>JANCRA010000003.1:15434016-15825960 GCA_024362935.1 Setophaga petechia
ATGAAGGCTCAGTTCAGAACTGTGTTACTGTAGCAAGAGGTTAGCCCAGTGCCAGTCTTTATCAATCTTCTCTCTTAAAGAAAGGATAGTTATGCACTTTCGTAAACCTGGAAAAGAGACAAAACTCTTGTAAAAGGGAATACCATGCATTTTCCCTTTGGTTCACTGGTATTTGCTTGTTATATTTACTTCTGCTAGAAGGATAAAGAATTAAATAAAATTTATTGTGAGATTTTTCTAATGATTTTACCTTAATTTTGAGACATTTACCTTGAGAAATATTAGAAATGTTTCGTATTTTATTACAATCCTCTGTATATTTTCCCCCTTTTTTTTTCTTATGCACCTTAAATAGGACATTATAAAAAAGACAAGGAAAAAGAAACATGAAAAGAAAAAGGAATCTATATATCTCTATTTAAAGTGTTACACAAGGTACTTGGCGGTATAAGAGTTATACTGGTACTTGGAAAAAATGAGAGTAACACTGGAATGTTATGAAAATATGGAAATAAAAGAAGGTCAAAGGAACTGTTTTAGTCTTAGATGGAGTAAAGTCTTAGCAAGAGTCACAGCAAAGATCTTTTTTCTGCAGTTAGGGTCTACTTTATCTTACTTCACTATGTATATTTTAATGTTAAAACATTGTCTCAGATGGTTCAGGAATATAAATCCTAAAATTAATCTTTCTGTGATAAGGAGCTGCCAATGATATTAGGTGTCTATATGTTGAAGCCTGGTCAAATGTTTCACCACCAGGGATGTCTTTTTCCCATCAGGATTTAAGTAACACTAGTAGAGTAAGATAAGTACATCAATGTCCTACAACATGCTCTGGTGAAACTATTCAGGCTGCCAAACCAATGCTGAATATGTGGGAAATGTGTGCTTTTGAAAGCAACACACAAAAGTAATAAGAACAAAGAATGTCTTAAGTTCTATGCAGCTGGGGAGCGTGCTCAGAATAAGCATGAACAATCTGCAAGACCAAGGAGAAGTCCTTGTTTTTCCGCTTCCATATCATTGGCTGGGCAGGCTCTGCTCCAGCTTGTCAGATTGCATCAAACATTACAGCTTCAAAAATGGCAAAGTTCAGTAGAAGGATATTTCATCAGACTAATAAAGGAGCCCCTTCTTCAGCAGAATTTTTCTTTGCTGATCAAGAAAAATGGATGCCCCCATAGAACAACTTTCAGGGATTAGCCTGATTGGCAAAGAGAAGGAGTGTGGAAAAGTCAAGATATGTCTGATTATTTATTAACAGCAATAGACAGCAGGACACACTGTCATTCTAGCTAGAGAAAAGATTTTTTGGCAAATACATTTTTCTCTTAAAATATATATTGACATTCTTGTTCTTATAAAATAAGAAAGATGCCAACATTGTTTTTCAAAACAGTTGTCTGGAATATGTTTGAAGTTAATATAATAGCTGCTTTGCAGGGCTCAGATAAGCAAATATTGCATTTTTTATTAAGTTTATTCCCTGTGTATATTTATGCATTCATATAGAAGCTAAAAATTTAGTACATCATAAATACCTGAGCTGGAAATAGTACAGTTTGGAATTAAATCAATGCACGTTCATTTTGACCCCACAGATAAATTAATTAGTTAACTTCAGGAGAGTATTAAAAAATTTATGTCACAAAAACCCAGAAAATATTTATGTTTTATATTAAAAAAATCTACACATTATGTAAATGTTGAAAAAGTGTCATCTCTATTATCAGGTATATGGATGTGGAAATTATACCTACTTGCTATTATGAACAAAAGTGTGGCAATAAAGATCCAGTTTAGCTATTTAATGGATGAACATTGTCAGAATAAAGCCTATTACTTTATGCTTGATGCTGATAAAATATTCTTTGATGTTTACATCTTCTGCATTTATCTAATGATTGTATACTCAGTATAAAATGAAATTCACAGCAAAGTAAGGTGAGAGTACTTTTGCAACAGGGAAGCATTTGAACACTTTACCTCTTCACTGGAACTCCTTAAAATTTTGTAAGATCAAGATTTTACCCAAAAATATAAACATTTTGACCAATGGGGAAGGAGAGGGAGGAATGAGACTATAATAATGACATCAGCCCCTTTGAGAAATATGATGTCTAGAAATCACACCTTCATATTATTCTCTTAAAGGTGGGAAAACACTTGCCATTATATTAGAAAGTCAGATTTTTCAAAAAGTAAGTCAGATTTTCACAGATCTTCCTTAAATATTTAAGGACAGTTCATGCAAACATCTATCTGTGTATGCAAACCCACAGATTTGTGCTATAGAAATAATTTCATGAGCATGAATTTTTTGGGAGTATGTGTGGTAAACCACTTCACATCAGTCCATGTCTAAGAACCAGATTATATTTTTCTCGAGTATAACTGCTTGGCCAGCTGCCAACTCCTTAAAACATCACACCTCTTTATTTTGCCATCTTTCCTGTCAAAAGTGCATTTTTCTGGTAATTCTCATAAAGACATACATGCATACATACATATATATGTATAACCATAGAATATTTTAGGAAGTTATAAGTATTTCATATCAGTATTTTAAAACATTGCTTTCATAACAGTAGGAAGATCCCAAATCAAAAACATCTGACTAGATCTGTAAACAATTTAGTTGCCTGGAAATTTTCGATGTTTTCAATTTGTAGTATTCAGTAATGGTGTCTGTTTTATGTAACACATATAAAAAAGTTCAGAAAAAGAAATTCAAAATTAATAGTTACTTTTAAAAATTATAATAACTTGGAAGAATTTTTCAATATGAGGGAAAGTGCAGCAATACATCAAATAAACTAGAATAAATAAGGATCATGGTGTAAAATATTGTAAAATTAGACTGATCCTAGAAAAAGTTCAGCTCATACAAAATCTGGCATGCAATTATCTGAAAAACAGATAATATCTAATGATATAAGTACTTGGAAAACAGACATACTGGAACAGACCATGATTTAAATGTAAGGTCAAATGTACAGAAGTTTATAATGAGATACATTTTCAGTGAGGAAAAACAAAACAAAACAAGAAAGAATAAGAATGTTATATTCAAAAGTGTGAGAGAACTGTTAAATGAAAATGCTGCACAAGTCAAAAAGGGGTAAATTCTTGTACTATTAAGTATTGACGAAAATCAAGCAACACCAAGGTAAATATAACTTTTTCTTTTTGAATATAGCATCAGGATTTGTGCCACCAGGCTTATAAGTACAGTTGAAGAATATATCTTTCTGAGAAACTATAATAGAAGGGTTTTAGTATATAAGAAAATGCATTTGTCAAGTATAACTTTCTGGATAGTCTTCATGTTAGAGAATTTAAAAGGTACACAGTAAAAATTATACTTAAATATTAAAAATTGATAATAAAAAGAGGAAGGGAATAAAAGGAGAAATTCAAAATATATTCTTTGTATTTGATGAAGATTTTTGTCTGCTAAAATGTTTTCTAAGTTTGTGTGGTCAGAATGTTTTCTTTGGAAATGAAGAACAGCCCTCTGAATTTAAATCACACAACTGCATTGCTTCTGCAATAGACACAGAAGCTTCAGAGCTTACATTTTGCAGTCCATTAGAAATGTTGAAATATTTCACCTTGAAAGGTCTGTATTAATTCTCTTCCTCCACTCCCCCTTCTTCCCAAATGCATTAAAAATTCAAGAAGTTTGAAAGCAGTATTCTTGTGGCTGTGCAAAAGCTTTTATTGGCAGCTTTTGTATTTTCTCTTTAGCAAATGGATTTTTAAAATCTTAATGAACTCTGGATTTGTGACCCACTGCATTATTTCTGCTAAAGAAACAAACCATCTGGACAACACTTCTGTGGGTTTATTTGTATTTATTTAAATTAACAGCAGTGTATGTCATTTTCAACCATAACAAACTCTTTCCATTCAGGTGAATTCTCTGAAGTCTTTAAATTTTATGGCTTGAAGCATTAAAGCTATAGTGAGCACGTTGAAACAATTACACTGAAGTAAAGATGATCATAAAACCAAGACTGTGTGCCTCTCATGCAAAAAGCACTCCTGGAAAGAGAAGAAGAAAGAAGCATAAGAAAGAGGAGAAGAGAGAAAAGAGAAAGAGAGAAAGAGAAAGAGAGAAAGAGAGAAAGAGAAAGAGAAAGAGAAAGAGAAAGAGAAAGAGAAAGAGAAAGAGAAAGAGAGAAAGAGAAAGAGAGAAAGAGAAAGAGAAAGAGAAAGAGAAAGAAAGAGAAAGAGAAAGAGAAAGAAAGAGAAAAGATGCTGGCCAAGGCAGATGGAGACCAAAATGTGCTACTACATGCAACTGAGAGGAATACAATTTGGGAATATTTGATGACTTCTTACTTAGAATGAGGATACTGACATAGAATTCAGAACTGGTAAGGTAGTGCTGTGGGTACTTCTGCCCTTTATTTAATCTTCAGTTGGGCCACATTCTGAAAGTTTTCCATCTATTAGGCACGTGGATTTAGTACCCCCTTTCATGTTGTCTTGGTTTAAAAGGCAAATGTCTGCCAAGGAAGGTAGAAACCTTCCTGGGGTGAAAAGACAACAGCTCTCTCAAAATTATCATGGCTTCAAAAATTACAGGGCTTCCAGGCAAAAATATAGGAAAAAGGAAAAGCATTTCTGTACGAGACTATATGTATCTATGTAACAACACAAAACAAACAACAAAACAAACGGACAATAACAAAACAAAACGAAACAAAACCAAAAAAAAAACCCCAAAATAAGCCAAAAAACTGTGATTCCCTCCCGTTAAGCAGTCCACAGCTGGCAGGAGGCGCTGTTGGCTCAGGGGAGCCAGAGACGCAGCTGTGATTCCCTCGCTGTTTCGGAATAGTCATTCTGGAAAGGGAGCAGGAAAGTACAACACCTACCAACTTAGCCACGTGGTAGGGTTAACCTCCACTCTTGTGTGGATGAGCAGCATCCAAATGAACACGGTGGGATTAGTTCACAGAGTCTATCAGTCAATTCTTCTGTTTCCAAACCTCTTCTGTAATCCAAGCCCCTGAACACTGAAAAATTCACCTATCACTCATCAAGCCACTTTTCCAAAATAGATAGGAGTCAAATGTTGGTCTGTTTTCACAGTTCAAATTATTTCCTGGGCTTTCTGATGCATTTTGTGTCTCGATTTCACCATCAAATGTCATTATAGAAAACCAAACTGCCTTAAATGGCAGACACAAGAAGTTTCTCTAAAAAATTAGTATTTAGGTACTGAGATTCCTGCATTTCTGAAGGCAAGGTTTCACTTAACAGATTGGTCTCTATTCTCAGTCCTGCATTTTGCTGGTTACTTTACAGGTTAACAACTGTTGCTGTAAATGCCCATAAGTCTGAATCTTGAAAAAGATTTAAATAATCTACTTCCTCCAGTTCAACAAAAAATAGACCATTCAAAACCCTTTTTGCTCTACAGAAGGTTAATTACTCACAGAAAAAGAATAATTAGATGCTTTGAACCATCTTACTGACATCTTTCATTGTCTTTGTAGTCTCCACCCAATAATTAGAGCTAGTCCTTCTTTTGCTAGAAAGGTGGTATATTAGAAGGACCAATTCAAATCTATGCATTCCTGATGGTGGAAAGCTGCTTTCTTTGAACTTGCAGAGGGATATCACTTCTTCTCACAGAATTTCCAGTATATATTCATAAGTTTTTATGTTGATTTTTTAGAGCCATTTGCTAGCCAGATCAGATGTAAGGAGAATATTTTGAATTTCTACCCTTGGTGCTCATATGTCCCTTGCAGCATAGCTTCAACCTGAATTTTCTAGATACCGAGAAATTAGGAACTGATCATTGACAGTAAATTTTAGTTTTTCTCTTTTTTTCCTCAGCAGCCCTATTAAATATTCAATAAATAAAAATAAAGATTTTTGGCAGAAGTGCTTTTTTAGTTTGGTAATGAAAATAACAATTTCTTCAGTATTACTAAATATATGTGATTAATTTATGCAAACAAATGGAACCGCCATACGCATAAAGCATAAAGCTAATACTTCTTGCTGTGTTCCCTAGTGTAGCCACTATTTCATGCTTCAAATTAACAACCTTTCACATAGTTACTGCCAATATGCTCAGGGGTTTAAAATGAAATGATTTTTATAAACATGGAAACCAGCAGAAATGCTGCCTTGAGGTAACAATAAGTTTAAAAAATTAATTCACTGAATCCTAATTTCATGTCCATGACTGCTATTTTTTTTTTTTTTTTTTTTTTTTTTTTTTTTATGGTTTCAATTAGTTTATTTGACTTTGGTTGATCTTGTCTTTGCACTGAGAATAATACAATATAATATAATAACATAATATAAATAAAGTTTGATGGCTGGACTGATTTTTTGCTATCTATGACCTACTCTGCTTTCCCACAGGCATCTCACTTAGGACTTTAGGTCTTGGCCATAAATCCATGATCTGTTTTGCCTTCATAAAAATATGTATTCTAATGATGGGAAGATTTCCTATCCCACATGAATTCATATTAGAAGCCTTTCTCCAGGGAAGATGGGATGCTGAGCGATCTTCAAGCTGAAATGGATGAACTGCAAATGTTGAGGAAGGCATGCCAACGTTTTAAGACTACAGCAAGACTAGGAAGGAACAGAATGAGACTTACTCAGAAAAAGCAGTCTCAGACTTTGGACATTTAGAATCTTCCTTTAGGGAGAAGCCATCACAGACTTACAAAATGTGAGCGTGTATGAGTAAGAAATTGAAACCCTGATATAGTCAAATTAAGTTGCTTATCCTTATAATTTCCAGCATCATCTTTACTACTCAAATTCAGACTCTGTTTGAGCTCAAAGCTCAAAACGTTTACAGTATTTTTGATACCTGAAACAGTCTTGAATCTAAAATAATTACTTGGTGTAATCTATGATTATTTTGCTGTGTGTTTTCTCTGACTTGAGAATGGATGAGGAAGAGCACTGAAGCTACTGCTTCATATACCTTATTGCAATATTGTATGATTTCAGAAATAAACACCAGCGTATTATTTGAATGTCATCAGATTTTGCTACAGGGTCAGAACGTGGTGAGTTCTGCTTTCCTTGTGACTCAAGAAGGGACCTCCAACAGTGCAAGGCTCATCCCTGGAGTCATCATCCCTTTGCCCCACCCTGGCAGTGTTCAAGGCCAGGTTGGATAGGGCATTGGGTAATATGGTCCAGTGACAAGTGTCCCTGCCCATGGCAGGAGGGTTTGGAACAAGGTGGTCTTTAAGACCCCTTCCAATCCAGCCACTGTGTGATTCTATAATTCTTTGACTAAAGGTAAGTCTCTGAGGGTAGGTGTGGTTCCTGGCTCTATCTATCGTTCTGAACGAATAAGCTTTCAGAAGAGAGTACACTTTTTCTTTTATTAACTCAAAATAGATATGGGTTGAAGAGGCTGTAAAACAGCATCACAGAAGACTAACAGTGATGTGGTGTCTTACAAGCATGATCCTTAGCTATAGTTCTTAGCTATAAGTATGATCCTTAGCTATAGTTCTAAATTGAAATAGGAATTAGAGAGGAGAAACAAGAGCTCTGACACATAATCAATCATTTTATTCATGGTTTACAAATGTGTATATATGTTATACATTATTGCATCATAAAAACTCCCTATCTTTAGTAAGAAAAAAATCTAGTTCAAATGAAAAAACCATCATGCTTCCTGGCTAGATATTGGGCTACAACTGCAGCAGATCAATAATAAAGTTTTAAAAAATGAAAACTCTTGGTTTCTATCTCTTACTGTTCTTCTCAGATAAGAACTGCTGATTAAGAGTTTGACCTAACCTTTTTTACCCATGTGTAAGAAATGCGAATTTCAAGACAAAGACTCCTCAGGTAAAAGGTGCTACAAATTGTCTGGGTCACGAGCACCTTGTATCAAATGCAATCACATGAAGATAGACCTTAAAAGACTCTATGTCCTGAGCATTCTGCCCTTTTGGTTTGATGGTGAGGTTGTCAGCAAACTATAACCCAGCACACTCACTCAGGTGTCTGTATTTTGCTTTCTTCCTTGCTGACTTCCATCAGCTGAAACATCAAATGCTTGCCCAGAATACTGCAACTGTTATGTAAAGCTTTTCAGGAAACATCACTTCACAGAGATGTTTAACCTCCGAGCCCTGAAGGGATAGCTCTGCCAGTTGCCAGGCTTGTCAATTAATTTTACATTGACAATCATGCTAATATAGTTTGACACAGACAGGTTTTGCAGCCAGCCAGCCAGATAAACAAGGCAGATGACTCCAGTTCACTGCAAGATACATCTGAACACATAGCACACCACAGCATATGTCTCATAGGTAGCACTGCCCAGTTTCATATCAAACTACCATCCAGATGATCATAACTGCTAGTAAAATAATTTTTTTGCTCACCTGAGCACTCTTCCCATTTCTTTTGTAGTCATATCCCCACAAATGTGTTCAGGAAATATGAATATGAAATATGAAATATATCTGAATACTTGGCTTACAATATGAACTGCCAAGCAAGATAAATACTGCTGAGATGTCCCTGAAATAAGTTTATTGAACCTGAGGCACCTCATTCAAATTCTGTCAGCAAACTGGAAGTAGCTTGGAGAAAAAGAACAAATATTTAGGGTTTGGAAGGAATTATGTACAAGAATACCTTAAATAGGCTGGATATGTGCAACTGGGCACACTAATGAAAAAGGTGTGATGAGGATATTATAGTTGGCTAGAATTACCAAAAAAAAAAAAAAGCAAATACAACAGTAGCTAAAACATGAGAGAATGAAAGTAGATACTATGTTAAAGTAAGTAAGCTACACCAGATTAAAAAAAATATTTTACACCAAAAAGAAACTGTGGACCCGTTGGCCCAAGATAAATAATTGATATCAACTAGAATATTTAGACAAAGACTGAATATATCTTCAATCTGGAATCAAGCATATATTGTTCAATGAGTACCTTTAAAGGCATATGTCCTAGTCTCTACCTTCAAATTCTGTGAAAATTAGTGAGAATTATTGGTTTTGGGTTTGAATGAGATTGAAAACTGCAGGGTAAAAAGAGCTCTTGGAGGTTTTTTTTTTTCTGTTTTCTCCTTTCTCTTGCCTTATGAAACTGAATTAATTCTAACCAAAATTATCACTTTCAGAAAATGTTTGAGCATACATAAAGGTTTAATTTCCCTTAAATAACTATGAGTGTAGGGAAATGAGAAATACTTTCCTTTTGTGAGACTGCAGAAAAAAATTCTGAAATTTTAAAACTGAATATTATGATGAATATAGATGAGCCTACTCTAAAAGTTGTGAATTAAAACATTAGTCTTTGATGCTTCCAAACAATAGTATACCTTTATGAATTTGACTGACAGCCTGATTTTGTCCTAGTTGTTCATGGTCATGTAGTGCAGCTGAGGGTGTAAGCTACAATATCTTTGTATCTATATGCTGATCATTATGGAAAAGAAAAAAAGAAATATGACAGGATAGCAGAAAGCCTGGGCTAGTATTGTATGTTCTGCATGCAAGAAAAGCTTTTTTATTTCTGCCTGGGCAGACTGCTGCAATCCTTAACCATAGGGACAATCACTCCATAGGTGTCTTGAAACATCTGTATTTCATGCTGTAAAACAGAAACACGACTTTTTTAAAAATAATTTTACAGCATGCAGGAAAGACAGAATTATAATGCAAGCAAGTGGCCCTTTGGCCAGTGGTTAAACAATTGAGGATTGCATCAGTACCAGGTGCACATCAATGATGATAACAACGAGGAACAGGCAATAACTTATAAAAAGAAGATACTATAAACAAAACCATAGATGTTTCTAATGAAAATACTGGTTATATGCTCAAATATCTTATTTCTGCCCCATCTTATCTTAGAGCATAGTCTCCCAGGACAGAGACTGTAGTTCTGTTCAGCTCTTATGTATGGTTTATTCCAGGGGACAAGGTCTTTTGTAGCCTGTCGTCAGCAATGCTGAGCAACTGAAAAACTGCCAAAGCCCTTGTAGTGTCCACAGTTCTCAGCTGGGATAATGACAGCCCCAACTCAAACTTTTCAATTACCCAAGATAATGAATTATGTCAAAGCCCTCATCTACAACATGTCCCTGAGCTGCAGGTTGGGGCCATTTACTTTCACAATACAGTTCTGGTCTTTATCTCATTTGTTATAATGATGATGATAACAACAAAAACAACAATAACAAATTTAAAATAAGCATTCTTTTTTGTTATTCTGTTTTAGAACAGCATTTATCTTAGTAAAACTATTCTGCAGATTTGGAGAATAACTCTTTGTCTGAGAATTGTTTGCAAACCATTATGTATAAATATTATTGTTTTTCTCTATGTTTGTTCCAGGCAATGGTAAAAATAAGGGAGAAAAATTGACAAATTCACAAGCAAAAATTAAAATTTTTGTCTTAGGAAATGATACCATGAACTTTTCTGAAAAAGTGGCAGTGATGTTTGGAGAAAATCAATTAGTCACTATTTTAATGTAGATGGAGAGGGACAAGTGTGATTGTGTTGTAGACATTAAAAGACATAGATATCCCTGCTAAACAAAGGCAAGAACAGAAGTTTGCTGATCAGCAGTGATGAATGGGTTTGGAAAAGATATAATGTAATTGTTTTATGACAGATCATTTAGAACAGTAGAAGAATGGAGAAATCAAAATTTTCTGGAAAATAGTAGATGGTCAGAGGTGAGGCTGGATTCAAGATGATATAGGTCAGAGATTACAGCCTGTGCACCTGAAAAAGAAAGGAGAATAGCATTCACTATGAGATACAATCAATTTTTTCATTGATCAATGAAATAATAATTTATTATATGACAAGGTACTATTTTTCTACTCAATGAATTGTTTGCTTATATTCATATACAGTTAAAGCGTTTGGGTTTTCATTTACTTTGATATTCAAAGAGCAAAATAAACTATAAAGATATTTAAGAATCTGCATTTTTGTTGATCAGTTGGGCAACTTTCAAACATTGGTGGTCAAATGCATTATTCGAGAATATTCTTTCAGGTGTAATGCATTAGACAGTATGGTTTTGTAATGTGAACACAGAAAAATTTATATGCAGTCAATTAAAATAAATACATTTGGAATATAGATGCACCATTGGATGTTCCTTCCTCCTCAAGGAGGGAACTGAGAGAGCTGGGCTCTCCCAGCTATTTGTCAGTCCATTATAATATTCAGTCTTCTCTAGTGTCTAAGAAAAAAATGTTAAATATTTGTAGTTCAGACCATCAGACAACTCATAGGATTTCCATGCACTAACCGGTAATGAGCTCTGAGGAGCTTTAAAGAATTCTCTGTCCTTTGTAAAGAAAGGCAGAATTTGTTGCACACTTGTGGATTTCTGCCATCTTTTTCAGGGAAGAAAGAAGCTAGGAATGAATTGATGAGAAGGAAGTAATAAAAGTGAAATGTTTGTTAAGGAAGCTCGGTGCTTTTGTGCTTCTGTTTTCAGGAGCAAGCTTCCTACGATGTCTAAGAAGCTAAACATTAGAATTCAACACTTTCCCTCCTGGGGTCACTTTCCTTCTCTCTTTTATTCTTTTCCTTGTACTGGCAATGAATTTGAAAACCTCTGCCAGACAGATCTTTAAAACTCTCATCATTCTTATAAAGAAATCCAGCGTTGGCAAGTTCTGACGCTGGACAAACATGTCAACAAACATTGAGAAAGTGCTGCCTCCAAGCAGCAGAGCACACTAGGGCTGTGTTTACTCAAGCTTGTCGCTACCAGGCTTCATTAAGAGCGATGACATTTTTAAACACCATCTCTGTGGTACTATGTGATACAAATCAAATCTAGCAGGCACACAAAGGCCTTTGTCTCTGCTCCAGACTTGTACCAACTTTGTTGTTAAGGATATGACAACATTTTCTGGCTCAAGGAAAAAGACTATAAGGAACTAAACTCCTAAACTCAACCAAGTGAATAGAAAACGTCTCTTTTCATACTGGTGGGGTTGGATTTAAGTGTTGTACATCTCTTCTTCCTGCCTGCACATAGAAAAATCTGAAGTTGATATACAGAAGGCCCAGGGAGACATTATTTAATTCTAGAGTATGAATGTGACCACTAAAATTATTACATTTCTCCTCCTGTTAACCAGAAGGGTACTTACTGAATCTGAGCCTTCCTTTTCAAAACAAAGAAACCCATCTTTCTCCTGAAACACCATTTGCCATATTCTTGTTCAGCACAAGCACTGCTTTACATGTTTTTCCTGTAATCCAATTGAAAGAAATTCTTAAGATAGAGATGAAGGTCATGATTATTTCCATTCAACTTTAAGCACATTATGCCCAGTATTATGATATTTAAATGTTTAAAATGTGCATAGATGTTAAGCAGCAAGTTGATAGATTCATCCACTAAATTTACACTCAAAGAGACAGTTTTAAAGAAGGAACTATATTGTAAGAGGATGGAGATGACTCACTTTTTCTCTGGAGAAGAGGACCTAGGTGAAATGAATACAATTCCACAAAGAATAGAATAGAATAGGCTAGACTAGACTAGACTAGACTAGAATAGAATAGAATAGTTCAGTTTGCAGGGACTGATAAGAATCATCTAATTCATCTGCATTACTATATCAGAGCTGATCAAAAGTTAAAGAACTGTTGAGGGCCTTGGCCAAATACCTCTTAAGCACTGACAGGCCTTGTTCACCTTTCTAGGAAGTGTTTGACCCTCTGTTGCAGTGTTTGACTTCTAAATGTCCAGTTTCACTTCTAAACATCCCGTGAAACTGTTTTGAATGATTCGCACAGGTCCTATCACTGGATCCCAGGGAGAAGAGGTCAGCACCTGCCTCTTCACTTCCCTCCTCACAAAGCTGTAGAGGGCAATGAGGTCTCCCCTCAGCCTCCTTTTTCCAAACTACACAAATCCAAAGTCATTAACTGCTCCTTATAGGACATTCCTTCCAACCCTGTTACCAGATTTTTTTGTCCTCGTCTGGACACATACAAAGAGTTTCACATCCTTCTTGAATTGTGAGGCCAGAATGGCACACAGGAGTCAAGGTGAGGCCCAGCACTGCTGAGTGCAGTGGGATAACCATCTCTACTGAGCAGCTGTTTGTGCTGGGTTTGATGTACCCCAGGATGGAGCTCACCCTCCTGGCTGACTCACACGGAGCTGCTGCCAGCCAGCACCCCAGATCCCTCTCTGCTGGGCTGGTCTCCAGCCACTATTTTCCTAATTCATACTTATGTCCAGTTTAACATAACAGATAATATAATAATTATTACTGCATAATATACAAAATATAAAAACATTATATTCATAATGTATAAAAATTCATACAATATGTGTACCTACAGTGTGTGTGCATTTCTACCTGTTACTACATTATCTGCAAGGAACCGGTATGCAGGCTTCCATTTACTGGGTTTTGTGAGTAGAATTCTTAAAAAATACAGAGGTCTTTTTTCTGAGCAGCTTTATTACTAGCAACTCAAAAAATGTTTTCAAGTGAGAGTTTTAAAATAGCTGGAAAAGTTGGAAAAACACTTTCTAAAAGTGAATTACAGAATTTATTACAAGCCCAGAGAAAACAAGTACATTTACAATGTGGAAATTACATAGGCTGGTGTTTTCACACATATGTGCCTCTGGATAAGAGCTTTAATTCCTATTTAGGCACTAAACCAGAACAAGCATGTTTTCAATAGAAGCAAATTATAGCAAGGCAATTATATTGGAAAACACACCAAGATAAAACTCTCTAGCAAGCGTACATTACATAAAAATAAAAATAGCAATCAATGGCATCTGGATTGATATGTGCTGATTCCCTTTGAAAATGTAAAGACACATCTAAATCCCTAATTTCAGAATTCAGGTATGACTATGAGAAGTGCCTTTAACTTGACACATATATTTGACTAGATCTTTATTCATAAAAGCATAAACTTACATGCTGTTTACTTTCAAATGTATATAAGTATAATGTATATGGTTTACTTATCAGTTACTGATTGATGACAAAAATGCTTAAGCTAAGATACTTGTAATGGAAAATCTATTGCCAGTGCATGGTTACATGAAATAACAATTTTCCTATTGAAACATTTCTACAAAAAGCATGCAGATTTCTTGCTAACAGTTAGGAAAGAACTAAAAAAAACTTATGTAATTTTTGCAAATAATTTGGCTTTTCCCAGATTTCAGTAGAATCAGAGTTTTTATTTTGATGTTGCATGAAACATCATCTATCAATGTTGGTGATTTTTGCCAAACTGATAAAATAAAACTTTATGCATTATTTGGCAGTTATGTCCTTACTCTGCAAAGGCCTTTTGGTATTGCTGGCTTTTGGGTTTTTTTGTTATTTGTGGGAGGGGGATGTGTTTGGTCTTGCTTTTTTTCCTGAGTACACAGGATTTAGTTTGGTAAGTTGTCATTCACTGATGGGATTTAGTCCAGTTCTATGAGGGCAGTTGATTTCATTGTTTCATTGTTTTTTCTTTCTGTATGAAATTGAGAGTAGTCAAATGTACCTATTTCTAAAGACGCATTGGATAGAAACAGCAGGGGGGGGAAACAAAATCTACAGATATTTAGGGACCCAGTAACAGAGTAACAACTTGCAACAATGGAAACTTTATGGGGCTGCACTTTATTAACTCTGTCCATTTCGACCTAGTAATAATTAGCTGAGCTCAGAATGATTGCTTAGCATTCAGCAGGGAAGGTAGCATTTCTCCAGAAGGGACTTTGTTATTGGAGACTGTTTTTATAAATGCATAGTTTCCTTAATTCCAGTATAATGATCTTTCCTGACTTAGTTATTGTTGTTTTAAGTGGCTAAAATAAGCACTCTTGTTCATATACTTTCAAATGAAAACATGAGTGTTCATGGCTTTATATTACTGAAGCTTTCCCTTATTGCTCCTACACACCCCCTTTTCCTTCAGACTGCAGTCTCTAGGTACTTTGATAGTTTATACTTTCTTCTCAGAGTGAGGTGCTGTAGTAAAAAAGTTCCTTTGGCAGCTACCAAAACATGTCACACTGACTGTAACCTTTAAAAAAGGAAATGCTCCATGGAGCTTTGATTGAGTAAACAGCATATTCTGTCCTGAAAATGGGGACACTGTCAAAGGAGAAATTATATAGAAGAATGTATATATTTTTTACTACTTTTTACTTTATTTTGATACTTAGAGGTGCCTCTTTAAGAATTCTGTGCTGAGAATTCATTGCTAAGATAAATGACCACTTTTTCCATGTATAATGTTGTTGTGAGCAGAAGGGTAAGAGACACTGGTTATTGTTTTGAACTTGGTTGTTTCCTATGTTGGTTGAAGTCAGAGCAGAACAGCTGTCCTGGAGGGGCTGCAGGGAAGTGGAGTTCTGTGCAAACACACCATTGTCATTGATGAGGACAGAGAATCTGAACAGAATTGAGTGAGACACACAAGTAGGTCTTAGTTATATTCAGTGTTTGCTAAGATTTATTTACATCTACGAAAAACACTGGAAACGTATCCAAGAGATTACCAAGCTGTGAAAATCCTTCACAGAGGGATATGTCTCAAGTATTCCTGCTGATGCTGCAGCTGGAATCTTGCAATACAGATCTTGGATCAAATTTGTGTGGGTAAGAATTTTGTTAAATTACAGAGTGGTTTAATTTAAGAAGAGAAAAATGGACACACTGGCCTGAACTGCTTTCATCCTTGCAAGATGAAAAGAATTCAGAGAAAAGTTCAGATTTCACCATGTGAAAATTATTTCATTTAGAGTCAGCTAGGATGAACCATGATGAAATACAAGTAATATAAATGGACCTCCATCACCTTCAAAGAAACAGTTTATTTGCTAGAAAAAACAACTAAAATGTGACAATCTCTTGCAGTCTTCTTTTTCCTGACTGAGTATTTCTTCTGAATATTATAATGGGCATTATTAGCCACAGACTTCACAGTAGCTGGATTATTAGCTACACTCAGAGGTGGAAAAGAGAGACTGTAGATTTTCTCACATCTGGTACCTGGCACACAAAATCTGTGTGTTCAATACTGCCTTCAGGGTATTATCAAGTCATAAAATGATGAAGTCATTAAAAATGATCAAGTCACTCCTCTAGTTAGTGACTGGATTCCCAGACCAACCATTTTTAAATGGAATGGACTGGTGGAACAACTAAGCATGTTAGGAAATGAATTCAAGTACAAAAAATTATAAAGTAATTTGGATTGGAAGTGATCCCTGAAGACCATCTATTCCAAGTCTTCACACAAAGCAGAACCAACTTCAGTGTTGCCTTAGGCTGGTCAGGTCTTTGTCCACTTGGGTATCCACATGGATATTCTATGACTCCTCTTAGAAACCTTTCCCAGTTACCACTCTCATTAGAAAGATTTTGTTCCCTTATATTCATAAAACCCATATGTTCATATCGGGATTGAGTAAATTTAGATTATAGTGGTATAAAAAGCTGAACAAGTGGGAAAATGAAGGAAAAAGAAGACTACACCTGCTGAAGCAAAATTCCATTAGTATTACATTTAAATTTATATATTTAAAAAAAAATTATAAATTAAATAAATAATTTGACATACACATCTTCATTTTTTTTTCAATTGAACTAGAAAATATATACAACAAATTGATGACCAGAACTATTACAACTTAGCAAGAAATAAAAAAAAAACACAGAGAACTTGCATAATTTGGGTTAACGAAACTTTTCTGTCTCACCATCTAGGAGTCTCTCTGGCAGTCACAGCTGCACCACCTGAGCAAGAACCAAAGCCCCTTTGCATAGTCTGGCTCCATTCCTCTAATGGGTCTTATTTGACTCCCTACACATCTCACACTCACCCAGTCAGAAATTGTAATCCAATATATTGCCAGGCATAACTTTTCCACTTTGAATATGACATTGGGTTTAAAATGGATCATCTCAAAATCTGAATTTGGATTGGATTTCATTTTGAAATTAGGAGCTCTATCCACATCTTACAATGTTATAAACCATTAGACTAAAATCCACTTCTTACTAATGCATTCCAAGCCTGAAGCCTTATCTTCTTTTTCTGTAATTATATTCAGTAAGTCAGCTGCCATTTAACCCACTTCCAGTATGTTAGTTTTCCTGTCATCTCCTTCGTTGTCTTCAGAACTGACACCCATTCACTATTTGCCAAACATGATTTACAGTTTCCAGCAGTTCTCTACCTTTATCATCAATTTTTTATCACTGGATCACAGCTGAACCCAAGGGAGGAAGTTGTTATATGCAACTGAAATAGATACTACCTCTGCATTTTCAAAGAACAATGTTGTACAAATGAAAGTTCTGCCCTGAAAATAATGACTAAAAAACCCAAACAACCCAAACCAACCAAAAAACAAGCCAAAAAATAACACTCATACAGGAAAAGTCTTTACAATTCAGAAGGGATCTGAACTGTTGTGCGTAGTTAACCTGTGTAAAGCATACCATTAGAAGCACATTTTCTTAATCAACACAGTGTGGTTGGTTTCAGAATGTAGGAATTGTTATTATTTCCAACATAGAAATTCACTCCTTGAGGTTTTTTCTATATAGTGTCAGTGACCTTAAGATGTATTCATCTGAATAAGATATGCACATGCATAATATATGATTTCATTTTCTTTATATTGCTTAAAAGATTTCCCAAAAGCCAGGTAAATGAGTATATATATTTTGAAAAGCATATACCAACAATAATAGCTGATTCTCTCACTTCTATTAACTGAGTTCTCCAAACAGTTTTTATGTATTAATTAATTAATACTCATGCATAGTCTGACATTAGGCAGTGTTATTAGTTCTGGTTTATATCAACGATCTGACGCTCAAGGCAAAGGAAGGATAAGAAAAGCAATTTTTTAGTAACAAATACTACATTAAAACAAGAAATTACTGAAATGTTTACACCATTTCCTTTCTACTTTGACTTTATAATAAGCAATCCATCCATTGTATATAATTTGCTAAGCTCTATATTCATGGTTTTTAAGAAAGAAAAGAATGCAGTTGCCTAGGTGAAAGGTCTGACCTGCTGGAATCAGGGAAGGGGAGAATGGCTGTCATCTGTGACTGTGATCTGTGACTATGGTCTGTGATCCAAAAATAGGAAACAGTTACTCCTAGTAAAGTATGGGAGAAAAAGAAGTCAGGCTCCATCTTCCTCATACTATTAAAATTCATCCTGGCTGGAGCAGGCTGTGAGACCGAAAGGCTGGAAAGGAGTTATTTGCAGAAATTCATTGCTGTTTCATGCCTTCCACTTTTCAAAGCAGGAAGCACATGGAACATACAAAGAATTTGAAAAGATGTTGAATTTTTGGAACTTAATATGCTTTTTTGATATTTCTGGCTCAAATACAATGACAACTATTAGAATAATTTTTTCCTCCACTTTTCTCAAAATTGTTCATAGATCCTAGAAAGGTTGCACCTCTTTCTCAGAAACTTTTAATGTTTAATTAAACTTTTCTGAAAAGTAAGGAGGGTTGTTAGCAGAACTGCTACCTTGGGCTTATTTAGAGACCTTGAGAGACTCCTTGGCAGGCAGTCCTAGAGGGCAAAGGAGTCCAGGAAGGCTTTAAGAAAGAAATCTTAAAGGTTCAGAAGTAGGCTGCACTCTTAAGTGAAAAGATGAGCCAATGGGGAAGAAGACCAGCCTGACTGAACAAGGAGCTTTGCATGGAACTCAGCAGAAGGACAGTATTTATGGCATTTGGAAGAAAGGATAGGAAACTCAGAGGACTACAAGGATGTTATGAGGTTATTCAGGGAGAAAATTAGAAGGACCAAAGCCTAGCTAGACCTTAATCTGACTACTGGCACAAAAGACAATAAACATGTTTCTATACATACATTAAAAGAAGAAAGGCTAAGGAGAATCCCGTCTATAGGAAGGGTGGGAGGAGGAGCTGGGGAACTTCATGGCTGTCAGTCTGACCTGGTGCCAGGGTCATGGAACAAGTAATCTTGAGTGCATCATAGCACAAACAGGGGATTGCACCCAGCTAGGATGGGTTTATGAAAGGCAGGTCCTGCTTGACAAACCTGATCTCCTCCTGTGACAAGGTGACCTGCTTAGCAAATGAGGGAAAGACTGTGGATGCTGTTTACCCACAGTTCAGTAAAGCCTTTGACACTGCTTCCCACAGCATTCTCCTGGATAAACTGGCTGCTCCTGGCCTGGATTGGTGCACTTATTGCTGATAGAAAACTGGCAGGAGGGCTGATCCCAGAGGGGGCTGGTGAATGGAGTTACATCCAGCTGGCAGACAGTCATGGCTGAACATGAGCCAGGGTACAGGTGGCCAAGAAGGCCACTGGCATCTTGGCCTGTATCAGCAATAGTGTGACCAGCAGGACCAGGGATTGTCCCCCTGCACCTGCACCTGGCCCCACCTCAAATCTTGTGTTCAGTTCTGGGCTCCTCACTACAAGACAGACATTGAGGTGCCAGAGCGTGTCCAGAGAAGGACAACAGAGACAAGGAAGAGTCTGCAGCACAAGTCTGATGAGGTGCAGCTGAGGGAGCTGGGGATGTTTATCCAGGAAAAAGGGAGGCTCAGAGGGGACCTTAATGCTCCCTAAAACTGCCTGATAGGAGGCTGCGGCCAGGTGGAAGTTGGTCTCTTCTCCCAAGTAACAAGAAACAGGGCAAAAGAAATTGGCCTTAAGTCGCACCCAGGGAGGTTTAGATTGAATGTTAGGAAAAATTTCTTCACTGATAGAATGGTCAGACATTGAAACAGGCTGCCAAGGGCAGTGGTTGAATCACTGTCCCTGAGAATAGTTAAAAGACAGGTAGATGAAGCAGCTGGGGACATGGTTTATTGGTAGTTTAAATCATGAATAAGGTTTAATGTTTGGACTTGGTGACCTTACAGGTCTTTTCTGACCTATGATTCTGAGATTATCAGTTCAAGGAGTTCACAGTGAAATAATCACCAAAATACAGAATCTAAGTTCTTTTTGAAAATCCATTCAAAACTGTTAAATTTCCTTTGAAAGTTTTGATTGGAAAAAAAATGAATCTAAAATTTTTCCACTGCAGTAGGATTTTAGTAACATATATTTATCTACTATCCTGGAAATTCCATCTAGTGCCTGCATATATATAGAGGGGGCTTTTTTTTATTCTTGCTTGTAAGAGCAAGCAGTTTAAAATATGGTTCTTTGTTCTAAGTCCCCTAGAACATTTTTTTAGACTGCAGCAATTCCAGTTCAGGAAATATGGGATTAAGACTTTCTGGGGTGCTGCTGTCCCCTAATTTCTGTGCTTCCTTCCCCCTGCAACCCTGTCTACAGCTAATCTATAATAAAGGTTAATTTTGAAAAGCGAGCTCCGTAGTATTTACACAATGAAGTCAAACTCTGAATGAAACACACTTGTAAAAACAACAGCAGCCTTTTCCTTGTGCAATATAGGATGTGGTCAATCATTTGGCAATTCGGTTTTGGCACATCATGAACTATTTATTTGTTAAGGCAAGTTCTTGAGATTACAGAAACTCTGGGAGGTTTTTTCCTTTCTTTTCTTCTTTTTTGGTCCTTTTTATTTCCTCCACTGGAAACTATTAAATTTTCAGAGCCTGATGTTTATTTCACGCTGAAATGTGCACTATTGTATCGATAAATATTTAATGGTGCTGGAGTTCAGTGGATATAGCCTCATATGTTTCTTTTAAAAGGTGTTTTATAACCTGGTGAATGCACTGTGGTCAACTGAGCAAGAAAAAACAAACTCAAACCAAAAACTTTCCACTAAAAGATGACACAGGGTTCAGTTTCAGTTTGAAGAGGGTGTGGAGGAAACAAGTAACCATATATTTTTCTGAGTCTCTCAGTCCTGGCAGTGCTCAGACAATTCCATTTGAGATAAACATCAGGGGCATTACATAGATCATAAAAGCATTTGAGCTGAGAAAGACAAGTGCTGGAAAAGATAAAGTTCTAAAAATGAGCTTTCTCCAACAAACCTCAAAAGAAAAAAAAAGACAGGTAAATCCATTTTGCCCTGAACCACTGCACCTTCCATGATAGATTTGCTGTGACACGTTCATGCTCAGTCTGCAAGACTGGTTTAAATGCTCATGCAAAGTGTTTTCAAATATTTCTGGACAAACATTTGTTGACATTAAATTTTAAATATGATGTTAAATTATTTAAACTTATCTGTCAAACTCTTAGCATGCACTTTACCTAATGTTGCACATGAAACTACCTGAAATCATTTTGGCAGGTTAGGAGCAAGCTATAGCACAGCTAAAAACCATCAGTGACAGGTAACAACAAAAATTACATTATTGATATTCTCTCCCTTTCATTTGGCTCCTATTCTGAATATTTACCATTGCACTAACTACCCAAACAGACTTGGAAATGAAATTTTTCCTTATACAGTTTTGAAGTAGTAACTTAAAATGTCCAAGTAGAATATAATTTCCAGCAAAAACATTGATTATTATCTTAACTGAATATTCTTAATTGATTATCTATTTCTAAGCTAATCTGAAATCATACTCAGGTGTATTTTGATAAATATGAAAAGCTGTTCATGTTTTTTAAGAAATCTCATGGATTTGTAAATAAACACCACCTACAGTGAATTAGGCCAAAATGAACAAAAAGCTTGTAATTTGTAAATGACATCAGAAATCTCTATCAAATATGAATAATAAGATCAATGAATCAGTATCTTGTAAGTAGTGTTCTCTCATTTATGGTTAAGACTCTGCAGCTGTCAAACTTATTCAATATATTAGTTATAAACGAAATATTCTAAGACTAATCCAGGAATCTTTAGGATATTACCTCAGCCTCAGTGGAATTGATCAGCAAAGAATCATATGCTGTTGTTGTCTGAAAGATGCTTTGTTTGACTTGTGTAGAAAGAATAAAAATAACAAGAGGTCAAATAACCTGTTATCATGATGGGAAATGATAGAGCTGAAAAATGAAGGCTAGGTAAGAATAATAAAAAAGTTGTTCCAAACCATGGTATCACTTTAAAAGTAAAACCAATCTGCTTGATCTACTTGTGATGAGTCTTCTGAGCTCATCTTCTTTTCATCATGGAGTTTTTAATGTAGGACAACAAAAATTTTCTAAACTCAGGTTTCTACTACCCAATCAAAGACCACATTTGGGTATAAATAAGTACCAATCATAAATATGAAGAAAAAGCACATATTTACAGTAAGGACCACTGGTCTCTCAATAACAAATGCCTATCAGGAATACTGTCCTACATCAGGAAAATGTCAATCACAAGCATGTATTGAGTCAGGCATATCTGAGTTCACATCTTTAGAAATTTTAGTTAAGCACTTGACATAATTTGGGTGTTGAAAGTTGTAGATTGTTTAGAAATGCTTTGAGCTGAACAAGTTACAGAGCTTAAGGCATTAAACTCTTGCTAAACACTAGAAATATGGTCCAGATTCTTAATAAAAGAATTGGTTTCCCTATGTCTATGTTCATACTTTCCTCAAATACTTGATTCATCATCACAGACAAAAATATGCTTTTTTCTCCCAGCATTACTGAAGTACAAACTTAAATTTGGAAACCAAGCAATGTGGAGTGATTTGCAGTGATTTATAGTGTCTTGTGGGGAAAAAAAAAAGAAGCTACCAAAGCTTATACATACCTGCACTTTTATTTTACCTCTAATTTCAGGTCTTCCTTGGCATACTTTTTAGTGATTTTGCTATTCATTCAGTTTTATTGTAGAAATCTGCTTTATCTTGTTATCATCAGGAAACAGTAACTGGTTTAATCTTTAAGTCATAAGACAAATGATCTTCCTAAAAAATACTTGAATATTGTTTTGTCTCCCTTCTACTTTATTTCCAAAAATGGAATCAGGGTCCACTGTTATTGTGCAAAACCATATGGAAGAAGCCCAAACATGGTTGCTAAACACCAGTCAACATCTGTCAGTGCTGTATAGAAATGAAGCTAAAAAATGAGTTCCCATTACACTTTGTTGACTGAAATAACTGAATTAAACATTGAGGTATGTTTCCTTGATATGAGAAGAAGTTATTTGCAATATTCATATGTGAAAAGTACACTTTCAAGAGGGCTGAGAACTGGGGCTCATGAAAAAGACCATTTTGTTCCCAGAATAAGTTGTTTTATCACAAAAAATTTAGCCTTTCAGTTTCCATTCAAAACAATGTCTTTAAGTAATTTGACACAAGGAACACTTTGCCTGGCTGTAATGGAGTTTTACCTTCTTTAATTTGCAATGTTTGCAATTGAAAATCAGACAAAATAACTTTGAGTTCTTTGGTTCCCACTGACTACACTGAGGGAATTATGTTATATCTCACAGGAAGCCATCAGAGCCAGTACCTCACACGACTGAACTCTATGACTTTTATGGCTTTCACAGAGAGATTTATCCAGTTTTTCTGGCTTTGGTTTTAGCTGAAAGCAAATGCTGATATCTTCAGTGTATTTCTGAACAGAATGGAAATGAGAAATACTGTAAATCGTTCAAGGCAACCTTTACCCACAGGATTGCTAGAAACTTTAAACCAGAAGCTTGGGTTTGTTTTTGCAAGCATCTACATTGAGTCTCTAAACTTTTGAAGATTAACCTGTTGCCATGAAGGTTGTGTGTGAGTTTTTACATGACAGTAAAATGTCTGCCTCACAGAGCACATTAGATACCAATAACCTTCTTTTGAGAAAACTACCCAGTAGAGGAAATGTTAAAAAAATAAAACTTTGAAGCTCTGCAAGCAGAAGACTAGTTCCAGTTCTGTGTGCATTCAAAGTTATTTCCGATGTCTATATTCATTTTCTTGTTTGACTGTAGCAAAGTATTTGTTATTGTCATTAAATTTAGCCCTGCTTTTTGGCACATTTTTCATTAGCAGGTGCTTTAGAATGTAGCTGATGAGCAACAAGGTGGGAAGAACATCTACAGTGGTGTTGTTAGGATATCTCTGCATGGACTGGAAGCCTTGAAAACATGTAAATTTAGTGAAGACTGTTACTTGGACTTTTCCAATGTAATAGAAGCATGGAGTGCTTCTATTAAAAATAGAAATTAGAAAATAGAAATGTGGATCTGGAAATTATATGAAGGAAAAAACAGTACTGAGACTTCAACATGTGTCTGCAGTATATACTGATGGAGAGAAGAGCTCAGAAAAATGTTTGAGCATCCTATTTTACTCATATCTGGCAGAACAATGTGAGTATAGCAATCCCACAGCAGTGAAAGATTGTTTTTTTCATTCTGGTGAGAAGTGCATGAGTGTCTCTATTCTCTAATTACATGACACTTAGGTTCATACATTTGTATTTTTACTCTCAATTGAATTTCTACAAACCCTTTTCTCAAGCTAGCTCTCTTCAGCTCTCTCACAATCATTGAAAGTACAACATACAGCTGCTGCATTTTTCTGTCTCCCTCTTGGCCTGGTGAATAAATCATTAATTGTTGATGATGAATGCTTCTCTCCCACGTCATACTTGCTTTGCAAAAGTTGAGTTTGAACTTGAAATCCTTTCCACAGATTTTGCCCTTGGATCCATCTTGATCTAATTACCCTTGTTTTCTTTTGTTCCTATTTTTTAGCTGTCATTTCTATAAACTAAAAGTTTAGGATGAGAGATACATAAATATTACAGAAAATGACAAAAATATAAATTACCAGAACTGTTTCTGAGATAGCCAGAATTTTATTGGATGGGGTAAGGTTCTGCCAAACAATTCTTCCTTTAGCCAAAACTGATTTGAAGTCAAATGAGACACAAAGGGCTGAGAAGGCCTCATTTAAATCATATCATGATACCATAAAAATTTCTTCAGTGCTTGCTGTTTCAACCTAATCGGAAACTGTGTGGGGAAAAGGAAAGCAATATTCCAGGAGGGCGAGGAGAAAGAAACAACTGGAAGGAATAAGCATTTCCAAAGTCATATAAGTAAGTTTGGCAAGGTCTTGTTTTAGTTAAAATTAAAAGAAATCTCTCACTTTTAATAGACACCACCAGATAGTCCTAGACTTAAGCAGTGGGGGAGATTTCTTCAGTTGTTTTTGTAACAGTACATTTAAAGGAAGAGAAAATATTGAAAAAGATCAGGCATAAAGCCAAAGGTGTTTTGCAGACTCTTACACAGAAAGATGCATTAAATTAGAAATTTTTGGGTCCCAATTTGAAACTCTTATCAATCTCTTTTCTTTAATTTCATTTAGAATCAGAGTTATCTTTTTTTGGTTTGGTTTTGTTGTTTTGATATTGAGAATTTGGCTTAAGTCAGTTGTACCAATATGGTCCTAGACTTTGATCCACCAGCTGACGTAATGCAAATTAGCAGCCATATGTGCAGGCTATCAACACAGTGATGAATAATTTCCAGTCAAATGAGATTTTAAAAAATAGTTTGCATCAAAAAACTTGGTAAAATAAATTGCATAAACTGCTTAATCTGCATAGGAACGAAGCATCTGAGATACCCTGATTATTTCCAGAGAATTTGTCTTTTATATTACCCAGTTCTATTGATTCTTTGGTATAAGAATATATATGTTTGGGAAAAAGTACTTAGAGGTGAACAGTGTTAGATAGAATTGGTCACTGCATGTGTGTGAAATTGTCTGGAATTTCTGGCATATGGCAGATCTTACATTACTGTGATGTTGATAATGATGATGATCCCCAGCTTCTGGAGTACCACGCCTCTCCCTGTGCTCTGGAGATACTCCCCTGGAAAGCAAAGGTTTTCAGATCTCATCTGCATAACTGCATGACAGATGCTGCCATTATTGTATTGCTTGGGTTTATATGAGTGGAATGGGGAGAGGGCAGGGGAAGGGTTAAAATGAGTGAAAAATGGGCCTGTTCCTTCAGATAGCTGCATAAATCTCAAACAGGCCACGGAGCTGCCTGTGTCTTCTTGATCTTATTAGAAAGAATGTGTGTGGGCAGGAAGAGATGAGACTGGGATTTCTTACAACAGTGCTCTCTGGAGGATCACAAATCTGGTCATTTAAAACTGATTTATTTGGGTTTATTGCAATAGTATTCTACAGTTCCAATTTGTCTTTGCTCCTTTCATATTATTCTTGACCCCTTGATGAAACACCCACATAAGTCCAGATAGTTCTCTTTAAGAATTCAAGTAAACCTTCTTTATTCATTTAAGAATTCTGTTGTTCTTTTTTTTTTTTACCTTTTTTTTCGCAATGTTTATTCTCCCAGAACTTTTTCTCATACTCTTTCATTTTCAGCTATTGATTTATAGTATCTCCAGAGACATCAATAATTATGGAAGAAATTACACTGTCACTTTGAGAGGAATATTTTACATTTTGTTTTGGGTCCCAAAGTACTTTTCTAACAAATGATCTAAGTATTATAGTTTCACTATGCATCCAGGAAATATTACTATCTTCATTGTAAAGATAAAGCAGAGACAGAAAGTGACCTATCTAGGGTAGCACTACAAGCCAGAGAAAACATTTTAAATATTAGCAAAAAATCCAGACAGTTGGTCTCAGAAGCTAGCCAGGAGACCATATTCTTTTAATTTAAATTTCCACATCACTGTGGCAAAACCTTGTAGTAGAAGCAGTCATTTATTGTTTTACTTATGAGAGAAAAGAAAGGGGAAGGGAGGGGAAGGGAAGGGAAGGGAAGGGAAGGGAAGGGAAGGGAAGGGAAGGGAAGGGAAACAGTGATAGAATAAAACAGGAAAAAAAACCTCACTATTTAATTTGAAGCCAAAAGAGGGATTGGGAGCAAATATTGAGGCTATGTAATGCTTACTGTGAATTCTTTCACTTATGTTTTCTCATTGTTGGTCAGGAAGTGCTTTATCATGCTCCAAAGAAGGCATATAAATTGCACCTGTGAATTATTGGTACATGTGGAAATGCCATCTTTGCAGATGTAGATTTACCAGCAGTGGGGTTTAGCCCTTGCCTCCCTTTAGAATCAGCAGCTGCAGCTTTGCTACCATGCTGTCACAGATGGTGGCAGCTCACCCATCTTGTTTCTTTCTCCACCTCTTGTTGGTATGAATGGTGAACCAGCCAGGTACTTCAAGCTCAAGAGACACAGGCAAATGGACTGAATTATGCAGTGGTGATGATTTGTCCTCTGTGTTAAGCAACTTTCTTAGAACTTGTTGTCCTAGTAAGACATCAAAATCTTCCTATGCAGACCCTTCAGCAGGACCACAATTCTGCTAAAAGTGACAAGGAGAGATGTAAAAAATTGTGGTGTTGTGAAACAAGCCTAAGAGATAGAAAGAAAAAAATGACACAGTTCTGTGAAGGAAGAGGCCAATCCAGGAAGAAAACAGATATGAAGTATTATAAATATGGTCAGCCCACCACTTCCCTGGTCAGAAGAAGACATTGCCTTGTCCTTTGATGTTAAAAGTTAATGTTTGCATTTGATTTATAGCCAAAGCTCTCTATTAATTTTAGGTAGGCATCAGTTGCCAAAAGATTCCCACTCTATATATTTTATTTCTGGCTCTGAAATGCATTTTAGTAGTCCATAAATTAGACTTGTGGAAGGTCTTCAAGCTTCCAATTCACTGGGGGTGGTGGGAAGGGTAGAAATTTTCAGCTGGATCACTAAATTTACTGCCACTATGATTCAGAATACTGCTGCCACTTACAAGGGGTAAGAAATGGGAAAAGCCTTACCCTTCAATTTTAGTAGCACAGCTGGATTTTGTAAAAAATCAACAGTCCAACAGTCTTTTGAAATACAAATATAAACGGTTTGAAAGAATTACCAGATTCTGAGAGCAAGACTTGAAAGTTTTGTTATACTTTCTATTCTTTCCTTACGATAACAAAATTCTTTAAGTATTCAAAATCTGATCTTTCATTAAAAGAATCAGAATGTTCTTGTCTTTTTCTCTTTTTTTTTTCTTGTGTGTTTTTTTTCAAATCATCTTTTCATTTTATCCTTCTAAAATAACTTTTTTCAAGCTTTATTTCACAACAATGTTGACTTGGAAACAGGCTACTTTCAAAACAAAGGGTTTGACTACCATTAAATCAAGCTGAGAATTTTGCAAAAAATAATGTATCCACATGTAAATTAGGTGACAAACATTACACAGGAAATCCCAGATGGTTTGGGCATAAGCTCCCAACCTATTATCTAAGAAAAAACGTTGGTGCCGCTTGGCTCACTCTGAGCTTTAGTTGCCCAGGCTTTATGCATGTATAGGCTACAAATATCAAGCACATAATTGTGTTAGATCAACACAGCATGTCATGTTGTAGTTTCCAATGCTTACATTACAGGCTTTTGCAAATAATTTTCCATTTTTCCTTGGTACACCAGAGGATGCCCCTGCAGTTTAGGTGCAGCACCGCTTTTGCCAGTGGTGTATGGCAATTTCCCCAGCAGGAGCTGGACTGTCCAGGCAGACCCAGGGGAACAGGCACGTTTAATCTCATTGCCATCTAGTGGCAGGCACACTGAGTTCTCTGACTCCAGCTTCCAAGGTCTATTTTTGTAGTTGCCATCTGACTCCTGTGAAACCTATCATTGCTAACAGAGGAAAACAACCCAGGTAATTAGGCTGAGTTAAAGCTGTGGTCTGACTCATTCCAGCTGACTTCCTTTACTAAATTACCTTTTGACTACATTTCTGTAGAGTGTGTAATGCTGGTTCCAGTGGTTCCTGAAACCATTTCAAGTATACTTTATGAAACAGATAAAAAATAATACAGGACACAGGCACCGGTGGTAAAAACAAAGCTTTGGGATTCAGTGACTTTCGTTCTCTTCCTGCCAAGATAAATAATATGATCTTGGTAAATCATACAAATATTTTGATCCTAGTTATTCCTTTCCAAAACTGGGCTCAGTTTACTCATTAGTTTAGAAGGCATTTCAGAGGTTTAATTAAAGAATTCCATGCTAAGCACTTTTAAAAACTTAAAATTAAAGAAGCTAGGGAAATATGGATTATTGCTATCTGTAGCATTATTTGTTTGCTGCCGTGAAGCATTTCCCAATTTATTGATGCACTGTAATTGCACACCTCCTTCAGAAACTTCCCTGAATAAATCTTTCCAACATAACAGAAAAAACCACAGAGAATTTATGTTTTCTGGTCATGAAACTTCTTACATTGCAGCAAAGTCAGGACATTAATTTCTTAGTTCTCGAAGTTCCTGAGGGCAGTTTATGCTGTTAGCTCATTTTGCTTCTCTGTCAGAGACCTGTCTTCTTATGACTGTCAAACATTTGGAGAAGTCCCTTTTTTTATATATGTCTTTTTTTCTCAGGCCAAAGAAGTTCCAAATGACATAGATTTATCCCTTCTTAAATACAATTCTTTATTTACTTGCTTTAGAATAGTGAGATCACCTGCAGCAGTGGCAGTGCTAGGTGCCATTAGTCTAAACCTCACCTTTGTGACAGGATGTCAGATTTGATCATGGGATCAGAACTGGAGTACTTTTGTTGAATCATGGATTCTTGCTGGAATACATTCCAGCTCATGACTGAAATCAATGACAGGGAGAGGAGACTCCCTCACAAACAGAAGAGTAAAGGACTTCTCTCTCTAAGAAGTAGGAATAAAATCATCACAGCATTGCTAAGCAGAAGAAGGATTTAGGAGAGACATTCAATTCCTAAAAAAATTACATGAAAAGCCAAAGATTCTTGGCATTCGTAAGAGTTGGGAATGAGAACAACACCTCTGAAGTTTGAAAAAAACTGCTAGGCAAGGTTTAAGGGGTAAAACAGGCTCAGGAAAATTTGAAACAAGACTTATGTCAACCATAAAAAAAACCGAAAGAAAAAACTGTGAGTTCTGACAGTTTGTGATTATTCTTAAACTATTTTATCACATTTAGCCAGTCATTTGATCATTTAAGAGACATTGATTCTATAACATGGTATGGACCATTCTTCCAACCTGCCACCCTGTATATCATGAAGTGAAATAGATGGATTTTTTAAAGTTGACTTAATGATGATGACAGTGCTGCTTTATGTCATGTTGAGGTTTTCTACAGCTATGACCCTTCTTTACTTGCTACATACATTAAATTGTATCTAGGTAACAAGAAGAATCCCTCTAATATAAGTGGATGACACTTGGATTTGGGAATATGGTGCCAAACCAAAAATCGAAATCAGATATCTATAGTTTTAATTTGGTGTTTCAGTGGGTAGAATGTAGATGCCTCAAAATGGAAGTGCAGAAAGCCTACAAAGGTCATACAATCTAATAACAACAAAATTAATACAGAAGGGTGTTGATAACAGCATTTACCAGAGCCTGGGTAGAGTTTCATGATGAAAGAGCTCTATAAAGACCTGAGAATCTACAAGCATTTTCCACAGAACAGATATTTGCACACCTACAATTCCAGGTGACAAAATCAGGTTGCCCTTTTTCCTTTCCCCTTATCATTCCATATTTCCAAACAAACACAGTCTAAAAGGAGAAAGAAGATTGCAGAGAATATTTCCTACAAGCTAGCATTTTCTGTATTTTCCTGAAAGGCAAGTCTCATTTCCTCAAGCTAACAAGACCAATGGATATTCCATCCAAGAGAAATGCAAGATACAGACTTGAGAACTACCACCAGATTTAAGTAGGTGGATACATATCCATGTATAATGTTATTCTTCTTAATCAACAGTTTAGAAGATTCTCCTACCCCAAAGAACTTGGTAAAGTTTTCTATAGCCTAGCTGTCTTGACATCAATAATCTCTAAATTGATAGTTCTAAAGCAGTTTCCTCTAAAGGGAAAGCATTTCTTTGTGCAGGTTCTTTCAGTTCTTGAAAGATAGAAAACTATTCATTTCTGTGTTTTAGTAAGCTATTATATTAATTTGTGGCTTTTCTATTCTCTGAGGGGTCTTCCTAAACCACTATCCACCAAAGCTTCATGATTGCAAAGTACAAATGAGCTGCAGGTGCTTAGATATTGTGATTACTCTGACTTACTCAGAGTAATTTAGGCCCAGCTACTATCTCCTCCCATGCTCCTGATTTATTTTTTAAAACTATTTTTACATTCCCACACTCGTGCAAAATAAATAAATAATTTTCTCACGGTCTAAATCAGGGTAATACTGTTAAATGAGGGCACGTAGGATAGGAATCAACATTTCTTATGAATAGGAAATTTAGAAGCTGTTCAGAATTAATCTCAGAAAATTACTAAATGCTTAGACCTTTGGGCTATGTGAAGTAGAAGAGCTATTAGGATTCTCTTGGTTTTGCTAGAAAGGCATTTGTGTAAAAAATATACATAATCTTCCCAAGGTAAAAGGACTCATTCAATCCTCAAGGGCAAGATTTAAAGCCAGCATTTGTCTCTGTGATTGCCCACTGGCTCTGTTCCTACTGGCAGCACGGCTCCACTTGAGCAGCACTGCCAATGTGACTATTCAGTATTGTTTGATTTGAGTCACGTTGATTTCTGGCTGGAGTTTTTATGTGCAAATCCAGAATTCCTGGAAGGCTTGGAGGCCAGCAGCAATAGCAAGCATCACCTGATATATAATGATGCCAGCTCCACATTTCCACCACAAGCAGTTAGTTTCTAAGGCTGCTAATGAGTATAACGAGCAATTGGTGGAAAGTATTTCTTTTTCAGCACAATAGCAAATCAAATTTATTTTTAAATGAACTGACATTATCTCAAAACACAATCAGAAATTAGATGCTTTAAATGCCTAGAGATTCTGTTTTGTTTGTCCTTTCTGTGGGCTGGCTGAGACTAAAGCAATCCTGAGCATCCCATTCCATTGCAGATTCTTTTGCTTGCATTTTCTGATCATAGCTTCCCATAGCCCAGATATGTCACAGCCTTGAGGAATTATGGCCATTTAATCAGCATTGAGCATTTTCATGTTCAGCCTTCAAGTAATGATGCCTAACTCCTATTTACAAGTGACAGCTGAATTCTCTTACTCTATTGCTTTCTGTATAATGGTACTTTACATATGAGCTAGTTCACCTTTCTCAACAAAGCAGAGTTTATCAGTCCAGTGATCTTCAAGATGCATTTTTTGGTTTTGTTTGGTTTTTGGGTTTTTGTATGATAGTTTATAAGAAATGATTCAATATCAGTATAAACCTGAAGATCCCAAGAGAATAAAAAAAGGAGTCAACTGGGAGCTGAGATACAGTTTGCAGAAAATAGTTGCCTGTAAAATGCTTGAAGAAGACAATTGTGATCAGTCTGCAGATATTCTGTGTTCTGCACAACTTCAGGAAATACTTAGCTATCTGGCCAGCAGCAGAATAAGACATTTCCAAAGAAAGCTAAAACACAAGTTTGTGTTCCACTCTGCTATGTTTCCTGGAGACTTTTCTCCAAACTTCCTCATGGCTTATTTTAATTCCTTTCAAAATAGACTGGAAAATGCTTTTAATATGAAATAATTGGGGGCATCACACTGCTGTTGAAAACCAGTTTCAGACAGGGCTGGAGGTCTGAGACCCTCACACATGGGGAAAGATGACTGGTCACTGAACAGAGATCTGTGTGGGAGATCTACAAGGAGATTTTTTTCAGATGCTGTTGGGCTTATGTAATATTCCAGACCAGCCTTCATACCATGTTATAAACATGATCATCTCCACCTACTTCTTCCCTTTGGAAATATTTTATGGTCAACAGAAGTTAGGGCATTACTAGACATGGAGACAACTGACCCTTAAATTACACCTGGTTTTGGTCTACCTACATGGCTGGATATTTATAAACCTGGTTCTCATGAGTATCCCTTGTTTTATAGACATTTCATAATCCCAAAGTTCTCATGAAGATATATCTAGGTAGTGTTTAAGTGTGTGGGTCAAGAGAAAAAGAAGGACATTCACTTCCAGGAGCTATGCTTCAAAATCCGTGCTCTGATGTTGTCTCATATAGAAAAATCATGAAATCAGTTGTTAAATTAAGGCCCAAAATCAGTGAAAATAAATAAGATAGTGACTGAGTTTGCAAAGCTTAGGATTTTAATCAATGGTTTTAGGAGAAATGTCATATTTAACAAATGGACATTAGAAAGAAAACTAGTGGAGCATAGCATGAACTTCTCCTTGAAGGGTTCAAAGGAAACAGTTCATGCAAGGAAATGTTGCATTATAAACTCTATAAATATAAAAGAAATGTAAAGCTTTACTTCAAGTGGGATTTTGAGAAGGGTAAAGCATATCTTGTGTTTTGCTTTATGCTTTTTACCTCTCTGGGGAAAACAAAATGTAATTCTGAGAATAGATAAAAAGCAAAACAGACTAGTAGTTATTTGGAAAAGGTAGATTTTTCATTTTGTTTTGATTTATTCCAGTCGCAGAGATTTGTTTTATGTTATATCCTAAACAAAATCATTGAGGGGAAAAAAAATAGAGAACACTTTTGCATCAGTTCTGCCATTGGTACTTGGGAAAGGGGAGATTTACAAGCATATCTCCTTTTTGACATTAATGGTAGCTTTGTGTGTAAAAATTAATATCAAAATGAAGAACAGAACTCTTTGTGCATCATAGAACTTTCCATGGAAGTATAAGGAATATGTATGTATGTACCGAAGATAATTTGACAAAAATTTAAGTTGGTTTATCAATACACAGCTAGATTGTTTTACAAAGGTACAGGGAGAGTGTGATTATAATTATGATACTTTTACTTTTCTGGACTCTGGACTTCAGGCAAGTTGAGATAAGTCCACTTTGTCATGAAAGCAACCAGTCTGATTACATGCAATCTCTTGGTGCCTCAGTCATATAGCAGTAGATATAATAACCTTTCCTTCACTCTCACTTTATCTTTCCTGACATTTGATATTTTCATCTCGTTGGGATTTGGATATGTTTTAACACATGTAAAAGCTGATATATTTGCAGTCAAATGTAAAGTAACCTAAATTAGGTATAATGCATCTGTGAAATTTAAGAATTTCACGTTATCAAAAGAACATTGAGACTATTTCTCTGTAGCAAAACTTTTTTCTTTGATGTCTGTGTTTTGGAATTTGTTTTCCTAGAGTTCCTACCAGAATTATTAATTTACATTTGCAGCATTTGTCTCATCTAACTGTATCAGTGGATCATTATGTATTTTCGTATAGTCTTCAGAAATTATTCCCAAAATATTATACTGCTCAGAATATTTTACCAGTTTTTACCAGATGACACACTTATCTCTAACACAAGGATTTGTGTTTATGTCCGATCTCTGATCCAAGAAAAAAAGCAAACCTGAATTATATATTTTGTATGTGCAGTGAGATTCCTTGTGCAACACAATTCTATACAACAAAGACTGATAGGAAAAACCAGAGAAGAGAATGTTGCGATATCCAATGTTTGTTTAATTTCACTCAATTCAGCAGGAAACAAGCAGAGACTATGTGTATAAAATTATGCATGGAGACACTGACATAGTTTATTGAAAAACAATAGGGAAACCCAAGTGCTTGTCATGCCACTCTTGGAAAATTTCAAAACATCTGTACTTATGTTTTGTAGGAGAGGTGATAAATTTAAAGTGTTGATTTTTTTTTTCCTTTTTTATTTTTCAGGACTGCAACAGAAAAAAAATGATCTACCATGTTCTCAGTTTACAGAATTATGTACCAGCCTGAGGGTACTCAGCAGAGAATGGTGGCCAGCAGAAAAAAAATTTCTTAATGATTCAAGTGCAGCAGCAATGTTAAATGAGAGAAAAAAAATAATGGTCTAGAGATCTTTTTCTCTTGAAAATAATTTATAATAAAAAATTGATATTGACTCTTTTTTTGAAGTTCTATATTTAGGACTGAATTCCCATTATGATGTGATTTATAAACCTTTGGTAAAATCAACAACTATGTTATAATGAGATTATATTGACTGCATATGAATAAATTACATTATTACTTTACATAACATACCTTTAAATATGTTAAATCTTAATTGTAAGTGTAAAGGATTTTCTTGAAATCCTGAATTCCAAGAGATTTAATGTGCATTTGGTCAGGGAATGTATCTGCAAAGCTAGCATCAGCTTTAGCTAAAAGAGACCTTAAGGTGACCACTATAACAATTATGTAACTTTAGTTATGCTTCTATATTGCTCTGACAGACAGAGAATCCAAGAAAACCTTATGCATTTATAAGAACACCAGAGATGTTGCCCAGATTGCCATTTCTATGTCAGTTTTAGTCCCAGTTCTTCCTGTCCTAGGATCAGGATCAATGGTGCTAATTTGAAGTAATATAAATTTTGCATGAGCTATTGTTAGTACCAGTGCTTGTGACCCAGATCAACGTGTGGTTACCCAGAGGGATTTGAGGTCTTCTATAAATATCATATATTGAAAGAGTAAACATACAAAACTCCTGACTCCAAAAGACTGCACAAAACCCCCTCCTGCTTTTGTTCTAAATAATACCTTGTAGGTTCTTCTCAGTACAGTAGACATAGAGTAATCAAATTGCTTTAAGGTTTTTTTCCACATTTGGACATGTTAAATTTACATTAAAAAATATTTTATATATGTTTGAGTAACTCCAGAATTTAGTTAAAAATCTGTCATGATACTCAAAATGAAACCATGAGTTACTCCACCAACATTACCAGCCTTGTTAACATTTTCATGCACTAGTACTTATTCCAAGAATTTCTTTTTTTTTGGGGGGGATAAACAAGGTCCTAATACACAGTTCAAGACAAGCTTTCAGAGGGCTTTGCAAAAAGGTTAGCTCACTTACATAAAAGGAAAAAGGAGAGGTTAAAAAAACCCCAACTTTTAAAGCCTCAGGTTAGGACACTTGGATTATAGAGTAAGGTGCGAAACAAATTAATATTTAATATAACCCTTCTCTTATAGACACACTCTTTACCAAACTTCTGGTTGGTAAGAAAACTTTTATGTCCAGTCAGTAATAGAATTACAGATGCTATACATAAAATATTGAAAACTTCCTGGCCTGTGTTGGACAGGCCCCATTTCCCCTATCTGTACTGCAGTTGAACATATCAGAAGTCTGCTGCCCCTTCATCCTAAAGATGGATGCCTTCCATCATGTTCCTTTTATTTTATTTATGATTTACTTCTGTTGATGTACCACTAGCTAACCTTTTATATAATTTTGGAAGGTCTGAAGCTTTCTGTTTACTACTGGGGCACAAGACATAAATGAGAAGGTATTATATGTATTAAACTGTTGTAAAAGGACACGGGTGAGGGCTGGGTAAGTACCAACTAGGCATTTTATTTCATACAGCACACAGGAGTCTATACTATTAATTTTAGAGGGTTTAGCAATGTCAAACACATCAGAAGAGCTGAATCTGTATATCTGAACTGAACACATATGTATAATGAATATGGACATCAGAGATTCTAATACTGACTGCAGCACTTAGTCGTGTAGAAAATGGCTGCTGTAGATTAGAGAATGTTATTGATCTTTGTTTCCATAATCCTTTGTCTTTCCTTTTATTTTTTTCCTTTTTTTGTTGTTCATTTAGCATGAGAATGCTAGTCAGAGATTAATTTCCAATTTCTTTTCTTTGGAATGGCCTTTCAAATTTAACAATATTAAAATAATCTGTTTCAGAGATGGACACATGGATAAGAAAAACAGTAAACAAGAATTTTTTCATATGTCTGTATTGATGCAGTTCCATAGCGAAATTGACAAAATAACACTTTCTCAACTGTCTGTTATCCCTCAGGGTCTTGGTTGGAGAATGACCAAAATTTAACCCCAGGCAGCAGAGCTATATTGTACACATATATAATGCACTAAAAGTGAAATGGCAGAGTGGCAGCTCTAATACGTGCTGCAGGGCAACATCCTGCAGTCTGAATGGAATTGCTCTGCCTCTGGAATTTCAGGGAAATCAAAAAGCTCACTGTTATGTGGCTGTGAAAATCTTATCACTTCTATTGCTTTCCACTCTATCCCTTGCACATATTTTATTAAAAATTATTTAAGCTCATCCTTGAGTAGTCACAAACCATTTAGGCTCTAGGTCCATACAGCAAGATATTGACAGATCACCACAATACTTTTATAATTAAAGATGGCTATTATGGTGCTACTGCATTGCTGTGCCTCCTAAGTGTTTCCCCTCCTTTTTTTTACTTTACTATATGTTCTATAACGGCATTTAATGTTAGTCTTGCTCCTGCAAGTGGGTTACATCAGAGAAAAATATTCCAAGTAAAAGACAAATCTTTTGCAAGATTAATACTTGGACAATATTAATTACAATCCTCAGTTAACTGAGATGTGGAAAGGATAGTCCAAATTTAATTTATGGTTTCTTCTCGGAGCAGTTATTTTGAAATTTCATTATTACAGGTACAGTAATAATGTACCTGTACATAATTGTATGTACCTGTACTGTAAAGTACATCAAAGAAAAAATTTCTTTTCAAAGCAGACATTTAAGGTAGCAGCTATACACTTTTTTTCATACTGAAAGGTTTTTGTCATATTTATATATGACGTCTTCTGGTCTAAAAGAATAACAACTTATATATAAAATGAAAAAAATAGGGAGATTATGAAGAGAGAATCATAGAACGAGCTATGGTGGAGACCCTTATAAAAACCATCTAGTCCAAACTCTGATAGGAGTAGCAACATCTGCCACTAAATCAGGTCTCTCAGACCTCCATCCAATCTGATCTTGAATGTTTCCAGGGATGGAGCATCTACCACCTCTCTGGGCAACCTGTGCAAGACCTTTACCTAGTAAAAAATTTCTCATTGTAAAAAATATCTTCATTATACCTAGTCTCTTTTAGTTTAAAAATGCTACTCCTTGTCCAAAAGATGAGAGAAAGGGTGCATAGCAGCATAGTTAGTTTCAAGTGTCATTTTGTTTAGGCCAATTTCATACTCCTTCATTAAGTGGGAGTGGACAGTGAATCCTGCCTGTCAACTTTACTGTAAGAGAAATCAGAACCAAAATGTAACTTGATCTGAAAACTTTCAATTCAAGGTGATGGATTCTTCTGTTTTTCCTTCACTTACCTTCAAATAAAACATCAAATATGATTTCTTAAAAACCCCAAATAAACAAACAAGCAAACAAACAAATTGCTTCACTGTGCTAAGACATGGAGTGCCAGAGGGGAGGTTTCTTCTGGGATTCTAACTTTCTGGAAAACAGAAATTCAAAGTTCCAATTTCATTTTCATTCAACCTCCATTTTTAATAGACTGCTAATGTGTTTCTGAGAACTTAAGTATTCAGAAATAAAAATTCATTCTTGGATGCTTGTTTGGAACATGATTACTTGATTCTATGTCAAACTATATGGCTGTTAATCTCTGTGGACTAAATTCAACATAGCAGATGTAGGTCGTCAGACAAAACCTCTACTGAAATCAATAGCAGAAATAAATTACTCTGGTATAGCATGTCACTCTGCATTTGATTTGCTGATACATGATTACTCTGAACTGTTAGCTTCATTTACTTTTATTGATTGTTACTGTGAAATGCTTACTAATTGCACATCAGATTTTTAAAGGTGCTTAATTGCATCCTTTAGACTAGTGTTAAATTCCATACATTGATTATCTGTGAATTATGTTCCAGGGAGTTCCATATCTGTGCCATGCCTGTTTTCTGTAACATTATGGGCCATATCATTAGCTCAATCAAAGTCAATTCTAGAATTACAGGAACAGAGATGGAGGAGAAGAGAAGTTAGCTCCATTTTCAGGGTTTGAATACTAGAGGCAAGATCAAAATTAACAATAATAAAAAAAAAGGAGTGGTGCAGATCCAGTCTTTGAATAATACACAGCCCAAGCAGTTTGTGTCTCTGAGTTAAGCAAAGATTTGCTACTATGTCTAACACCTCAGTACTTAGCCTGTATGTGGGTTCTCAAGCCTCAGAGCAGAAGCAAGAGCTCAGTCAGAACCCTTAGACACCAGCCTAAGTTAGAATCCATTTTCCATACCTACCTTCTTCTGGGAAGTGGGAGATGTCCGCTCTCAGGCAGCTCATGGAGGAAAACTTCGCTGAAAGGGCTCTGGTTACAAAAGTACTGTGTGACAGTTGATGCTGCCATCAACATTGCAATAGATGGGAGATTCCAAATTCAGTGACAAAAAAAATGAATGGGATTTGCTCATACAATTAAGAAATTTACTTCTGACCCCACGTACCATCCACAGCCCCGTCAGGTCTAGGGGAAGGATTTGTCTGGTTAGGGTGAAATTGTCCAGACCTGTGGCTGTCAACCAAAGTTTAGTAGTGGGTATTGTACAGGTATTCTGTATTCTTAACGGCAATTTATGTGCATTACAATTTGATTTCCTTTTTAGGTTATGCAAATTTCTCTCTTGGTGTCCCTATTAGTGTTTGAACTTAGAAAATTAATTATTTACAAATAGGAAAAAAATGTATAGAAAGGTTTAATGTCTATGCCCAGCGTATTTATGGATGCTATCTTTGCAAAATATTTTAAGTTCAAGCCACTCTGTACCCAAACTTTTTTCAAACAATATTCCACTGAAGTAGAAGGAGACCTGTGAGACTTCAAAGTATGAATAAAATTACAATGAGAAAGAGCCAGTAAAATTACTGGAAATTTAACAAACCAGTTTCAAATCTGAAAACAAAGTTTGAACTGAAAGCCGATTCTTATTTGATTCAAGTCACTTTGTTAATGCCTGTAAAAGTATAAATCATGTTTTGCTAATGTGCTCTGTCTGGGGACTGTTAAATCATTCTGCAATAATATTGCCTTAGGTAACTTTGTGAGCAATGTGAGTTTATAAGGGTCTGAGAGTCAAGAACTATCTGAAATGTGTCCAGTAGGCAAGGTAATAAGATATAACTAAGGCAAACACTGGAATAATGTGTTAAAGCTGCCAGGCTTCCCATTATACCAGGTAAAAATTCTCCCTTGGGGTAGGCTGGCAGAAGAGTTCTCAGGTCTGAGAGAAAATAAAGCGTCAAAATGCTCAACATTTTTTGAGACACAAGAGGATACAGAAAAAGCAAATACTGTTTTGTCTGCTTCTGCAAATTAAGAAAAAAGGTTTTAAATTATTAAAAAAACCATTTTGATAGTAAAAAGTCAGGCAACTGAATTTGTGGTCTTTTTGAGGGCTTTGAGGTATGAAGTTAGATCAGCAGTGATGAAGAAAATCTGATATTTCAGTTCAGACCCATTAAATAAATATTTGAGAGCACATGCTGTCTGTTATCATTGCATAACAGACCTTACTGGCAGCTTTTTCTTTGCTGTCTGGGTTTCTTAATACTGGAAGCAGAAACATTTTAGGAAAAAGAGAAATCTTACAGCCATGAGGTCACTTGTTCACTGTGTTCTTTAGGTACTGCTAACCAGTGCTGTGACCTCTCCTTGTCCTCCAGGCTGGAAACTGCGGGTTGTTCTGGGCCTCTGCCCAGGTCTTTAGGTGGAAAATGGCCATGTCCTCTCTTACCTCTCAAGTGTGCCAAACACTGTAACAGGGTGCAAAACAATCCCGGTCTGAGCAATACTGCTTTTAAACCCTTCAGCTGCTCCTTGGGCTACATTGCTACTGAGATGAGTAATGACACAATTGACTCCTGGGAAAGCACAGAGGGCTGTAGTATATTGCACCTAGTGTTAAAAGACAAAGTATAAACCACAAACCACAAATCATGCTCATGATTTGGAAACAGGTAAATATTTTTTCTGCCAGATTCCCAGACAATCGTAAAAGAGGTAGGAGTACCCAGGTGACAAAGTTCTCTGTGCTCAGTCAAGAGTCATCCAGATTAAAAGCAGAAATATAAAGTAGACTTCTCTTCCCCCTCTTGAAACAGGAGACATACTTGGCAGCTTGCTTTGCCACTAATGTGGAACTGTGAACATTTGGTTCCAAGCCAGTTCTGGGAAGAAAATTGCTGAAAGAACATTTTTTGATACGGTTCTTCTCTGACATGGGAAGAAGTAGAAAATGTTGAAAACTTTGTGAGGAAAAATATTTTGTGGTTGCTCATACACCAAACATGAAGGCCTATATATTGAAGACAGCCTTTAGGTATTCATTGACTGTTTGAGAAGCTGGGGCTTGATTCCCAGCCACACTGATTTTGCACATATCCTCTGGGATAAAGGTGAGAGAAGATTGCCAAAATGGGAAGCACACCAACAATCTTCACCACCTGCCACAACAAGATGTTGTGACTTTGAGTATATCTAAGACTTCTCTAATTCATATTCACAGAAAAATCAGTGCTTTGCAATGTGGGGAATGGAGGAACCTACTTTTACCCAAGCAGAAGGAAGAGGATCAGTTCCCCAATCTCTGAATTACTCACAGTTCACTTATTTTTGTACAAATTTTATGCACCAACTGATCAACTTCAATTAATTAAAGGGAAGCATTACTAATACTAAATACATTGCTTTTATTTTCTTTGAAGTATTTCTGATTCCTTGTGCTCAAAAACTCTCATTTTGGAATTATCAGCGTAAAGTACAGGGAAATTTATAAGAGCAGAACAAAAGCTGCCAGCAAAGGCTAAAGGATGGGAGATTTATGTTCATAACTAAGTGGAAGGAATCAGAGAACACCAGTGATTTACAAAACCTATTGAAGTACAAGAAGAAAAGGTTATAAAATATCCCTGCAAACATTTATGGGAGATATCAGAAAAACATTGTCAGAGAGGTTTGGCTCTGAGAGTCACCACGCAGGAGAAGTAGGAGGAGGGATGTTAATAATTTGAATGCAATAACTTGAAAGCAAAAAACCCTCTGATATTTATGACTATTTTTTAAAATAAAAACCTACTAGAGTATAAAAACATTTAAAGAACCCTCATTACTTAACTAAGATAGTAGAAAGTAGAAATTGCTTTCCTCTTCAAATGTTGATGAACAGTAGAATCTTCTAGAAGTGAAATGACAAATGTGACGGTGGTCACAGGGGTTTTTAGACGGATGGAAGAGACAGGGATCTTGATTCCATGATCAGAAGGCTTGATTTATTATATTATGGTATATATATAACATTATAACTATACTACATAGAAATAGGAAAGGAAAGGAGCTTCTTCAGAAGCTGGTTATGCTAAGAATAGAATAGAAAGAATAATAACAAAGATCTGTCTCTTGGCAGAAAGCAAGAGCAGCCCTGCTGTGAGTGGTCAGTAGATCCAAACATTTACAGAAGACCAATCACAGGTGGACCTGTTGCATTCCACAGCAGCAGATAATAATTGTTTACATTTGTTACTGAGCTTCTCAGCTCCAGCAGGAAAAATCCTAAGAAAGGATTTTTCACAAAATCTGTTTGTGACAGACAAAACCCACTTTGACTTACTAAGCAAGATTCCCCTTCAGTGAAAGCTACAATGCCAAATTTGCAGTAAGTTTTGAAATGCAGGATTTGGCACCTTTAGGCCATGGAAGCAATGGAGGAAGGGAGCTGCAGAGCAGGCCAGCGCAGGAGGAGCTGCCACTGCCTCTGCATGTCAGCGCTGTGCTGCCTTCCAGGGCTCTGCTGACCCCCACTGCAGCCACAGACGGCCGAGAACTCTGAAATCCAGGAGGGTCCCTCACTGTCCATCCTGCTGACAGTCAGCACAGATTGCACGTTCTGCAAAAATACATTCTGCAGTATTTGCACTTCCCAAAAGGGAGCCAAGGCAGTGGTCTGAGCAGCATTCAATGCAGCTAACTAATCTTCAACACTTATTGGGGATTTTAGAAGTGAACACATGCAAACTGAGCTAGTTGAGAACTTTCAAATTCATTTTTATGTTAATGTACATACTTTATATAATGCTGAATATATTCAAAAAAAGCTGCTGGTTGTCCTTTTCTTTTTCTGTTTCCTTTTTCTATTCACCAAAAGAATAGAAAAATTCTTGCCCAAAAAAGGAAAAGCAGAGAATAGAAAGGGTGACTGTCAAAACTGAAGTTTAAATAAATACAAATTATCAAATCAAAAAAGGAAATGTTTTCAAAATAGGAGGAGATTAAGAAAAATATTCAACATTCAAAATATTCAATATTCAAAATATTCAAAAATTAATGAAAGAAAATTGATAACATTAAAAAAATATTTTTTATAGTCTGTGTCTTTATACAATTTTAGGAAAGTCTAAACAAAAAGTTCTCCAAAAGCAAAATCAAAAACACCCTTACTCAAAACTAGCAAAAAAAAAAAAACAAACAAAAAAAAGACCCAAAAAAACGAAAGCACCAAAAAATCCCAAAAGAGAAGCCGGAAAAAATCCAACACCCAAAAAACCTCAAGCAGAAAAATATTAATCTTTTTGCTAATGCCTATATGAACACCTAAAAGTAATGCCTACATAAACACATAAAATACTTTAGGTACTGGGCAAATCAAGTATTAATTTTCCAGGTAAGGTTATAATGGTCTTTAAGAAATTAATTTCATTCTGTCACTAAACAAATATTCAGATTGCTTTGGAATCCAACCTAACAAGGAAACTCAGTGATGAAATAAATGCGGGTGACTTGGCTGCAAATAAAAATTTCCCAAGCTATGGGGCTATCTCATTTCACAGTTTGAGTAGTAGTTTCTTTTTTCTTGGTTTTATTGTAATACAAACCTTTATGTATAGAGCTATTGTTTTGTTTCCCATTAATGTCATTTTTGATCAATTAGAGGATCAAACTATACTACATTTCTCTCTCTCCCTTCCCTCTCCCTATTTCTTCATTCTTTTTTTAATCAAAGGACAGAACCGCTTTTTGATAAAGAAAGAAATTGGGTCTTGCTTTGTACCTTATAAACCCACGCTGCTCAGGAATGGCTAGTACATTTTACAGCAGCTTGGTAAAAAAAAGGGTACGAAAAAGATTTAAAAATTTTATTTATATGTGTTAAATGAATATAAATGAATATAATATTGTTAATTGAATATAAATCACAGCATATTCTGTGATTTTGTGGACTAAAATGATAAATGACAATCATATGTCACTATTCATTAATCTACTTTCAGGTGAATCTCCATAACCCTGGAAATCTAGAAAGCTGGAAATTTATTAGAAAGTTCCTTTAAATTATAAAAAGTATCTCTTGCCCTACACATCTGTAAAATCTAAAGTGAATACAATTTGTATACTTAAAATAAAAAAGTTAAAATTGAGTGAAATGTACCATGGTTTTGAATTGCTTTCAATTACCATTAAACCTTTTTGAGAGCAATTTGCATAATGTTTCATAAACATGTAGGCAGATTAACCTTTTTAGTTAATTTATTCATTAGCAGTAAAAATTCAAAGCATCTCTTATGAGAAAATAATGTCTTGCTGTTAAATTACATGGAAACAAAGCAATTGGGACCGAGTTGCCTCAGTTCTCCCTGTGTCAAAGCACAAAACAGGGGAGAGACCAAAGCTTCTCCTGTTAGCAGTGTTGATTAAATCGCCTGTTTGTGAACAATTAACAGTATTACAAGAAGATTAGGTGAAGTATTAATTAGAGATAGGCTAGAAGAGTCCTGCCTGGAGCAGGTACCTGCAAATGTGGGGGATGGAAGAACAAAAAAGTATGAGAAAAGACAGAGGGTTTGACTCTTTCCTGTCCTAAATTCCATAATCTCGTACATTCTGTCAGTGGGAAGTGGGGGAGTTCAACACTTTTTCTGTCACTATGATTCCTTTGCATGTCTCTAGCTGGCTGCTTGAGATAGAAAGGTGTGGTCACATTCCTTTCTACCCCAGTGTGGTCTCCAGCCTGTATTTTGCCTCTGAATGAATTGAGGCTATGTCATTATCCATAACTGAGAATCTAAAAAGTGGTTGAAATTTGGACACCTATGTGGTATTTTATTAGCCAGGTTCTTAGGACATTTTCAACAACAGGAGATTAAATTCTTCTCATGAGCTGGAATTGAACCATTTCCAGATTGATCTTAGGGCATTGACAGGTCTATCACTTTGGGTAAGGTTATACAGTGTTGGATGATACAGGCCAAGCCAGCTTGTACAGAGCAGTTGCTTAGCTGATGGAGATAGAGCCTGAATGGATAGTTTGATAGTTCACACTAGTTTTAGACCTATCCTTACATCTCTTCATTAGAGAAAAATTAAGCTCTGTCATTAGTCATAACGCTATCCATTGTCTTTAGAGTCTATCTAGACCAAATATAATATTGCCAGGAGTGGCCTTGTCTTTAACCTATTTACTCAGGTATATGTGAGGTTATTTATATTGGGCCATCTGTTATACAATATAACTCTATTAAATTTGTAATTCCAAATTTAAATGTCAGGACAATCAGCTTGATATTTTTACACTTTCTCATATTTTTTATGGGTTTACATGTGGAAGAGATGTACTGATCAAGATTTCAAAGGTAAGGAAATTCCACACTCCCTTCTGGTTATCTAAATAGCCAGATTATGCAGGTGACATAAGAATGTTGAAATCACTAAGTGCACAATTATGCAGAAGCATTAAATTATCCAATATTAAGTATTATTCATGGTCCTCTTGCATTGTTGTCATGTGCTGCTTAGTGGAGTGTTATTCACCTAACTGATGTCAGTCACAAAATCTGTAAAAATCTCAAAAAATTCTATGGGAAAAGTTAAAAAAATAAATAGATTCTCTACAGAAATTTAAAAGATGTTAAATATTTAAGGATGATTCTTTAATTTTTAAGATGCTTACCATTTTTCTAGTAGAATTATGTATTAAAAAGCTCTACTGTCTTTAAACTAAAAAATAAATAAAAAAATCCTAACAAACCCACAATATATTCATAAATAGAAGGGTATAAACACCCAGAGGAAAGCACAGTGTTTTTTCTTAGAAAGATCTCATGTGATCTTAACATTATATTTGCTGCAGGTTTTTTTTTTTTTTTAACCTACCTTACTAACCCTTAGAGAAGCATGCAAATTCCTTGATTAACACATTTAAATGAAAATCCACCAGAAAAACAGATGCTTTTGAAAGGTACTATCTTCTAGGAACGACTATCAGAGTCTTGCTCGATTATTAAGAATTAGCAACCAGTGAGGCTAAAAACAGGAATAATCTGCCATGCACAAAAATTGCTGCATTACCATTCTATAAGGATGACAATGTGGGATTTGCTTGTGATGAAAATGCCAAGCACTTCACATAAGCACACACAAAGGCTGTCAAACACCCTCTCTATTCCAAATTGATGTTTCACTGGAAGTTTCCACTGCACAATAGATCTGTGTTCTTTTTATATCTGTATTAGACACATCATTCCCTACAAAGTGCTTGAAGCTGCTGAAGCAATCACCTCAAACATGATAATAAATTTCAGTAATATGAACTCTGAATGTTTAAAGTTGCGATGCTTTTGTATAAAGTCTGTTTCAGGAACACTTTGTTTTGATTTTCATCCAGAAATCAGATTGTAAAATCATAAAGTGTTGAAGACAACTTCAGATAGTGTTGTAATCTTCCTGACAGAACCCTAAATACAATTGTATTGTCAAAACCCCTAAGGAGCAAAACCCCCCAAGGAGCAGTTAACGCTATGGCTGTGGCACTTTGGGTTATTTTTGGGAAAGGAACTGGAGTCAAATGGAAAGCAAAGCTCACTCTTGTTAATAAAAAGGTTAAATGCTAAGTCAAATGGCAGAAAATTGGCTTAAAACACTGTGGATAAAAACAGAAATCTATTTTAATTTTGAGGTGCCTGCCCTGAACAATTGCATATTCACCATGACAGGAAAAGCTTCTCTTAATGTCTCCTCTTGGAGTAGCTTCCATTATTCTCTGTAAATCATAGGAAATTAGATATATTTTAAGGATTGTAAGCTCATTTCCCTGTTACAACAAGTCTAGTTTAAAGTGTTTAGATGTAATATAAATTAGTGTCGATTTAACTAAATTGCTATTTCTAATCATTGTATGCATCTCTTTATTTCAGTGCCCAATTCCATATGAAGACTCCTACTGTTTCAGAAGAAAACAGAAACTCAAGAGAATGTCTGGGAAGGAAAAACAGCGTTTGATAAAAGAGATCTTAAAAAAAATCATGAAAAAACATGATGAAAACACAGGGAAAGATATGATTCTGTTATCAGAGATGAAATAAAATGGCCCTCTATAGTCTAAGGCAATTTTATTTTTTCAGACATAATAATTTGTTAAATTTCAGTAAATATGGCATATTTGGAATAAAAAGAGGATTGTATTTTTTGTGACACAGTTCAGTGGTACCTTAACTTGCAGGGCATATGAAAGATTAGTATCCAGTCACTTAACTGCCTAAATTAATTGAGAATCTGGATAGGAATCCTTCCTGACCTCCAAAATGCTCTAACTCCTTAGTTATTCTGGACTGACATCATACCCATTGGAATCACTCCATGAAATACTAATAGATATTCATGACTAAATATTCAGAAGGGAAAATAATTAAAATTGTCCTTTACATCTTTGATGGGCTTTCATGTCACTAAAGTAATTTTAATTGTGCTGTCCTACAATTCTTCCAACAGAAGTGTGCAGAGAGCCTGGGTTTTGTTGCAGACCAGTGGTACAGAATGCTCCTAGTTCATGCCAGTGAAAACTCAAATAAGCTGAAATAGGACTTTAGCCCAGACCTTCACTGAACTTGGTAACTATTACCTGAACAGACATTCCAGTTTTATGTATCCAAGGGAAGGGCTGATGCAGGCACCTGTCTCACAGCAGAGTGCAGATCTGGGGAAGACACTCACCTCTGCCTCAAAAAGTGAAAACTTTTCAGAACCCTCTGCAGAAACCCTTGATTGTTCACCACTTCCATGAAGTCAGGCAATGCCAGGATTTTCTAGGTGCCTAATTCTCCTCATAGGCAAGACACAGACATGTTGCTACTTTAAAATTTCAAAGAGTACTGTATAAAACAGCATCTTGCCTTGACATAATAAATCGCTGACTAGCAATTCATTTCAATTTTGCAATTGCTTCTGTTGAATTCTGTTAATTATGTAGCTTTTGAATAGCAATATAAATATGAAAGCTTAAAATTTCCTAAATGTTTAGCAGACACAATTATTCCCAATGAAAATATATTTGTTAATGTGCTGTTTATCCCCATCAATCTTTCTTATTCTATATATATCGTACTTGGAAATATAAGGATGCTGTTCAGATGCTCACAGAGATGATCTTATAGTTGTTTGTTTATGGCACACAGAGATATAGATTGACAGGACAATCTAATGGTCTACATCATCTTGTTTCAGAATATTTATGAATAATCTTCATCTTGATCTGCAAAGACTGGAAAAAGGAAGCAGAGGCAAAAATCAATTAGTAAATAACCTCCCCCTCAGAAACACAAGGTTCTGAGCTTAGCATGCAGCAGCACATGGCACATTCGGGGAGTCCACATATTTTAACCACAGTAGTACAGCTGTAATACTTGTCTCTCCTCTCCTTCCTATTTTTCTTATTCTTTCCTCGTTTCTCACTTCCTTTTTGTGTCTCCCTTCCTCACATTCACCAGTCCTTCCATCGCCCCATACCTCTTAATTAACCAGATATCTGAGGTTTTCAGTGTGAGATCTGGAAGAAAATGGAAACCATTTACCTTAAGGGTTTCAAAAGGAGTGCAGGAGAGTGTATACCTAGAAATAGACAGCTTGGAAGGTTAAGACTTCAACCACTTTCAGGTTTTGGTCTCAACAGAATTTTGATAAGTCTGTATTTATTTTAATTGTTTTTAAAAAATGCATTTAGAGGGTAAATTTTGGTAATGGACATCCTTGTTCTTATTATAACATAATAACTGTTTCTTGGTGAAAGAGGTTTTTTTTGCCATCTCCTCTGTGGGTAATTATTGGGTTATTAAGAAACAGTGCAAAATTGGTGCATATGTATGTGTGTGTATGTGCATTAATATGTGTATGTCCATGTGTGTATTTTATCCACTTTTGTAATAGCTCTGAGTGAATTCACCTCTAGGGATTTCTAAAGTGATTTAACATTCCACTTCCTGCAGTAACAGCATATTTCAACACAAACACTTAATTATCTTAAAGGTTTATTTGATTTTATGCTCTCTTTATCTGTCATGAAGGTATTTTATTCTTCTTCCACTTCGATGAGTTTAGACCGTGTTTGTTTTAAATTTATGTAAACACAGAATACAGAAAAACAGAATATAGCCATTAGCTTAGAGTACTGCATCAATTTAAAACCAATGTTTAAATTCCAATGTTTCCATAAATGAAATAAATGGAATTCAGCACTAGGTGAAAGAGAAAAGACCAAATAGAACAAAGTCACTGGATGCTAAAATTCAAAACAGCTCAAAATTTCAAGGTACAAATACAAAATTAGGACTGTTGACTCTCTGAGGGAAATGAAAAGGGGCTAATGTTTTATTCTTCCATTATAGGGTGAACATTTGCATTATTATTACTAGGCAAACTCAAGCAGTTTATTTTAAAATTTAATCCCTCAGGAAGAAAAAAATCACACTTTCTGTAATGGGAGTAGAAAGGGAAAAAATGTAAGAATGCAAGGACTTAATTCTAAATTATAAAAATGTAATGCTGAGGATAATAAAAAAAAATTCAGCTATTTATGAACATTCTTCAGAGGAGTTTGAGACTGGAGCCATTTGTAACTATGAGCTTGTAGTTTTTAAGGATCACAAGGCCAGATTTTGTTTGAAAGAGTAAAAAACAAGCCCAAAACAATCAATAAATAATCATAATATCTGTACTAAATATCTATATTCTGGTGTTGATGTTGTGGCCTAGAAGACAGATGAACAGGAGCTAAACTCCATTTCTTCCTTATACCATGCATATATTATTTGTCATATTCAGCCCTCAGCAAAAGACCTTACACAAACTGCTTGTATTGACCTTAATTCATTATTATGTTGAGTTTTGGTTTTGTTTTTGAACTTGAAAAATTCCTCCAAAATATTTTCTTTATATCTATGTAGGGATGGGTATTAACTGGAGTTTCTTGTGGCAGGACAAGTAGTATGAACTAATATGTTGTATTGTAGTATGTACAAGCATTTGAACTAAACATGCCTACTCTGAATTCAAGGCATAATTCTTGTCTGAAAATATCTGATATTTATTTGGTGAATTTAAATTAGTAGTCTGAGGTCCTCCTAAGTGTGAACGCAGTAGACTAGGGGCCCAAACCCCTAGATTAATGTCAGTATGTAACAAAACCAAAATGCTCACAATTTTCTTTCCACCTCAAAAATCCCAAACTGAGCACAACAAAGGCAAGCCTGGTGACATCTGTAACACAGTGTGGGATATCAGCTACAGTTTGTAAGACTTTTTTACACTGAGGCATGTACTGTGAGTCACGCCCCCAAAAATAAGAGGAATACTTGTAAAGCAAACACTGAATTTGAGGGGCTGAGCTGCTTCCCAGCTCTGTAACATCTGAACACCTTTCTCTTAAGTGTGTCACAAGGACTGAAGCAATTTATATACCCTTTGGCACTTCTTTTTCAGTTACAGAAACACTTCTTTTCATGAAGTGTTTTGATGCTTCAAGCAGGAGCAAGGTTGGTTAACATGATGAATATGCCTGTGCTTCAGGTAGAAGTCTTTTATCAAGGACAACATTTTGGCAGTACTCCCTAAATGTAATGAGACACCAGCATTGTTCTTATATTTTGGAAATTTATTCCACCATCAGTTCCACCGAGATGTGCATTATTACCATGACTCAGTGCTACATACTGTCTATAAGTAAATTTACTCTGTTTTACACATCCACAGTACTAGAACATAATAGAACATAAAACCATGGTGCTGTCTAAAGAGTAAAGCCTCTCTTCCCTCTTATCCTTGCATATTTCTTATTTCTTTGATTCTATCAGTAAGGGCTTTCTTGCAGGTTCTTGTTCCCAGAATAGGATTCAGAAACTGCCATGACTAAAAAATAATCTTAAGATCTTTATTTCCCCCCCTTCCCCACCCATCTCCCCACTTTGATCAGTTTATTTTCTAGTCAGATCTGATGTGGACTTCTGAAATATGTGTGGAAAGACACACAGACTGTCTGTCCATATTCATGGAGATCTGTGCAGGGTTTGAGTGGCCATATAACCACAGCTTAAATTATGTTAGTTTTCACCGAGTTCTGGCTGCAGTCAAGGGGGAAAGCGTAGCTCCTCCTGTGATTTACCATCTCTAACAGGTTAGCATAGGATCTGTGAACTGCCTTCTGAACCTAAGCTCAGATGCCTAATAGTCCCCTAAGTTCAATGCTAAGTTTATTTTTATCTTTCATTTCATCTTTCACATGTTTTAGCCAAAGTTTTATGATTATTCTGGTGTAAAGACATTAGAATCTGGCCCAGATTCCCTACGAACTCATGCTGGCAGATTGTAAAGGATGTAATCTGATTCTGAAATTTCCCCCTTCTGCATTAGAGGATATACATACATGATCTTCAAATATTCAGAAATATTTTCAGATTCACTTTTCGGAATGCAAAGGACCCACAAATACTAAAGCAATGACTAGAACATCCATGAACATATTCATACCACAGTAAAGAACCAAATGAGAGAAACATGCCATGAGCACTATTGTTCACTGTGACTGAAAGTACCCTGTATAATGGCAAAAAACTGTAGTATGGTTGTTTTTCACCATCACTGTTATCCACTAGAAGTTAATTTTATTGTATTTTTTTAATTCTCTCTGTGGGGTAAGAAGGTGTTATAGTCCTTGTCTTGGAAAGCACTTTTGGCATTTCTGTGTTGTCTAGGGCTATGTGCAAACTGTGAGACCTAGGAGAGTTTCTGGGCTCTCAGTAATTCTGTATCCTGACTCTCATATCAGAGTAAGGTTTGGACTTGTGCTATTTGCCTCATCCTATGTACCCTAGATTTTGCACAAATGGAACCCAGCGGGTGGACAGAACAGGAGGTTGCAAAATGCTTCATCCAGACCCTCAGCCTGGTTTTTCAGCTGAGCACATTTCAGCATGTGCTAAACCTGCAGTCTCTGGTCATAGTAAAGTATGATCCCTGTATAAACAATGGTATTTTTTCAACAGATTCTCTGATTTTTATCTTTTACTAAAGCAAGACAAAAGTATTAATATGCTATTTTCTACCATTAGATTCCAACTATCAATACTGAATTTAAAAGGATAATCTTGTATTTTAACACATAGTACTTACACTTTTAAAATTAAATTAATTTTGGCATCAGTACAAGTTGGTTTGCTTCTATCAACTGCAAAAAATTCCCACACCCTTATTAAAGGTGCTTACTTCTTTACTTATAACTTTATAAATCACACAAATGCACTATGAATGGGGTAATTCTGGTAGACTGTTACTGTATGCTGGCTCTAAAGTATGAATCAATTGCACAGTGAAATTTGTCCACCTCTCCTCACCCTGACTCAGACACCCAGAGTTATACCACCAATGATATCTCCAGCTGCAGAAGTTAGACTTTTCCCCACTTCTCTCTAGAGAAAAGGAAGGGTAGATGTGGAAATCCCTTCTCATCAGACCCATGCAGAAGACAGAAGATTTTTTAGGAAGCTAGAGTTTTGTGAATCTAAGGGATAACATGCTTTGCATGTTAGGCATTTTCCAGAGGATATTGTGTTGGCTCAATGCCTGTTATCAAGAAATTGTACAGGATGTATATTCAAAAGTTTCCTGATGGGAAAAGCGGAGTGAGTTGGGTTGTCTAGGCAGATTTGGGTCATTTTGAAGTCAGTGTAACATCTCAACCTTCATGGAAGAAAGACATGTAAAAGTTAGATTTTACCTCCTGGGAGGTAAAAGAAAATTTGGCTAAAAGACTAAATTCCAGCAGCTTTGATTGTCCTCTAAGCTGGCAGAAAACAAGACAAACCTCTTTTAGAGAGTGATGAGAAAAGAGTAAGGGGAAAAAATGAAAAATATATATATATAAAAAGAAAAGGAAAAATGTTCTGGCAGCCAGGAGAGTCAGCCATGTCCTGGGGTGAATCAGGCACAGCATCACCAGCCAGTGGAAGGAGAGGATTTTCCCTCTTTTCTCTGCACTGCTGTGGCTTCACCATGAGACCTGTGTGCAGTTTTGGCACCATAATATTAAAAAGACATTATGCCATTAGATATTGTCCAAGGGAGGAAAATGAGGATGGTGAAAGTTTTGGAGAAAAAACTGTGTGAGGAGCAACTGAGATCACTGGGTCTGTTCAGCCTGGAGGAGACTGAAGCGAGATCTTATTGCAGTCACAACTTCCTTGTCAGGGGAAGCAGAGGGGCAGGCACTGATCTCTTCAATCTCATTACCAGGGACAGGAACCAAGGGAATGGCCTGAAGTTGAGTCAGGGTAGGTTTAAGTTGTATATCAGGAAAGGTTCTTCAACCCAGAGGGATGTTGGGCTCTGGAACAGACTCCCAGGGAAGTGGTCACAGCACCAAACCTGACACAAGAACATTTGGACGATATTCTTTGTTACATGTCAATTTTTGCGGTGTCCTGTGCAGAACTGAGGGCTGGACTCGATGATCCTGATGCCTCTCCTCCCACTCAGCATATTCTGTTCCATCATTCTATTTGATTTTGTGCTTCTGAGAGCACATGTACCTAACAAACTTTAATTTGGATGACATTGTGGAAATATGTCCATTTTAAAAAGAAAGAAGCAAATTAATCTGGTCAGCGTAACAGCCTTCTTTTGACTAAATGAAGAAAAATCATTGTCAATTTTTATATAATTACTGATACAACAGAAACTATTACTCAAATGAGATAACACTGAAACAAAACCAAAGACTTAAAGTATGTGGACTGGTGAGTTTTCCAGGGCTTAAAATGCAAAACCAAGATCCTTATTTATTTTATTGTGTGGCCATATGTTTCCAGTAATGAAAATGATGAAGTGGAGAAGGCTGCTGAAAGCCAAAGAGATAACAATAGAAATGTCGCTAAGGTATCTTTGAGGGAAAATTAAAATAATTTTTTTTGGAGCAGATGGAGACTTAGAGAATCCAATATGTCTGCTAATACATATCCTCAAACATTTTCATTGGAATATTACCAACCTCTTCTATTAGAGTCTGGAGTTGTAAGGATTTTGAAGCTGTTGGTTCTGCTGGATTTCAGGCTTTCTCTGATACTAAAATACTTTATTGAGAATGGAAAATTTAGTGGGAAACAGAAGTATAAAAGAAACCATTTTAATGGGAGTGTTCTTTTGTACAAATAAAGTGGAAGAGAAAAAAAATTAGTGTCAAGATATATGAGTATAATTTCCACTAAATAGTACATCAGTCAATGTTTCTGTCAATAAACATTGAAAAATCAATTTGAGAACCTTGAAACTCTTTTCTATATTATCTAATAGACAAGAAAAATCTTGTAACAAGTCTGCTTCTGTCAAGAGACACACTAATAATTCTGTCTATTCTGTTCATGAACTTAGTAATAGCCAAAAAAATGGAGCTGGTAATAAACCACTACGTAACTGCAGATGTGTAATTGGCAGAAATATGTGTCTAATTGAGTAAAGACTATCATGTGATGACAAATTCAACATGAAAATTAAATTCATGTTTAATGGCTGATGGGTCCTATGAGTTTCTTATAGTTTAATATGTGGTGTGGTGTGCTGGGGTAATGCTTTCCCAGACTTGGAGGCAAAGGTGGCAGCACCAAATGAGATTGTGGCTTGTCCTGCCCTCTGAGCTTCAGGCAGCTCAACTGAAACGTTCAGTAAAGAGGAAAAATTTGGACCTTTCCGGTCTTATTGCCTGGAAAGGTCCAAATTGGACTGCAGCTCCAAACTGAAGCTGCAACTGCCGTTTAAATTGACGTAAGCATGAGGAAAACAGTAAGCTTGCACCAGAGGTTCAGACTGATATATATATATATATATAGATATATATATATATATTTATATATATTCCTTGTCTGGTTTTAGGCATCTGGGGTGTGCATAGAGCCTTATGAGCTCTGTACCCCCATCTCTCTTTAAAATAAACTGAGTAAAACAGACTGTCTTTAGAGATGGTGTATTATTCTGACCATATATGGATGAATCACATCTATAAGGGCATGAATCACACTCCACTGTAAAAAAGGCAGCTGAAGGGGAGGTGGGCACTTAGATCTGGATGGATCAGCTCCAACCAGACAGGGTCTTTCTTACTCATAGCAACAAATAAATCTAAGACCAATTCTCAAAAGTGAAGAAAAGAAAATGCTTTTCCAGTGACCTAGATAGTGCTGTGAGGCTTGTGTAAGGCAGAACTAAACACAATCCACAGCAAAGTGGATAAAAAAAGAGGACCTATCTTGTGGGGACAAGGAAGACTTATGTTCAGAACATTATTTACTCTGGCTCACTGAACAGCTGAAGGTTTATGCTGCATAAAGTGCTGCTTTCCTGTTCCCATATATATGCTTGGGACTTCCAAAATATACATCCTTATAAAATGCAGACTTTTGAAGCCTACTGGTGTCTATACTTAAAAAAAATAAAATAAAATATGCAGAGTAGATTCACATAACATTTTTCATTACTTAGGATCTGGTCATACCAAATTACCTTCTACACAGATGTGGCTCTAGGAAAGGTTCTTTCTGTGTATGAGGAGCTTAGTGACCCTAAGCTGCTGTAAAGATATATTTGCTGGATCAAACCTGACTCAAATAAGCTTTTATAAAGATAGAATAAGATTCAGAAAACATTTGTTCTATGTGTTTTAGGTGACTCTTGTAAGAATTTCAGCAGTGAACACTAAGTGAGAATTTCACAAAAGTCTTTCAGACCTCATGGTTATTGTGGAAACTCAGAGATTCACAGCTGGCTCCTCATGATTCTGACATTCAGCACTTCAAACTCTTAGGTATGTCTACAGTATTTCTACTTTCTGTCTTTCCTACATAGATCAAAATTTTTGGGTCATGAAACTATGCCCTATGAACATCTAAACATTTCAACAACAAAAGTCAACAAATATTAATTACATATACACAGAACGTGGAGTTGTAAAGAAGAACTAACTTGTCTTTGCTAGTGAGCTTTTAGTTTCATTTGGTTTATGTAGTAAGATCTTGGTGCCAGGGGAGCTGGAAGGGTGCTCTCCTGGCTTCTGTGGAAACTAAATGTGCTTGTATAATTTTATAATTATTTTCTTTTCAAATATGTTTGGCTAGAAGGGAAATTGTTGTAATTTTTCTGTAGGGTTTATGGAATCTGAGAACAGTTGAGGAAGGTAGTCAGCTCTGGAGTGTACCCTGTCCCACTCTTCTACTCAAAACAGATTACTCAGGACCTTCCTTTCAACACAAGCTATTCTTTAAAAATATAAATTTATTTACAGAGAATTTAAATAATTTTAATAACTAATTATTTTTCTTAATATCTTCTTTATAAATTTAGAAGGAAATTATATAAAGAAATTTTTATTTCAAACTTCTTTCCAACATTCAAAATACCTTATTTTTTTAAAATTACTTCTGGCTTTTATAAATTATTTCTGCCAATCAAACCAGCTTTTCTTCGATTATTAAGTTATATAGTTATCAAAAATTTCTAGTATAACACATGAAATGATGCTTTGATTGAATTGAACTTCCATTTATTATTTGTCCAGTTCTTAGATCAGAATCTATAGTAGAAATTCATATTTATCTATACGTGATTTTGGAGGTGAGCTCAAGAACAGATCTGCACTTCTCATGTTACATGCTATTTGTTGATAGACATTTTCAAGAGTTTGCACTCATAAGATATCCTTCAATTCCTTCTTGTTTTCAAAAGTTTTTGTAATATTCTCAATATGATACAAAATAAGGAAACATCAGATTTAGCTTCTGTGTTTAAAATACTTCATTAGCTGCTTTTTAGGGTGCAGCTGTGCCAACTGAAAAGGAATACAAATTTTGGCTTTAGTCTGTTTTAGTTTCTGACCAATTATTAGGCACAATGAAAGTAAAATCACAGAAAACTGTAAGTTTAGTTTTGACATATTGCACCACATTTGTGAAGATCAGAATAAATCTATCAAAATGCATACAACATATATCAAATCGTACTAAAAACTTTAAATTCATTACTTAGCTCATAAGATGCTTATAAAATATTTCATTTTTAAATGTGGTCATTATAATTTAAAATAAAAAATAAATCTGGAATTCAGACTCTGCACTCTGACAATAATTTATAAAGTATTTTGTAGTTGCAATTTAAACTGCAGTGAAAAGTTCTGATTGCTTATCTAAATAACTTTATTAATTCTAGCTTGAGTATATTGGTAAACAGGTTCATACTATGCATTCTTTCAGAGCATAATCTGAAAGTTTATTTTAGGAAAACTGAGATAATTAATCTTATATTTTTAGGATATTTTAGGATTTTAATATTTGAATTAATGACATTTCAGACAGAAAAGCTTCCCTTCATAATCTCAGTTATCCTTTTGATACTATTTTTTCAGGAATAATTTATATGATGCTTTGAAATGTGGACATTTCTCAGATGGAAATGAGTTGCTATTGGAAAATGCTCAAAAGTAATATAAAAATGTACAGACTACAACAAAGAAATTCTGATTTATTGCATAGACCTTACCCCCATTCAGTAAGGAAGTGGATTTCTTAATGTTATTAGAGCTGAAAACTAAATTGAAGAAGAATCAAGATGACAAAAATCTTAGTTTACAAAACCCAAGCTTAGCAACCATCTTGGTGGGCATATATAGGTTTGCACATGCATTTATCAAGATTTCCCAACGAGATTGTTTTCAAGGCACAGAAATTAACATTTGCTTTCAATTTCAGAAAGAGTCAACCAGTTCCATACCAGATATTTAAATTTTCTTCCTTATTGTTTTACCCTATAGCCCAGCTCTTCTAGGATATCACTATGTTCATGGAGTTCTTCGCATCAGAAAATCACTTGTAATCAAGAGGAAATAAATTTAGCAAGCAAGAAATTGAGGTTCTGAAAGAAAGTGAATTTGTAGTAATTTAGTAACCTTCCAGTATAGTGCTATTATTCTTTAGAGGTGTAACTGTCTTTAAAAAAGGAATGGATCAGAGGTGAGCTAAATAACTAGAAGTCTGCCAGTCCAGCCTTCAGAAGTGTTAGACAGGCCAGGGGAGCAATGAGAGCACATATTTCTTCTGGATGTAAAAAGAAAATGCTAAATAATGACAATGAGGTAAAATCCATAAGTGCATACAAGACATTTTCAATATCATTACTTCTGTACAAATACCTTTAATACACTCTAAGAAATAGTGAGGGGGATAGATCTAGTATTGATAAATCAACAGTCAAATTAAATTAGTAATTTAAACCATCAAAGAGAAGAGAAAGGCAGTGGATGCATCCCTCTTAAAATGAGACATTTCAACTTGAACATCAACTGAAATAGTTTGTACTGAATATTTAAGGGGATTAATGTAATTTGTTCCATATTTTCTCACAAGGCAGGAGAGAAAAACAGCATTTTCATTTTTTGAAATGGTCAAACATTCAGCAGGTTCCAATATAATTAAAATAATAGGAGGTATTTTCACTTAGTTCTTAAATCACGGAGCTGTTCTCATTCTGTTTCATAACAGTAGGCATAAAGGAAGAGGCAGAATATAAAACAAAGCTATTCTGACTTCTGCACTCCAGCCATTGTCATTGTTGCTCTGTTTCTCATTTTAGCCTAGAAAATCTCTTCCCTACTTCACCCCCTAACAAAATAACAACAACACACCTAACCAAGAAAAGCCTGAGATATACTCCTGTGAATTATTGAGGGAATAAAAATGTGTTACTGGGAAAAGCATACACACTTCAGAGTACCAATATTTTTCAATGGAACAACAGCATAGCATCATAAACTGACTCCATCTTGTAACTTTACTGTGTTCTCAAAGGATGATTGTGTTCTTCAGTCATTTCTGTATTTTAGTTGTAGATTGTGCAAATGTATTTAAATTTAGCCTTAAACTTGTCCTAAATTAGCTGAAGTTTTCCTTAAAAAATAAAATCCCCACATATGAAGTGCAGAGTTGCCACAGGATTGTCTGCTTTCCAAAGTACACGGTCTGGAGCTTTGGTCTGGAGCCAGGCCAGTGACCAGGGTCAGTGAGTGAGCTGCACTAAAATTTTAAACACTCTCAAAATTCAATAGCTTGGCTCAGCAATGCTTTCAGCTTAATATTAAAATATTTCTGTGTTGCATGATGTTTGGACCAAATACTATGATCATTGTTTTCTTTGGAATTTTGATTTGGGGTTTTGTTTTAGGATGTAGAAGATTTTTGTGGAGTAGTGAGGTAGGGCTACCTTTCTGAAGAGGCATATTTGGAGGCTGCCTCCTGTTATGGGTCATTTATTCCCTTTGGGAAAGGGAACAGCTGGGAAACATTACAGAGAAAGACTCAGTAGCCATGTAAATTTCTAGAGTACTCCCATTTGTTCCTCTCCAATGCCTGGAAATTGCATGCCAATCATCCACTCATATGACCTCAGATTTTGAAAGGGCTATCCTTCATGTACTTATGCAATGATTATCTCAAATCTACATGCCAATATGCACATTCATATAAACAAATCAAAAATGTTATCCCATTGTGTCACAGGCTGTACTTGTTAGGTGTTCCAAAGGACTTGACTCTATTGCAAATGCTCAGGCTGCCAATGCCCATACATATGGTGTAGTCTCATAAATTAGGAATAATTTGTGTCCAAAGTTCCTCTGTGTTAATTCTACTGTGAAGGATCTGAACCAATATTTTTGTTGAATGTGGTTTCTTTTCATGTACTTCTCAGGTCTATGACATTTTTTGGCTAACTTAAATGAACCAACAATATTTCTGGTTTGAAGAAAAATGCTTATCATTTTTTAATGAAAGAGAATTTCTAGCTGTAGTTCCTGCTTTTTTCACTACCAAAACCCAATCCAAAACCAACTATGTGACTTATGCAGATGGCCTTGCCCTGGTTCTTCTTCAGGCCTGCCCTTTACTGTCTGAAGAATAATGTCTAAAACAGTGAAACATTAGAAATAATTTATTTATTCTATCTTTTTTTATAAAAAGATATTTATTCTAAAATCTTAACAAACAAAAAATTTCTAAACTGAATTAATGTAAATAATAGATCTGTTTAGTTTATGCTAGAGTTAGCTGACTGTTAAAGCAGAACTGTATTCTGTTAAAGCCAGCCTGGAATGACTATTCTTTTAATTGGAGCAATAAAGACCATACACTAAATACTAGCTGCATGTTTTTTAAAGAAGAGAACACATTTGCAGTGATTTATTAATTTATAATCCTCTTTTGCATAGCCAGAAGTGAATCCATTAACATAATGGATCATGGTTTAAGTTAATAAATGCTTTCTTTAATGTACTTCACTCTGGTGTCTAACTGGGCGTATGATTAAATACAGACATAGGCGTGATGGTGGGACAGATCTTTCTGACCAAATGACCTCATGATCAATTGACAGGGAAGTCACAGTGAAGTTCTTTCTAAAGGGATATTGTAAAAGCTGTAAGACAGAAGCATTACCCTGTAAAAAGTGTACAAGGACAAGTTGTCATTCAATTTTGAGAATCTGGGTTTGCATTTTTTGTCATCTTATCATTACAAATTGTTAGTTCTGTTTTAAAGTACAGCATCACCCATTGTAAAATTCCCGGACACTGTTCTTGGGTTTTCTTTTTTTTTCTTTTTTTTTTTTTTTTTTTTTTTTTTGTTTTTTTTTGGTTATTTTTTTTTCCCTAATGTTCTGTTACGTATGCATCTGCTATTTTAGATTTTATCACCTATGAACAAAAACTGATTAAATTCCTACAAATACAACAGGAAACATATTGTTAGGAGTCCAAAGTTCTCGAGGAAGATAGAACCAATCAAACAGGCCTTACTGTCAAAGCATGACTTTCCTAGTGTATTGTTTACTGCAACAGTCACATTTCAGCCTACACTTAACTTGGAAAAACCATGATATATCTGTTCAATCATGAGAGTGGTATGGATTTATATTACCCTAAAATTTAGCCCAGAACTGTCTTACTGAAATCATACTTCATAACAATGTCTTCCTTCTTCCAGTCTCCTGGTATATAATTATTGTTTGCACTTAAAACCGTTGAGTGTGGTGCTTTGTAGTACCATGACATAGAGTAAAACATTTTTAGATTACAATGAGAAGAAAAACCTTTTTGCAGAAAAAAACCCATATACAAAGTATTTTCTAAATGTATCTGTTCTTGACTCTGCTACAGAATCCCTCCTGGGCAAGAAATTTAATATTTCTTTGCCTCAGCCTTCTTCCTGAAAAATGGCAATAGCAGTATTTTCTAAATACTTTCTATCAATCTTGTCTGACTAAAATATGGATTCTACTGTGCAGCAACAGGAAGTACATTTTACTGCATAACTATTTTCCAAACACAGTGAAAATTTTCATAGAAATTAGCCAAATAGAAGACATTAGGCCAAATGAATAGCTTTATCTTATTTTGAGACATTGATGAAAATAATGTAGTAGGATTCAGCTCAGTTTTTGAATTTTTTCCTGAAGATAATCAATGAGCAATTTCAATCAGAAACCAGGATACATTTATGAGATCTGCAGAAGAGAATAGACAGAGGAAAATTTCTAATGGCCCTTTGACTCATCTGTGTAAAACAGTAAGGCACAGGTTTCTGTCTATTCACTTTGCTGATAAGTTAAATTCACTTCTTCCAACAAAGAGTACAGTGAAGCAATAAATCTATGTCTGTTCTTTATGCATAGACAGAAACAGGGGAGAATATGTTGGAATGAGATGTTAACTTGAACATTAAGCTGTCATGTTAATGGATCTACTGCTTTCTCTACCAGAGAAAGCCAAGCTTCAATATTCTCCCTTCACCGGATTTTTTCATTAACTCTTCATGGTGCAGTATTTAAAAGGACTGTTGCAATTGCTTTACATGTCCAAGCAATATAGGTGTTTGTTCTTTATACTATTTCTCTCTTCATCTGATGTGTTGGGGTACATCAATCAATCGATAAGATAAAACAATGTTGCTTTCACAAAATTCTGGATACTATAATATGAATCTTCTGAGATTAATTTTTCAGCTAACTGTGTTTCACTGCATTTTTCTTCCTCTACAGATTATGTAGATTTCAGACCAATAGAGTTTTACTGACAGAAGTTATTTAATTGAGGCACTTCTCATTCCACCAGATGTCTGTTCATAACTGAATTTATTCACTTTTCATTAATTATCCCTCAACTGCAAGAAACACTACTGGAAACAAAATGTTAAATAAAAAACCAGACACACACTAATGTCCCTAGGTGGATAACCAAGACACATCCAAATTGTCAACTAATGTTCATGGGAGTCAATGGCAGTCTATTGAATTTGGACACAAATTCTGTTTTCTGACCACTAGTCTTCCCCTGGGGTTTCATTCTCCAGTTCACTGTAAGGCTATACATGCAGGCAAAGTCTTGGACATTGCAGAATTGGATTTAGGGTAGCTGCTTCAGAACTCTATTTGAATTTTTAAAGCCATGGAACTGAAGGGCAACTCATCCATCAGGCAAAATTTAAGTGTGTTCAGAAATCACCTCAGACCCCTCCACAGTCAAGATTACTGTTCATAACATATTGACCATTGCTGCGTTTTTCTACATTTAAGTGAAAACTTGAGCTTTCAGTCGATATGATCCAACCATGATAAGAAATGGCATTTTTGATCTCTGTTTCTGAAATAAATTTCAAAATTAGAAATTTCATTCTACAAATATTCCACTGAATAGATGACTCTTGGGATTATCTCTTCCATTTTCATGCTTAAACTGCAAGAATCTATAAATTTCAAGCATACATAATTAATAAATTATTAAATAGAAAGACCAAAATATGTCAAATATATTCACTACGTGTGACTAAAATATATGTTATATTAACACAAAATAATATAAGTGAGAATGGCTGCCTACAATGAGCCCTTTCTGGTGGAAATGCAAGTTACATGTAGCAGACATATACCCAAATGACTACTGATTTACACATTGGCTAGACTGATGAGAAGATTTTCTCTTTTTAAATCCTCTCAAACAGTCCTATTACATCATTACAAACTTGTTGTATTTTATCTTTTTTTTCCTACTTTTTACATGAACTTGTTAAGCTGTAGAAAAGATTTTGATTTGCATTCACGTTCTTGAGCCAAGTTTCTAATGGAATACAACATAATCCAGTTCATGGGAAACATTCCCTCGTGTATCACTGAAGTGCATTCTGAAGTCAAATTTGTCAGCTATTCTAATAGGAGACAGCAAAGATACATAGCAATTTAGAACAAGAAGTCAAGAGAAACGTCATGTGAGTGGTCTGAGGATTTACTTTGGAGAAAAACCTTGTAACATGTAAAAGAGAGTAGGAAATTTTAATAAATAGAATTTGTAAGAAGTAATCTAGCTAGAAAGTACAAAAAAAAACTTATGTGGTTTAGACCATTGCTAAAAATAAGACCAGAGTACATATTTTAACCTAGTTATTAAATACTATAAATACATTAAAATTACTCCTTCCTGTATCTTGGATTTTCAGGCTGATAGTAACTGCGGCAGGAAACCTTGTAACTCAAACCCTTCCTTTTTTTTTTTTTTTTTTTTTTGCCAAAAGGTGAAGAAAAAATCTTGACATGACACAGATGTAGATCAGCGGAGTGGTTTCTTTCAAGTGAGAAGGATTAATGCTTCTCAATATGCTGTGGCATGAAAACCTACACTCTGCAAAAGCAAACCTTCTTATCTTTCCATAGGATACTGCTGGCGCACTGTAATGCAAAGCAGCTTCAGCATCGTGTTGAAAGTTGGCACACAGACAAGAGTTCATGAGTACAACGCTGGGATCCAGATATGTTTAAATTTATTAAAGGTTGACAAAGCATTGCTGCTATTTTCCAAGTCAATACATCATATCACCTAACAATGACTTGTTATGTTAGAAGAGAAAAATTAGATCTCTGAAATGTTTACTTCAAATAATAGATTAGTTACAATATGAAGTATCCCAAGAGTAGATTCTTATGGTTTATCCATTGATAGAGAAGTCCATGGAGATTTGATTTAGGATAAAAAAAACCAGTGTAGTATTCTCTTTTTACATGAGAAGGTAAGCCAACATGCCAAACTGAGGACTATGTGGAAACAAAACACATATGAAGAAGGCCAACGAAAACATAATTACAATTGGTCTAGAAATATCAACACAATTTATGAAGAACAGAATGAGCAGTGTTGGCCAGGAGGAACTCAAACTCCCATTTCACGTTCTGCTTGAGTGTGGGAATTGGAGAGAAAATTTCCTCACATGGAGTCTCATTTCAAGCAGCCAGAAGGATGAAGCGGAATTCATGAACATCCCAAGAGTAATGTACCACAGGGTGTTTGAAATTGCACAGATTTACTGATATCAAGAAAAAAAAAACAGAGTAAGAAAAACAAATTCTGTTGAGGAAGGTGCCTTCCCAGAGTAAAAGTATTTACTGAAAGAATTTAAATTCAAATAGTTAAACAAAAGGAAAATAATGAATGGTGGTACCCATATTGAAAGTGAAGAAATATAAAATACTTTTAAAAATAGAGTGGTCTATTTAGGTTTTTTCTCCTTCTCTACCATATGCAGTGAGATATCATAGTGAAGAGACACAAAAATTCCTGGAAAAGTAGATTTCATATTACAGCAAATTTCATCTATTGAAAATACAGTTCACTCTATTTCAAATTGCATGTAGTAACAAACAAGTGCCATTTCTTCTGAGCATTACTATGAAAAAGGATTATAGTAAAGTATGTTACAAAAGTATAAGTATTTGGAATTAAATGTTTGAAAGTTTCTGAGGATTGCTTAAGGATATTCATGCCTGGCACTGTGTAGCACAGAAAATCTTCAAGCCTTAAGTTCTCTGACTTGAAATTAATCCTCAGCCTTTCAAACCTTGGTATAAGAAAAATGAAAATATAAATCTATAAGACTTTTTGAGATGCCTGTAGACCAAGAAGCAGTCCTTTTCTCCTTATTGTGGAAACTAAATAGGCTAAAGGCTAAGGCTGAAATTCACAGGGAACTCTTTGTCAAAGAGGTTGGGCCCTGCTTAACAAGAAGGGACCGTGGTATGACATAAGAAGCCAAAAGGAGGGAGGGCTGATGTGAAGCCCAGAGGCTTCTCTGAAAGATGTCATGAAATTCATAGTTTCCCATAAATTTTTCAGTTTTAATGAGTGTAAAAATTTCCATGAAAGGAAAATTTTTCTAAGGAAGCTAGGTGAAAAATTTGAGAATTAGCTTTTAAGAGGTACTCACTAACCTTCTGCCTCTAGGATGCCTACAGATAAACCTGAAAAATGTAATTATAAAACTGTCAGCTCAGGAACTGGTGACTCTCTCCCTGTCTGCACTAGTATCAAACTTCCTCTATAATTTTTTGCTGCAAAGTGAGACTGTTACCTGAACTTTTTTTTTTAGTTTAATTATCTACATTATATGGATGTTCTTCTATGTCTTTTAAAAATGTATAAAGACTCCATTTCAGGTTTGGGTTTTTTTTCCATACTTAATTGATTGTGTCTTTTCTTTATCTGAGAAATTCTTAAACTTAATTTGATCATAATATGAATGTTAAGAAATTTTGAGATAAGAGTTGTGAAACATAGTAATAAAAATGTGCTTTATTTTTCTGATATTTATGTATTCTAAGAATATTTCATATGTAGAATATATATTCTAAGAACATTTTTTAAATTATCAGAAAGTATTGATTTACAAATGGAATAGGAGGGAACAGTATATGATAAACAAAAAATGGTCTGAGTTCAACTTGTGAATAATTCCTTCTACTTTAATGTCATTACATAAAGAATTTCTTTGACCCACTGTACTCAGAGCACAAAGAAGTTACAGCTACATGTTTTTGAGGATATGTAGGTGCAAAGCAGCCAGAAAAGGGCTTTACAGTCACCAGAGTAAAGTTTTGTAGATTCACAGTTAATCAAACATACTCATATCTGAAGTAATCTGTGAGAAAGTAGCAAATTTTTTTTCTAAATGCCGCCATATTAAAAATTTTTTCATGGATTTTGTCTCCATTTTTACTTTACTATTGTTCCTACTTGTTATTGCATTTTCCAAGCAATGTGAGAGTGCTTTTTGCTCACTGCACAGACACTCAGCCAAAGAGAATGTCTGCCTTTATAAATGGACATACAAATATGACATACAGTCATACAAATGATAGAAAGAGGAACAGGACACAAGGAAAGAAGAGACTTGCAATTACTAATCAAATTCAAGTTTCCATTATTTCAGGTCAGTGCTACTTCTTATCTTAAGATATTTCATTTCAAAAGGGTCAAGATCTCTTCAATAAATTCAGTTGTGAGCACTGTTTAATGAAACATTATAGCAACATCAAAAGCAATAGATAAAAGCTGAGAGAAATCCAACTGCTGTTTGCCAATCTGAATCAGAAAGTTGTGATTCAGGTATGATTCACCTTACTGTGGGACCTAGAGCAAAAGGATTTGTCAGCAGTTGCTTTTCTGTGTGGGTATCAGAAGGTTTAATTCTCATAGCTTACTCTGAGAAACTTAGGACAATCAAAATTTAATTAATCTAATAATACAATGGCAATAGATCAGAATGCAGGAGATTGATTTTTATCACTTTGAAGAAAATAATGTATGGGTAACAGAAATAATTAAAGTATCTCTTAAAAAATTTGCCCCTTTAACCTACAAAAACCAAGGAGAGCATTACTTCTAGCTCATGATCAGGATCATCACAAGCAGAAATCTTTTCTGCACATGATGACTTGGTCATATGTGTGTTGATTATTTGGTCCATTATTAGAGCATTGGCAGGTCAAATTCACAGCACACTTACATTGTTTCATAACTGCCCTGAAACATTCCATGGGCTTTACAGAAAAAAGTTTTGAACCTTATCAAGTCTTTTGAGTAGGGGACTTCAGCCACACATATCCCTCTTATAAGCACTAGCAAAAAGGGAAACATTGGAATTCTTCCAAATCACATACTGTGGTGGGCACACAAGGAAAAATGTCTGTCAAACTGCAGAAGGAAAGTTTGGAAAATGGCCTACCCTCCTGCTCCAGACTTTGAGGGATAAATTTTCTTCTTGCAGTTTCCCTGCTCCCAACACATTTTAATGTGTTCTTCTCTTCCTCTGTAAACTCCCAACATATTTTTATTAAATCCTGTAAACTTCCTACAGAAATCAGGGGAAATTAGTGCATAGTAGACCCACAAAAGTCTCAGTTTCCAGTGAAGCACTCATGACAATTTACTTGTGACTATGCATTGGGAAGAAGCCTCCAGTTCATTTTGCAGAGGCATACATTCCATGAGAATTTGTATAGTGTAAGGAAGTGTCAGGCTTTCAAGCAAGAGATAAAGAACTGGAAAATCTATTATTCTGCTACCCTGGTCTGAAAGTCGAAAGTGGGAAGACAAGAAACGGCTGAAGGCTGGGCAAAAAATGAAAGAACCAATGAACATGCATATAAATGCATATACATTGATTCTCTGACTACTGTAAAAATATTATGGGTTTTAAGTAAATAATTTATTGCATAAAAATATTTAAGTAATTTTCTTCAAGGATGTGTTTTGCTTATTTCATCTTATCAGGAGGCAGTAACAGATTCTGGGAACTTAAGTGACCTGTGACAATAGAGAGACAACAAAAAAGTAGCCAGTTAGAAAACGTGAACACCTCAAAAAATGCTTCTCTCTCTATATATATAACCTTTTGGGAAATAGATGGCAGTTTTTAGTAATTTTTTGGTGATCATCAATTGTCGGTCACCTGCATTCTTCAGGCACAGGAACAAACAGAAAGAACAATCTTTTCAAGGGAATGGATTAATGTCTGACCTTCCTAGATAGGAAAAAAATTGGAAAGATGGTTCACTATCTCAGAAAGGCAAAGACATAAAAATGCAAATAAAATTAATAATCATAAAAATTAGTTATAGATTTAGTTTCAAAAATATCACAATTTTAATGATATCTCATGATTTCTGGGTTTCTGGTTTTATTATGGTTTATACAGGATAGGTTACTTTTTGAGAAAATAGTAACAACATAGCTAATCATTAATTAAATTTCAAAACATGTCAACTTTTAAGAATGGGATAATATATACATGGGATCTTCAAAGTTAATTACATTTCTTCAGTATGATACATATTTAGATGAAAGTACAGAAGCATTGTACAAAAGCATATTGTGATAATCCTCCTAAAGTGACTTCCAAGATTCTAGTAAATGACAAAAAAACTTAAAACATATTTCAGCAAAAACCCTTCAAACAAAAACCTGAACAAAAAGAATTTGGGGAAGCACCTCAGTTAGCAAAACAGTGCTTCAAAATCAGGAGCTATCATTGTGTATATAAGGAGAGGTAATTTTATCTCCTAAATTGTAATGTATTGCTGGATAAACTCTGTGGTAAACATCAGCATGTTGTTGATATAAATGATCTAATCTTTCACAAAAGCCAAAAGATGAGACTTTCACTGAAGCACTCAAAGTATCCTTTGTCAGCACTGTTTCTTTTGAAAGGAATTCAGTTTTCACGCTGTAGTTAATCCTTGACCTGCCATCCACGCCTGCCAAGGAAACTGACACCTAATGTCAATTAGAGTGATCTCTGTTGTGACTTGGACACAGCTCCACTGGGGCCTGGATTGCAATCAGCAACAAATTACATGAAGGACTTTGACAGGTCAGATCATAGTCATGAAATTGAAGCCATCAGACATGACTTAGCCAAATTTGAACCAGCAATTGATAAGTTGGTGGCTCTATATTACCGCTTTTGTTATTCTACTGACAATTTGCTGAGCCACCCAAAATATGTCCAAAGACATGCACCAGAGTGTGCCAGATTGTTTCTATTGCATAGATGAGTATTTTTAATCCATTGCAGTCAATGTGCCTTCTGTTTATCAATCCGGATAATCTGAATATAGAATCAAAGCCAGCCAGAAAAATGTCATAGTAAAGGGCTACATATTTCAAATGCATTACATAATATTTATACCACCCTACCCACTAATATTTTGTATTAATTACTTTTCAGCTGTAGTTCAGGTGTAGGAGCGCCAGGATCGTATGTACTGGTTTAGTCTTCCTTATAGATTATCACAGACCTTAGCATGAGTTAAGTAGCAGTAGATCTCAACTACTCAATACAATCAGAAATTTTATAGGCATTATCAGCAGACATAAAGCATCTATAAGTTTAGCTCATGGTAATCTGGTATAACAAATGTCACTGTTAAAATTGAAGAGAAAGATGTATATTTATAAATAGGATATCACTGGACAAACTGGACCATTTTACAAGAAAAGGAATTTATTTTAAAGAGTTAGAAACAGAAGGAACCATCTGAGAAGAATTTGCCAACAGAGCATTAAAACAACACTGTAGAGTGCCAGAAAATCTGGAAAATCATTTGAGGCGATAGGAAATATAGTAGAGTATTGTATATGAATAAGACAGGAGGAGCAGTTCCAGAAATAACTTCTGCTTACCTGTAGGAAAGACTGGATTAAGCATAAGGCTAAATAGATTCCCACTCCAGCTCTGAAGGTTATTATACATACAAAAATATACAATATAAAGTATGAAAAATAAAAATGTGTTCATAAATCTGAAGTATAAATGTTTACACATTTTTACTTGGAATAAGGATTCGAACACATACCTAATAAAAGTACAACTGTCTTTGTTAATATCCAGAAATATGTGAACTATGCTTAATTAATCTCAGGGACAGAAGATCTCCAACTTTACTTTGAGGAAATGAATGATTAATGGTTACTACTTCTTTCCAGGGTTTTTTCTTTTCCTATAACAAGGGCTGCAAATAAGATGATGCCTGGGAAGCTGTGACCACTATTAGACACCTTTCCATTGCAACACACAACATTCATCTTTGTGCTGGCAAGAGTCAGGAAATACCCAAAATTTCAGCATTTTAGGTCAGGAGAAAACCTGAGCTGGACGGATTGTAGTCCACAAAGGGGAAAGGACTTTGTGGGTGGCATCATTACTGACCTGGGGACTCAACTGGGCACACCCAAAAAAATCCACTAAATTTTTTCCTGAACAGAGAATAACAAGAATATTTCAAGACAAATCATACCATAAATATTTGTGGGAATCAGACATTCTTTTATTTAATAAAACATGGAACTGAATGAATGAATGATCTTTTCAGCGAGCACATACTTTTAGTTCCAATTCAGAAGCTGATTACTTAAAATATTGACACTCTTTTGATGTAATGTTTATTTTATATCAGTTAAAGTCCACTGAAAGCTATAGAATTATTCTTAATTTATGTTGGTATAAACAATTTAAAAACCCATAAAAATCTCAGATTCTCCTCAGGTCTGAGCTTTTTGGTTATGTTTCTTTGGTGGGTTTTTGTCTACTAGCTGACTTTCAGTTATGTAGTTATAACTTTGCATTTCATTTAAGGAGTTTTAAGCTTGGTAAAAATGTATGAAAGACTAGCAACTACTGAATATTCAATACAAAAACATCCCAGTAGGTCTAGAAAATAAATTAAATCAGTCCTTACCACAGAGAATATTTTCCTAAAGGAAACTAAAAAAACAAATAGAATAATTTTATATAAGTTTAAGTCAGGCTATGTTCATACCTTCCATTGATTTGCATATATGATGACCAGAGGACGATTAAGGTTGCTACAACTGTTATTACTTTATCAACTTCCTAAATTGTGGTAGGAGGTGGGAAACCAAAGTGCTATTGACTGCCTGCTGTCGCTCTCTGAATCTCTTTTTGTTATTTTAAGAAAGCCTGGCAATAAGCAGCAAGGCATGAAAACTGAAGTTTAGCAGTACCACTGGTAAAGCAGGTAGAAGAGCTTTCAATCTGTGGATTGGACACTTCAATACCACACGTAAAATTGCTTCATTTTTTCCCCCCAAGTGTTATGATAATAAATGGAAATCAAAAAGGGGCACGCACTGTGACCTTTTAGATTCTCAGATTGTTTTTGATGACTCTGGTGAGCTCAGTGATCATGAAGCATTGTCTGTTTCAGACGGAAAATGTCCGAAATCCTTCCTGTTGAGGCTGTGGCATGGAATAAACAAAGGCCTTTCTTGAGAAACAGTCTCTAGGACTACCTGTTTTAAATGAGGTTGAAAATTCTTAATTCAGCGAGTATTCCATCTCTCTTTTATAGGATAGGTTTTTTAGGGTGGGGAGGGAGTTTGAAAGTTGAATGAATCATTGCCAAATCTTTTGTCCTTAGCCACAGCACCATGGAATGAATTTCATTTATGCACAGGTTAATTAATACAGATTTCTTCTGTTAAACTGAATGAAAGGTTATACTGAAGTTTATGCTATGTTCTGCTTTGTAGCGCATGAAACAGACATCATGTCTGAGAGATGCAGTTTTAATGACACAGTGCATTAGAATTCATTATTCTCTTAAAGATCTGTGTGTTCTGTTAGGCACACAGAGAAACACATACATGGGTACAGCAGACACTGTCAAATGAAAGAAAAATAAATTACTTTGTTGTCAGTGCAAAATCCCCTATCCTTATCTCTATGCTTTGCATGGCAAACACAATGTTGAATTATTACCTTTTCTGTAGACATAAAAGGCTAGATCCACACAGAATACATGCTGATTATAAAAAATGGCAGCATTTCTCTGGACTTACTGCGTCCCAACTCCACAGTATTATTAGACACAGTAAAGTCAACTCCACAGGAAGCTCATTAAAGTGACTCGTGGACTATAGGAATGCTTAAAAGGTTGATCTAGAGGATCTTTGATCTAGAGAATCTATGTCAGATTTCAGTAGAATCAGTATCTACACGTTTTTTCATAGCAAGTGTAATTAGGGTTATGTGAACACTGTTTAGACATAGCAAATTCTTTGAAATGGCCTTCGTGTTTTTGTTTCCAACAAGCAAGAAACTGCTTCAAATTAGTAACTACAACTATTAGCTGTGGTAAGAAATTGTTATTATGTTCTTTTTTCCAAAAAAGAGGAAAAATAATTTTAAAAAAATTATGAGCGTTAACTTACTAAATACGATTATTTTGTTTATTTTAATTTTTACAGCATCAGTAGATTAATGATATATATGACAAACAAAAGCGTTTCTTGGGCTGTGTACATGTACATGTGATTTTTTTTCTGTATTGAGAAATAGAACAATGAATGCAAAGACAACTCAGTGAAAAATGGCTGAAAGTCCACAGAACTAGTGTCACCAGTTAGCCTAGTCTTCTATGTTAGCAAATTTAGATATTAACAGAACATACAATAACTTCTTAATGGGACATTATCAAGTGTTTGCACAAAAGTGTATATATGTGTATTTTCCTTTAGTTTTAAAAGCCTCTTAGGCACTTTTTCTTTGTCAGAATGGATTCTCTTCATTGAGCAAATGGACTTACTTTATTCTCAGCACAAGACAGTTTGACCTATTGAAAATAAAACAGGTTTTGCTGCTTTAATCCAAACCCACAGTCACTGAACTGTTGACACTAATATATTCTATAGGCCTGATTAAATCTGTCATAGGCACCCATGTGGTAAGGGAGAAAATAATGTATATTCAGCTAGCAACAAAGGTCCCCTGACATATAGAAAAACACATCAAGAAAAGAGCAAGGTTTTTATCTGTGACATTTTTGTATAAAGCATATGTGTGTCTGTAACTTAGTCCTCAGTGGAGTTTCCCTCCAGGCTTCCCACATACGAGGTGGGATTCAGAGCCAACTCAAGGTGCTTTTGCTCAGTGTTGGAATCTGCAGGGTAGGATATCTCTCTGAATCAAACCCTGCTTCCTAACAGAGCAGCGGTCTCATGGAGTTCAGGTGTTCAGATAACAAAGAGTTTGGAGGAGACATGAATTCTGTCTAAGTATATGGGTATTGCATAGGTCCTGCTAATTGCTGAATAGGTTTATAAACTTAGCCACCAGCTGAGTTTTCAGGTAATCACTGTCCAACACATAAATCAGGAATCAGTGGCTTTCTCTTCTGCTGTCATTTGCCATGAAAAAGAAAAGGTAAGCATTCAGTTATTTCTCTTCATCCATTCTGGCTTGCCACATTTAGCTAGTTTCAAATATTTTTTTTGACTGATTAGCTTTGCTTAAGGGAAAACAGAGAAGGGAGAATAATCTCAGAAATTATTAGGTAGTAGCATCTACTACTGCCCATCATTTTTACCAGTACTAGGACAAGGAAAATTAAAGAATTTTTAAAAAATGCCCAAACATAAACAAACAAACAAAAAAAGGGCATCATTTTGTTGCAGTGACTACTATTGATCTGCAAGTTGCAGTTCGGCACACAGCTCTGTGGTGTTGTGAGAAAATATGTAAATTTCTATTATAATGCAAAAACAGTTAATGTTGACCAATTCCATAATTTGCTCAATCCTTTTCCATTGTTTTTCATTGATGTTCAACATACTTTTAGTTAAAGTGAAACTTTAAAATAATAGAGGTCTAATTAGAGTCACATTTAAATCAATGATTTTTACACAGCATTAAAGTTACCTGTCATTTTCTCAGGTTGAAGGCTATATCAACTTTATCTAAATATTTTTTTAAATAATGCCCTCCAGTTTTAAATGGAAGTCACTGGTGAGCAGGAGGGATAATGAAGTGTGGGAAAAAGATGCAGTCATGATTTAAATTGCTAAATTTTATGGAAAGACACAAATAGAAAGAGCTCATTTGATATCTTGGTGTGCATTTTTATTTCCCTACTCAAGTTAAGGCTGAGAAATGTTTTTCAAGTGAGTTCTATTCTGTTCACATAGAAATATTGTATTTTAGGAACTAGAATATCTATAACTGCTGCAAATATTTTTATAATAATGTCTTCTTTTACAAATATACACAATCTTCATATATAAGCATATCAATCTTCCCAAATGTGCGATCTAAATCAAATTATGTGGGCTTGAGGTTCTTTTCTGTTATGGAAAGACTCTATTCTTGGCTACACACAACGGTCCACAAAAAGTAATTACAACCAGTTAATTATTTTATTTATTTCTGAACTAGGTCTTGTTGTTTCTCATTGCACCTGGAAAATATCCAGAGAAAGATAGATTTTAGCTAAATAAGGTAACAGTTGCTCTTTAGAATTTGCAGGAATTGTTTGCTTTCCTGTTGTTTTTTTATGAAAATTCTGTTGGAATTTATTTCTTGGGTAGTTGAGTTGTACTGAAGAGCTGTACTAAAACTCATTCCTTTAGATATGACAATTATGCAGTCTCTGTGCTACAGCATATTAAAAATTTACATGCAGCATTGACAAGTTTTCCCATTTGTCCTGCAAACAGAAATTAATTGATAAAAATTATATAGCTGTCAGTAGGAGTAGGCAGGTCTGGGCTTCATCCCTGGCTTTCAGCTGACTAGCCTGGCTCATCTGACTCCAAGACATAACTTATAAGATCACTATTGACGCCTAAATATCAGGAATAATCTGGGCTTAGACTAAAAATTGGACGGGGCAAATCTGAAACACATAAACCTGCACAGACTGTTTCAATTGTCTGTTACTATGATGCATATTTTAATCCAGTAAATGTGGGACATTTTTGGAGATATTAATTGAATCCCATGTGGCATGAAATCACAAAATGTTGATAACACACCTTTGACTTCCTAAATATGCATCCACAGAGATTTTGAGATAAAACTGCTCTATTCCTTGACAACATCTATTTACATCTATATACTCAAATGTATAATATCCTGAAAGTTTAAATAACTTTTCTATAGTGAATGGAGAACTAATCAGTCAATCATTAATGACAGTTAGCTATAATCAGAAAGTCACAAAGCTTAGCTTTCCAAAGACAGGCATGTATATCTAAGAAGCAAGACAGTAAACTGATATCCTGTTTGTGACTTATTGCAAGGAGACTGAAATCCTGTCATTTAGCTTGCAAAATCCTTTTCACTTCCTTAGCCCTCTTCCTTTTGAGTACATCATTTCCTCAGCTACAATATTTTTTTTTTTTTTTAAGACATGTACATACAATCCAGTGAGGTTGTAACCCTTAAAAGTAGCAAGACATGGGAGACGACCAGATGTAAGATATCAGTAATTCAAACAGCATTGAGAATGCTCATGGGAAGATCCTATGTTTCTTACTGAAATAATTAATTGGATTTCTAAATATTTCTATGTAATATTTCTAAATATTATGGTTTCAGATAAAAGTTTGGAAACAGCAAATCTAAAATAAGGTCCTTTTTTTATATTATCTTGCTGTTCTCAAGCCAAACTGCTAACAGAATGACACAGGATTGTTGCAAGTGTTGTTATGAACTAAGTCAAGGAGAAATTAAGAACTAAAGACTAAAAAACGTACCAGTTTAGAAAGAAATTTCTTTTTCCTGGGACCCTTTGACCTCTCTTTGGGCTGGTAAGAATGCTGCTTCTCAAGAAGGTGACTATAATGATGGGATCTAGCACATTCCATCAATTGGATTCAGCTGACCTCTGAAAATTAAATTGGTACAAACTTAAGGAATTTTATTGCACATTTGAGTGGATTAAAAAAACAAGAATTTAAAAATTAATGCAAATTTCAGAAAATTCAAATAAACTTTTTTCTCTATTTAAAGAGAAAATTGTAACATTTAAATTATTACATATGTATCTACTTATTAGCATTCATGATTGAAAGTACAAAGACGACTTTGAAATTTAGTTGATATATTATATCCAGATAATGAAACCTATTATAATATAGCTGACATTATATTTAAATTTTATCTTCTAAGAAAATTTTAACCATCTGCATCCTTCTGTCTTGTAAGGGAAGTGCATGTGTGTGTTGCAAAGATATAATTTTTATGGTTCTACCGGAGATTTGCTTGTTTAGAGGAAAATTTAAACTGATGCTCTTGACTGTCATGCTAACTTCACTATCAAATATTTATGAATAATATCCTTGATGAAGGCTGAGTATTGTACTATCTACTTCATCTGCTTTAAATACTGAGCTGGAGAAAGATTTGGGGATGTTGGTCAGTGACTCCACATGACCTAGCAATGTGTGCTTGCAGCTGAGAAAAGCACCAAATGCATCAAAAAGAGTGTGGCAACAGGTCAAGGGAGGGGCTTTTCTCCCTCTGCTCCACTCTTGTGAGACCCCCATGGAGTGCTGCATGCTAGTCTGGGGTCCCCAACATAACAAGTACTTAAACCTGTTGGAGCGAGTCCAGAGGAGGTCATGAAGAGGATCAGAGATACTTCAAGGCTGGAGGCCTACTGGAAGGACAGAGAGGGACAATTTACAAGGGCATGGAGTGACAAGAAATGGGAATAGGCTTCAAACTGAGAGACAAGGCTTAGATTGGATGTTAAGAAGAAATTCTTTACTGTGAGGGTAGTGAAGCAGTGGAACAGGTTTCCCGGAGAAGCCGTTAGTGCCCCATCTCTTGAGGTGCTCCAGGCCAGGTTGGATGGTGCACCTCATATAGTGGAAGGTGTCCCTGCCCATGGCAGGGAGGTTGGAACCAGGTCATCTTTTTGGCCCCTTCCAACACAGGCCATTCTGTGATTCTATGATTATGATTTCATGACTACCACAAGTTTCATTGATATGGTTGTGACAGGGGGGGCTTATGATAGCTAAGGAAAGCCTATGTAGTTTTTCTTCATGGTGGCTTTTTAATTTATTCATTTGGTTATTGATGAAACTCTTACACTTAACTGGAAACAGCATTCTCTAAATCCTTGAAAAGTGTTTCAAATCTGCCTCAACTGGTAGTAATGGCTAGGCTCAGAATTGCACAGCACCATTTACATGATCATTGCCACAGGGGCTTGAATATTTCTGTTGTGGTTTCTTTGGTGTTTTTTTTTTCTGAAATTAAAATCACTGTCTAACTTGATATGTAGAGAATATTTCGTCATCTTTTGAATATATTTTGCATTTCTTCTTCTAAATAGAAGTATATTTTCTGGATAAAACTGGAAATCATATCACACTAGAGCAAATGAAGGGCCATAATTCATGATGCACCAGCTTAATGTTCTGTATACAAAAGCTTTTCAGTACAGATGATCTGTGAAGCATGCCAAGCCTCCAAGACAGAATTCAAATAACAGGCAAGTCAACAATAAATTCTTATGGTAAAATTAACTGTGCTTGTATAGAAAACAAAAGCGCCATGCAGTGTCTCTGCAAAGAGAAGCAATGTGCTTGCACCCTTTGGTGCCACAAGTACAAGGGCTATACAACATTCAAGAGCATTTTTGAACTGCAAGAATAACACCAAAGATTCAGTCTTGCTGAGTCTTTGATGAATGTGGCAACATTTTATGAGAATGCACTTCTTTGCAGCTAGAATAACATCAGTTATTTTATGTTTTAGATGTGGATACACAAACAAGTCACTCTGGGGCAGTCTGTTGTGTACAGATCTCCTCTGCAGTCCTCATGCACAATCAAACATCTATGACACAAACCCTTCTTCAAGAAAATAGTAAATGCAATGAAATATCCCTCTTTCATTGTGTGAAGGCCCTTTTTTTGGCAGCCACAGTATTTCACAGACTTAGTGGAATAGAGAAGCACTACTGTACAATAAATCAAGTTACTTTTGAATTATGCCTACCTGACTTTTGCTTGTGTGTTGACAGGCTGATTCTGACAGCAGACATTGTGTTTTCTATGAATGCTACATTTTGTTTATGCAGCACATCAGGCTTGTTGCCAGAGACTTTAGATGTAACCTCAAAACCAACATTATAATAACAAGAACATTTTACAGCACATTGCACTTAGCCTTAGCAATCACCTAATTCCCTTTAACGGCAATTTCCAGTTACAAGACTGAGACAGCAAGGAGTGAGCTCATGTTAGGAGATCATTAACACAGCTAGTTGCCAAAAAGTGCAGCTCTGTCAAGTATCAGGTTCTAGAGAAATCCTGCAAAATGGAATGCCTCTGCTTCTGTCGACATCACCATGACCTGACTGCAATCTAAAATTTCACATAGTAGGTAGCTGAAATTAAGGATTGTCCTTTTCTGTGGCTTTCATTTTTAATATCTTCCTCCTATATGGATTTTCTGGTACCTTACAATGGCATTAATTAGCAGAATGATCCCATCAGTGAGATAGGCAGTGCTTCTTATTTTACATTTGTCTATTTTCACTAAATGCATAAAGACTTAATTTCCTTGTGAATTATCTGTCATGTGTCAGTAAGATACAGTGAAGGACAGATAGACAGAGAGATAGTATTACTAAGCAGAGTGCCTTTTCTGGATTGCTAAAAATAACTCAAAATCTTTCAAAAAACACTAATTAAAATACCCAAACCTAATTTTAACAAAAATCATTGTCGAGGTGCTAGAGCATCAGATAGAATAGCAAATCTCCTGTCCTTACCTCTGACCAAAGCTGGATTTGGGTTTCAACAAGCCTGAGGAACTCTTCAGCAACACATCCATGCTGCTTACATTGCAAGAGAGTGACTGTGGCCCCTGCATTTCTCCTCACCAAATCAGGTGCCCCGTGCCCTGAGTACAGCCCTGCTGCAGGGCCTAGCAGTGGTGTGGGTTACACAGGGCTCCACAGCTGACAGTGCAGTCCCCAGCGCCCATCGCAGGGGTGGGCGATGCTGTGGCCAAGCACCAAGGCCTCTTTCTGTTCTAGCAGAGATGAGAGTGAGCTCATGCAGTTACAGTGGGGGAAGCCACAGCAAGAATCATCTGGGGACATGTGTGGTATTCACATTCTCTAAACAGAGAGAGACATAATTCTCTCTCCCAGGATTTTTCTTGGGGAAGGCGGGGAGAATGGTCAGAGAGAGAAGAGAAAACAATTCTTATCTCTATTTGCTGCTCCTGTTGTTTGGCACATGTGGAATGTGTTATAGAAATTCTTTACCAAAAGGGTTTTTGTTAATTGGATTCTGCTGATGGACTGATTGACCAATTGGGTCAAAGCTGTGTCATGACTGGAAAGGGTCACGGGTTTTACTTTAGTTTTATATAGTTTTAGTATAAAGTACAGTATGTAGTGTAATATAATACAGCTTAGTAAAGCATTTGTTCAGCCTTCTGAATCATGGAGTCAGAGCACGTTATTCCCTGGCTGGGGACTTCTGGCATCAATACACAAGTCTGCCACTCACAAAGTGGTATTCTTACCTCTCCTTATAGGAAGAGGCAACCTCTTTTAAGAATGATACAATCCTTATGCTATGCTCTTAATTTTTAACTTCCCTCTGCCCCTACCCAAAAATCTTTCTATTGTCTGTTGTACCAAGATCCTAAGAATTTTGTTTTCCATTTGTTTTTCAGCTCTCTTAGAAAATGTTCATGTTGTAAGCCTGATAAAGAGTATACACAAAAAACCCAACTTCACTACCCTCACAGCCCAGACTGGACAGTGCCTTTGTTAGTGACTCCCTTGGTGTCAGTAGAGGATTCCCAAGGGACCAGCAGCTGCAACTTCAAGCGCTGAACATTTTCTGTTTGGAGAAGATAAGCTACTGTGAGGCAGTCTGCAATATTTATGAGTCTGTTAGCACCTCAACAGCTATATTTTTTAATTCTAAAATAGATTTCTGGAATTATGTAAGCAATTCTAGAAATATATGCACTGAGGGATTAAGATAATTCTCTAAAATATTTTCAGTAATGAGGTCTGCTGAAGTAAGTTCTACACCTTTATAACTTTTCTGTTGAAAATTATCACATGCTCTACATTTAAGATCCTGTGGCTTACAAAGAAATCTATGTTCAAGAATACAGCTTTTCTGTTAAATTGGCTGTATTTATCAAACAGGTATAATTCCAATTATAAAATGGTTTAAGAAGACAATTGTTAAATAACTTCTGAACACAGGTTGTAACACGTGCCAAGACTCTACATATGGTGAAACTTTAAACAAATACTTAGTAGGATAATAACTCAGAAGGGAGTTAATTGTCCTGGTTGTACATTTTTTTTCCTTGCACAAACTGTTAAAGTTCTGTCCCTTTTTGTTTTCGTATGAGCATGTTATTTTGCTAATGGATTTAACACCACCATTTGCCCCAATTTCCTCGTGTCTACTTCAATCAGCACACAAAGCACTACACAGAAAGAAATTCATGTAGATTCATGTCCTTCATTTCAGAGCCCTCAAGGAGGCAATCTATTATTCCTTTTCCTTTGCAAAACCATATTTAGGATGGGTTAAGAGATTGAGGTACAGCATGCAGTGAGACCTTCCCCAGAGCAGAGGTGACTTCAGAACCATTGAGAGAAATTCTGTTTCCATACATATTACAGAAAAATACATTGATTTTTTCTAGTTTTTAGTTGTCATCACAGTTGTGTCTTTGTCGCTGTTTACTTTCTTGTTTCTTTGAAATTTCTTTACCTCCTTCCTTTAGATCGTAAATTTAATTCTTACTCTCACAGTCTTTTGACTATCTCCATTTGCCTTAATTGAGACCTGATTATGGGAATTGTTCTTTTGAATGCAAGATGTTTATTGGTTCTTGTTTGTTGTTTTTCTTTTTTTGTGAAGTCCTCTCAGAGCAGATAAGCGAGTAGTGTAATGCTCCATATAACAAATCTGATTAGAAAAAGGTAATCACTGCTGACTGCCTTTCAAGCCTCACCTTTTTTATTAAAAAATATCTTTTTTATGCACAATTCAAGGCTTTGTCACCTACAAAGTGTGCTAGAAGGCCAGAAAGTCTAATGGCTTACCTAGTCTTTTAATTATAATATCTGAAACTTAAAAGGTATTTTTTTCTGTTTTAGTGTAGTGCTACATTTTTAGGCATTATGGCATTAAAAAAACAAACAAACAAACAAACAAACAAACAAAGCTACCAAAAGCAACCAAACAAAAATACATTGTAAAATGATTAAAGTAAGTAATCATGAAGGAAAATACTAAGAACGGGAGTTATTTGGAACAACATATTTTGCTGTCAGAAATTACTGATTGCTCTTTTTGTTTCCCTTGATATTTGTTTGTATATTAAGAAGGGGAAATATTTGAACCTAAATGACATTATTGGTGATTTTCATTTCTTGATGGTCATCGAATATGTTAATATTTCCTTATTTTCCTTTTCTAGATGACTGCTTTCAAAAATCTAGAATTTCTAGAGCCAGTCAAAATCTGATTTCTTGCAAAAATATGTAGTAGAATTAATTATTCCCTTCTTTCTGAGACATTTCCAATGTGAATTCTACAGTAAGAATAGAGGTGTTAAAATTTTACTGTCTCCTGCTTTGCTTCATTAACATTGAAGGCAACAAGCACCTTCATGGCCTACACAATTCATTATTTTTATATAGTTTTTACTACTCAAAAGAGGTTTTAATGTAGTTTTCTCAATGATACTTTCACCCACTTGACTTGCATTTTCTACTGAATTTGAATTTTACTGTAATGCTTCTGGAAAGCAGCAGCCAGATCCCTGTCTGTGACTCACTGCAGAAACCAAGCAGTGACACTAATGATGTTTTTTTATTTATCCACTCACAGAATAGAAACAACATCATATGACTGCTCTGACCATTCTCAGATTATTAAAGTCTGAATACTGGCAATATCTACAAAAATGTTGATAAGAAAACTTCATTCTTCTTAGTTGACAGAATATTCAAAAAAGAATTACAAGAAAGAAATTGTTAACTTTTCATAAATAAGAAGAGAATACACTACTAATACCATACTGCTATTTTAACATGCTTCACTGAATGAATGATTACTCAGTTTATTAAAAACCATTTTAAATTTTTTTTTTATTTTTTATTCAGTTTTATGTTATATGCTTTTTTAATACATATCACTCACTCATTGTTCGAAATGAAGAGAGGAAAAGCCCAAGAACTGTCCTGCCAGACTAGGACTATGAAATGCACTCTTTCATGAATGTCCAGTATTTGAACTGAAACTATTTTATATTTTTATGACAGATAGAGAAATTATCTGTGATACTTTTCATTGTTATTCCTAGCCTCTAATTTCTCGGACCTCTTCACCTTGTTATCAGTGAAAATAAAATAAATATTTCCTAGATTTAAAAAAAAAAAAAAAACAACAACTATGAGTGTGACCTGTGGCAAAGAAGGTCTAAAGGGATGTTTTGTAGACTGTTCACACATCATTTCTGTGTCAAGACAAACTTTGATGGGTAACATTACTAACTTGAGGCTGTTGCATGGTCAATTTAAGCTGATTGATGACCCCATTTCTATTCGTTCTATATGTCTTGGACATCACAAGAGTACTTTGGCATCCTTAGGAAAGGTTAGGAGTTTAACAAACTGTACTGTTATACTACTTTGTCACTGGTGGAGGTGACAAGACCTGGATTTATCAAGACAGTTAAGGGAGCATTAGCCTCCTATGCTGCAGTCTAATTATGGTGTGTGCAGTCTCAATCATGTAACAGCAACAGCGTATTTGGTATAATCATCTCATCCATGGTGGCCTCTGTCAAGCTCTTCACCTAAGGGAAGCTAAGAAATATTTGTTGCAATGTTTTCTCTTGAAATAGATTGCAGATACAAGACAGATTTCTTTCCACAAAAACGTTTCAAGGCACTTAGAAATGGTTTTTTCCTAGTAAAAACAAGGGAAGAGTGCATCTTATTGGTCCCATGGGAAAGAACTCAGCAGCCAAAGTTAGAAAGTAAAAAATTGAATAACACTAGCTCTTAATACATTTTAGGCTGAAACCCAGTAAATTTTTATCTGCCTCTATTGTGAGGTTTTGTACAGTTGTCTACTCGATAAATTATCTAAAAAAGAAAACTATTTTCTAGATCAAATTTATTTCATGTGAGAATTGCAAGTGTCCTGAATTTGTTGTCCTATATGTCATCCTAACTTTGTATCATTTGAGTAGAAGATTGACAGTCAGGAACTTAAATTTTCATCTAGTATTATATTTCACTCCCATAGTCACTGTTGGTTTTGTCTTTTCCTAATCACAGACATAATTTTACAGCACTGGGATGGTCTTTATCTACCTTTGATCAAAGTGAGCTCTTTCATTGTTTATAAATTTATGTCAAAACTTTATGAAAATAAATTTCAACTTCTGCTTGGGTCATGAATGATTTAAATATTGCTCAAGGTAAGTCACTGTTTGAACAGAGCATTCTGTCACCCCAGTGATATGTTTTTGCTCTACGACTAGATGAACGCCAAGAAAAAAATTCTATTTTATCTAGCAAATATTTCTGAAATTAACATTTCTGTAAATATTTTCCAGATGAAAGTGAATAAATGTTTTCAAGTAGATGAAAGTTTTATTCAAGGTAATGCTTGTGAAAAGTTTTACATACTTGCTGAAATCTAGACTTTAGCTGCTGTCGGATGATAGCATTTTGTGCAGTTTTTGATCAATCTTCTGTAGTCTAATTCAGGTATTTTTTTAATTTAATTTTTGTTGGGGTTGTCTTTTCTTTTGCAATGAGATATAAGGACTGAAATATTTCATGTTACACCAGACCTTTATTTTAATTAGACTAGAGAATTTCTAGTGAAATTTGCAAAATTTGAAGTAGCAAGAAAAATATAAGAGAAAAAAAAATCAGTATCTCTGTGGACAAAGCAATCTCTTTCAGCAGACATGTATCTTTCTATATGCCTTAGTAGTAAAAATTTGGATTAGAAATTACATGGGAGCATTATCTGCATATTCATGTTTTACAGACAGGTAATGAACCTTTTGGAAAGAGTTGTTCCTTATCCTAACCCTTTGGAAACAGTTTAGACCACTTGTTTAAATTTACTTTTTCCCTGCTTCTAGACAGGTCAAATGCCACAGGAGTCAGAGTAAGAATATACTGACATTTATGCCATTGAAATGGGTGATTCCCTTTTTTATTAAAGGAAAATTTTTGTTTCCACATATACACATATAAAATCAGTTAGGAGTTACAGCTGTCTGTTCTCTTTATTTTTAATTTGTACTTGTGTATCATTGCTTGCCCTCTGTCAAACTCAGACAAAAGAATCTGCTTTATTGCTTCAAGTATCATAAAAAATCTAAATCATAAAAAGCACATAAAAAATAAAATTGAAAGTCTTAATATTTGAAACTACAGCCTTGCCTTTTTGGAGGTGGAGTTTCTGTCTCCTAAATTCACCATGCTCTTCACCCATAGGGAAGGGTGAAAAGAAGGAGGAAAAGAAGAGAAATAGCAAAAGAAGGTAAAGCCTAGTCTTGAACCAGATAAGTAATTTGGAAATGTTCTGCAATTAATGACTGCTTCTATGGAGTTTATAGCTGAGATGCAAAACTCTCCTTGGTGAACTAAAGGACAAATTTTAGCACATGTTTTCATAGGTAGGACCCATGGATTTTGTTGACTGGTGTCCTCTTCATTACTTTTCCCCAGAAGAAAATTTACTTTGTTATAAGAGCTGGTTTGAAAGTGCACAGAACTGCCACGGCAGCACATGGGGTGCAGAGATTCCTGCTAGCAGCAGATGTGGGATGTTAGCATCTGTCTCACAGGAATTTAATTAGTAGCTAGTTTGTTTTTCAGGTAAGGAATTACTTTAAAATTTGATTATGTATTTTACAACTATCTAGGAAAATAAACCCATCTAATTTTTAACTGACAATGGATAAATAAATTATGTGTCTGAGGGACAGGAAGGCCTAAGAACTTCACATTTTAGAATCTTTTGAATCAAATCTGAATTGGTAGGAAACAGAACGCTGATGTCACTTAATGTTGTTTGTTAGAATTTGAGCAGCCAGTCTCTGTTCAAAATCAACAGCTGTCTAGACCTCCACATCCAGAGTTCCAAGTAGTATTATTCATGCAGAGGTAGGAAATATCACATTTATCATACATACAGAGTTCTAAAAGATGTTATGACTATAGATGCTGAATTCCTGTTTCAATTTTAGAGAAAACTCCTTTTAAATTCTGAAAGAAAAGAGTATAGAAAATTTGCCCTGTCATTTCTCATGTTTTTCATGGGTGAAAGGTGTTCAGTCCTCCTGAATAAAAACCTTTCTTTATAACTTTAGCTATCTAGAATTTCAATGTCTAGTCTAAGAAAATAAATTTTCCTTTCCTGCTTTAAATACTGTTGAAACTTATGCATCCAAAGGGCAATTCATTTAATTTCATAAACAATGGAGAATTAAGTGAGATGAGCTGCTCTTTGATGATATTTTTTTCTGTTCCATTCTCTAATTAGAATACCTATGCTCCTAGACTAGAAAAGGAAACAAATTTGTACACAGAAGAAGTGAAGAGGGAGAAATAGTAACACAAGGCTGTTAAGCTTATATCTTTTGGCTGAAACTTAATTTCAATTTCCTCTCCCTCTGTAATCTCCTTTGTTTTCCTTTTATTGTTGTGGAATTAAAATTTGGTTTGCAAAGAAAGTGTAGTTTATTAAAGTTAGAAAATAGAAGAAAAATTATATAAATTTGTAAAAAACCACCAACAAGATTGAGCTGAACAATGTCAGTCTGCTTCTAGTGGGAGTTGTATACATGGACCTGTCTAAGTAATCTAATTTAAGCCTCTATCTTCTTCACATCACACCCTGAAGCAAAACAAGAAAGATGAATAGTGTAGACCAACTGGTGTTTTAAGTCTCCATAATAAGCTGTGTGTAATTCAAATACTTGTTTCCTTCAGTAATTATAGCAATAAGAACAAAAATCAGAGCTTGGACTGAAATATATGTTACCAAGTTGGTAATCTGCCATCCTCACATTCTCCTGTAAAAAATAAAGTTGTGAGTCAACAGAAACAGAAGACATCATCCCAGAATAACTATCTGGAGATGGACCAACTATTATCTCATCAGAAGTTAATGCAACTATATTTAAAATTAAAAGCCAGAAAAAACAACAGACGGAAGGAACGCAGTCAGCAGCAAAGAAGCATTGCTGTTTAACTGTAATTTTGATGCTGAACCTCTCCCCAGGGTCCTCTTCCATCTTGCACTGTATCAGGCAGTTGGCTCAGGGAGTGCTGTGCACACGATGGAGATAAGAGCTGATGCTGCTGTGAGTGTCTGGCACTGAGCCGCTCTCACTGCTCGGCTCTTGGGAAGCTTGGCCTTCATCTCTCCCTGTGTCTCCCCAACACCGTTTGAATTTTCCTCGCCATGCGTTCAACACCCTTCTTCATGCTGCTTAATTTCAAACAGAATATCTTCTGAATATAGAAAGCAGAGAACATATTTCGTTTGATCAGTTCTCGAAATTATTATAAAAGCAACAGTAATATGATTATTTAGTCCTTCTGAATTTGGTTCGTTCACTGGAAGGGAAAATGAGATGGCGGCTGTTTAATTGTTTTTTAGGGAGAGAAAAATGTTAAAGAAATGGTAATACATTTTATTACACCACCTTATAAGTGAAGGAAAAGTTGACTTTTTTCCATGCAGGTCTCTCCTCAAAGAAAAACAGAGCAACAAAAAATTTTATGTTTTCCAAATTTATAACATTGCATGACTGATGGTAAAAGAAAAGAGATTAATAGTTTGGAGTATTTTTTTAGAAAAACTGAAGTTGAGATATGTTCGGTGGTATACGGAATGAGATATAGATTCATTAGGAAATTGGGTTTTTGTTTTTTTTTTTTTTTTTTTTTTTTTTGTGTTACTTTTTTCTTTGTTTTTTGTTTTTTGTTTTTTTAAGCAAAACTTCAGATTCAAATAAAACTTATTTTAAACTTCTGAACAGTTTTGACAAAAACTAAAAAAGTTGTAATAGGTCTTGATTGCTTTGGGGTTTTTTTCCATGTCTTTTCCAATATCACAGATTAAAGATCTGAAGTATCTGAAACACATCTAAATTAGGAGAATGCCCATGATTTGGACTGTAGAATCTGTGTGAAAGCAAACAATCTCACAAAATTTCTTTATCTTTTGAGCTAGGAAACTACAAGAACAGCATATGAAATTTTGCTCTTGATATTTATCTTGTTCCCTGGCTTACTTCTTACTGACACTTGATTTGGAATGGCACTTCCTTGTCCCACTAACTCATAATTAGCCATCTCTTATAGAAAACAAAGGAAAGAAAATGGTGATTACACTAAAATGTACAGAAAAAATGTGCTCGCTTAAAACCCCAAAAAAGCTACAATTAGATGCAGATTTTATATCTCATTGCTGTTTGTCAGAGACATTCAGAAAGAATGACTACTATTTGTGCTTGTAAGACCTCGGCAAGTAATCCAAAAAGATGCAAGAAACTAACAGATAAAAGTCTATTGCCCTCTGAGAAAAGAGACTGACAAATGCACTGTGAAACATAAAATTTAATAAAAGGTGAAAAGATTACAAAAAATAATGATTATGCAAGAATTATGGTAACATGGAGGATAAATTGGCAGGAGAGGATTCAATCTACACTCTGAATCTGTTCAACATATGGGGAGAACTAAAGCCCCCATAAGTGTGGTCGTCTTACATTCTGGCCCTTGGGTACCCTTCCTGCCCGTGCATTTAATCCATGGAGTAGTCAGGGCTATGAGCAAGTGAAGGTGAGGGGCCAAAGGCACTGCAGAGTTAATGGCAACATTTTAAAATGTGTGTCTAAGGTGTGTAGGTCTCTATCTATAGTGAAGGCTATAGATCTCAAACAAAATATGGAAGTGTGGGTGAGAGGTTAAATAAAAAGGTGAGCCTCACCATTCAAAAATGAATAAGTCATCAAAAAACAATGATGCATTTTTTTCACCTGCCGTTTTCAGAATACAAGCTGTGTACATACTTAATTTGTAATGCAGAAACTGGAACACAGACACACACATATACTTAATCACAAGGAATGTTAAAATGCTGCAATGAACAAGTTGGCACAGCCAACTGAAACCCCATTAGCAAAAATGTGCATTTAATTAACATAGTTAAAAGGATTGTCAAACTTCTTTCTACCCCACTACAAACCAAATTCAAAATTAAAACCATGCATGAATCTTAAAAGGAAATTTCCTGTTGTAGTCAATGTGTAGTATTAGTAAGGTTTTTGTGTCTCTGTTCTTTTTTTTTACAGGCATCACTTTAAATGTGCAATGTGCTGTAATGTGTGTTTCTATATATTTGGCACAGTTCTCAGATTGGTAATGATGAATTTTCCTGGCAGACAAATACTTGGTTCTATCAGATCATGAAAATAAGCTCTTTTGGACTGAGGTCTGCATGGAATTGTACCAGTATGTATGCACTGACCCCAAGTTGAAAACATGTTCCATTTCAACAATTTTAATGGAAACTGATCGTTTCTGTTGTTTTCAGAAGGCTTTTAAAAAAATTATTATTTTTGTTTTGCCTTAAAAGTGCTCAAGAGACATCACAATACTTTTGCCAAAGAGAAAATCGAGGGGAAAAGTGCAAGTACTGGTTTAGCTTATATAACATTTAACAGAGGATTAAATAAAAATGCAAGTGATACAGAGGGTTTTACTCTGGTATCTTCCAGCACTAAAATTTCTTGACTTCACATGGCAAAGCAAGTCACATGAAAAAATAATTCTGAAGACGCATAACACAAAAAAACTCCACAAAACACAACGACAACAAAAACAACAACAAAAAAACCCAAACCAAAACCAACCTTACCAAACCTGTGGAAATTTATTATATTTTGTAGCTGATATATTTTTTAACTTGTTGCATGCTGGAGATCTTGATGTCCGTCCTCAAATTTATAGAGATATACAGGTGTTTCATGACCAGGTTTGGTAGGTTTCTGTGAGAAACTGCTAGAAGCTTGCCCTATGTCCAAAAGAGCCAATGCCAGCTGGATCCAAGACAGACCTGCTGCTGGCACAGCCAAGCCAGCTGGTGACAATGGCAGCACCTCTGCATTTTAAAAGTGTAAAAACGCCCTGCACACCTTCAGTGGGAAAGGGGAGTGAGCGTGTGTGAGTGAAGCAACTCTGCAGATACCCAGGGCAGCGAAGAGGGAGGAGGAGCAGCTTCTCCTTGTGCCAGGGCAGAGGTTCCTCTGCAGCCCCTGGTGAGCACCAAGGTAAGGCAGCTGTGTCCCTGCAGCCATGGGTGACCAGGGGCAGCAGAGGCCACTTGCAGCAGTGCAGAACGCCAGGCTGGGTGGATGTGCCTGAAGGAGGCTGAACTCCCATGAGAAGCCTGTGCTGGAGCAGGCTCCTGGCAGGACTGAGCAGAGGAGCTCACACTGGGACAGGTTTGCTGGCAGGGCTTTGGGCCCATGGGGGACCCACATTGGTAGTACATTTTTCACTGTGTCTAACATTAGTCTGGATTTAGCAAAGAAGAAATAGTGGCAGGCAAAACAAAAAGTATGCTAATAACTTAAATAATTATTAAATTTCATATTTGCTGTTTACACATGAAAAGTGGTTTACCTACTGCTGTTTCTTCTGAGACTTTTGTCTTTCAACTTCAGCTTTCAATATGAAGAACCTTTTCTTCTATTATGCAGAAAACTTTGTCTTTTCTGTTTTTAGAATGCCTTTACCTCCTGTACACTCAAAAGCTATGACCCATATTCTGCATATCATTTTGTATGGGTAACACTTCTAGCAGTACAAGCAATACCATTCTGTCAGGCTGCTCCTGGGGCTGAACCTGCTGTGAGACTGAAGCAGAGTGCCACTGGCAGGGGAAAACTGTGACCAACAGCAACTCTGCTTCTACCTAAATGAGGTCAGCTCACACCCTTGGTACTCTTAGATAAAACAAATCTAATTTAATGAGAAACTGTGAGCTGAATTTACCAAAGAGAAAGTTAATTTTATTTCTAAAAGTAATGAGGAGTACTGAATGTTTATATCAGCAAATAGAGGTACCTTGTATAAGTGGATAATACAATTTCTGGTGCCTGTATGAGTTCTGTGACATTGTTTTCACAAAAATAATATTCATAAGGCTAGTTTTGGACAAATTTTGCACCAGTTTTGCTTGCTTGAATAGATTTATGATAATGGTCCATCTGAAAGAAAAAGGTTATCCTTTTCAACAAGCAATAAAAAGGCCTTTCATGGTTTTCAGGTGACTGAGGAATGAAGGTTAGAATAATAGAAACTAAAGTATGACACTACTGCATAGTTATATGTTTGTAGCATAATAAACAAACCAGAAAATGCCTTTTTCACAATGAAAATGAGGTGAAAAATTTCCTAGCCAAAATATTGTTTTGATGCTGCCTATTATTTTGAGCTTGATATGAATCTGATACTTTTCTTAAATATTCTCTTTTGGATCCTGTAGCACAATGCGTTTCACAGTTCTTTTTCCTTTCTTTGGCAAAGAAATAAAAGCTAAAAAATAGAATTTGTAAAGGCTCAAAATACCAGAAAGAAAAAAAAGGAAAAGGCTACCATGAGCTAAAATTGTGAAGACTTTCTTTATTTCATGACCTTCTAAGGAATAATCCTGGTATATCAGTCCTTCATGCTGGGAATATTTTTCTCTACCAGAATAATTAGTAGAACATACTATAATAAAAACTTGGTTATTTCCCTCAGAAACAAGACAAGGTAAGTTTTCTGACTTTCTTAAATGTCAGAAAATGTTATTATTTTAGCAAAGAGAGTTGCTGTCAGTTCTATCACCTTATCTGACATTACAAAGTATTCTTCTTGCTATAAACAAATGAAATAAAATCAGATGTCCACTAAAGCATTAATAACGTTATAAAGTGTTATTTAATTTGGATTTTTCCAAACTCTAATGAGATTTGCTGCTTGTGGATTAACAGGTTGAGCAATTAGTCTACTCTTTAGTGTAATTATTCCTTCCTATCCATCTACCCTGACTCATAAAAGTTCCTTAAAATCTATTTCGTTTCAGCAGATTTTTGTTTTCTCTCTTCTAAAGGCATGCTTTGAAGACTGCATTTGTGCTACTTACTCATTCTGCTGTCTTCCTTGTGTCTCTGGGGCAATAGGAACAAAAAGTATGTGAGTAATTATGATCCTTATAAAGCCTTAGCTGCTAGCTGAGGCGCCAGGTGGAGCATGTGTCTGCTGAATATCCTTTCCTCAGAAACAGAAGAGCCTCCCTACCCTGTCCTAGCTCAAAGCATGGTACTGTCACTGTTGCTTCTGACCCTGTCACACAGTTTCACCAGTCATGGCTCTTGGTGGTTCTTCAGGGCATTATCCTAAGCAGAAAACAAAGCAATTGTTATAGTGTGGCTGGAGAACTCTTGTGGGAGGTATCACAGCTCCCAGAGCCTCCTGGGTCACACTGCATCCTGGGTTACTGTGTGATACTCCTATCAGTGGCTGCAGACACTGGCCCTGAGGAGTTCTTTTGGCAAGGGATCCCTACTGGAATTATTCTCACCATGATGGCATCTGGTCTTGCAGGTGCAGCCAGCTCACAGGTGGGGCCATGTAGCCCACCCTCCTTACTGAGTTTGTGAACGCTAAAATATGGACAAAATTTTCAGCTTGAACTTCACCATCAGTAGATTGTTGAATTTGTTGAATTTACATGGGGAATATTTGCTTCTTCAGTAACACTGCTCTAGTGTTGTAATCATGGATAAAATTGAATTATGATTCTAAAATCACCTTTAGAGAGCCAGAGTCACCCAAGGAGGCATCATCTGCTGACACCACCACAACACCACCAACAGGGAGGTTGGGGCAGCCTGCCTCAGGGGTCCTGAATCATAACTGGCACATTCTAAAACGCAGATATTCTGTCTGGCTTCACATTATTTGCCACTCATAAGCTAGAAAAATTGATAAGTCGTTGTTTAGGAAGTTTCATCTATGAATTGTTTAAGATAACCTTCAGGCTCTTGCAAATACATAACTTCTTTAAGTCATCAAAAATTTAAATAAATGAATGATTTAGATTCCCAGTCCTAGTATATGAGAAACTCTAGGGACAATTTGAGAAAATTTTAATTATTTAAAATCTCATAACCCGTAGAGAAGTTTGAGATAACTGTACTTGCTACATTTTCAATACTCAGCTCAAAAAAGAAACACTTGGAGACAGGCCTACACCAAGTGGGAGAATATAGAATCAGCATTCCATGTAAAATGGAATATAACACACATTAAAAAAATAATATTTGAAAGTAGAAAAAAAATCCCATGGGTAAGATGGGGTTTTCAAAAGCATGAAGTGTTGGTTTCTGTTTGCCCTGAAATCAGTACTGAGACATTGAGTGACTTCTATGGGACCAGATCAAATACAATGCTGTTCACATTTTTAACTCCTACTCATAAGTAACTTTTATATATCTGAAAATAGAGAAACATACTCTGGTAATGAATATTCAGTTACTCCAAAATATTGTTAGCTTTCATTTGAAAAGTATTTGAGTACATATGGCTACAAAATGTGTGCTGCATCCAATCTATTTTCCTGGTGCTTGATAGCACCACTCTGTAATTGAAGTGCTGGGAAAATTGATAATTGAACCCGTTCAAATAGCTGAGGTGCTTTTTAATAGATTTCTCTTCTGCTTGAAAAATGCATTTTTAATAAAATGTTTCTAGCTTTAAAATCCTTCAAAATCTTTTAGGAGTAAATATTGTTGAATTACACAGTGATTTTCTAGTGCAGAGAGGCAGGCAGATATGCTTACATGTGCCTTCCTGACAAAACTATAATGACTTTTCAAGTGCAAAAAACCCATTTAAAGTAGCAATTATAGAAGAACTGCCAGAAAATACATAATCAAAACCTACAGATGAGTCTGTGCAGATCTGTACATTTTGGCCTACATTGCCTGCAGCATGGAAATCTGTCTACAGGATGCTTATTGCATAGCTTCAGGTCAGCTTTAATAATAGTAATACCCTCCACAATGCAGTTGTTCAAAATATATTAGTAAATTACATGTATGGACATGAGTCTGAATTCCTTGAGAATTAAGTTTTCATTATATTGAATGGCAATCTGACATTCAACACAGCAAGATAGGAAACTATGTAGTCTGGAAATGATGTAAGGAGACTGGGAAGTACCACCAGAAGAATGAGGATGCTTTTCAGAAAAAGAAGTGAATGATGCAGGTGATTATCTTCTGCCTCCATGCAACAGAGATGATGTAGAAATATATTGCACATCCTATCCAAGATGCCTGTATAATAAACTTGGATTATAGCAAGTTAATTAATCACATGTGAGAATAATTTGTCTTATCATATGAAATACAGAAATAAATTAGCGGGAGTACAAACTATTGTAGTTCCAGCTTATAACTGTGGAATATGGATCACAAAACCAATCACATCCTGGGCAGAGAAAATTACAGTCATAAATAATAATCCATTCAATGTCCTTCAGTCAGGAAATACAAAAGTCTCAGAGAACGTCAATAAACTAATTGAGTTTGAACAAAAACAGGGTGAAATTTCAACAGAAAACTGCAGTCAAAATTAGACAGGATCTAATTATATGGTTTTAATGGGAATATGAATCTGATTAACTACACTGCAACAAATATTAGACACAAAGTATCAGCTATAATTGCCTTCTGAAACTATTTTTCTGATTGGGAAGTTAGAGAGAAAACAAGGAGAAATTTAATTAAAAGAAAAAAAGACTGACAGAAATCAAAATAGACCAAAAGAATCATTGCATTTGTCTAAATTGACACTTCACCTATATCCTTATCCTGTCCCTAAAGAATGCATAGGCCAATCCTATATTTTTCTCAGATCTAATTTTGGTGTGCAGACCAACACTACACAGAAAATTAGAACTTTATAAATGAATGAAAAGATGCATAGACAAAGCATTAGGACAAGCTAGCCATGCAGTTTGGTCAATACCTGACAAAGTAATCAGCTTTTCCTTTTTTATCTCAGTCATACTTTTGAAATAAATAATAAGGTCCAATAGAAAAATAATTTTAAGACTCTTATACTTTCCCATAAAGGATTTTTCTAAAAATGGTAGCACACTAAAAAAAGTTTACACTCATATAAATCCACTAGAACTATATAAAAAACATAGCTTTTATTCTACTATTAAATACGACACATAGATATTTAAAAAAGACCAAAACAAAACAGATATAAACCCGTTCTCTGTAGGTTTAATTGATTTTAATCATATAAATATAAAAATTTGGAATGTAATCACATGAACTTACTGTGCTATTTTCAGATTTCTTTAATCAATGAAAATTTGTTTCTATAAAATATTGAAAATGAGAAGAATGAAAGCATCCATGTTCAACTGAAACCACATCAAATTATTTGATATTTCATATCCAACTTTTATATCAAGAGTGAACAAAGTAATTTTGTACTGTACTCTCTTGTTACCGTGCTGTGGTGATAAGGAAAGCAAACATTTACTTCATGTACTACTTTTACAAAATTAGGCAACAATTAAAATAAAATTTAAAAATAAAATCTGGTATTTGTAGTAGTAGTTCTGGTTGTATCCTCCCCACTTTTCAGATTGAATCACAATCACTTTTTTTATGTAAGAGATTACTTTTTAAAGTCTTGTTCAATATTTGCATGGAGTTGTTTACCACTGTATGGTTGCTGTGTTTCAGTGATAGATGAGGATCTTTCTCTTTATCAACTTGGTAATTGTTTTGAGAAAAAGGGTGTTGAATAAAGATACTATTGATATATCTAGTTTTAAAGGCCAGGTAATGCAACTCCATAAAGTCATATATATTTGTGGTGAATAACTATTAGGTCATCTGATTTAGTTCAGCCACAAATAACTCAAATTAGTTTTGCATTATTTGTATCAGGCCCTCTGGGAAATTTTTCCACAGACATAAATATCAATTATAGTAATTGTATCCTGATACTCAAACTAAATTTTCCTTCACTCAATTTCACCTCACTCTCCTTTCTCATATTCTTGGAATCAACCAAGGCTGTAAATGTCCTTCTGCAGAATAATAAACACTTAATTACCTTTTCTTCTTTATTACCAAAAGACAGAGGCAAGACAGGAACCCTTCTTGGTAAGGCTGAAAAATGGATAAAGAAAGGGATATAACCAATTCACCAAAGACCTCTGCAACTGTTTTGAAAAGAGGTGATAATCTTCATGGAACACCAAGCAGAGTGAAATTAGACAATATTAAAGGGCAGGATTAAGTTTTGTTGAGTCAGTGGCACCAATCTGAAGGGCAAATATATTTCTACTTAATTGTTCTTCATTTGCATGTTATAGATTACTAGACTTTGATCTATATTTCTAGAAGCCAGTTATGAAGACATTAGAATATGAGGAATGAGAAGATATCCATACTTTTTCTATTTTCTAATCATTGTTTAACAAGACTGCTTGCAGCTAAAGCATCTTAAACTGTCATGATTTTCTAATTTAACAGTTGCTTAATTTGTTACTTAATTCAGTTAAGTAGTGTTTTTGAGGTCCATGGTCATATTTTCAAAAAAGCTCAGGTCTCATAAGCGTCATCATGAATTCTCTAGATTTTTCAAAGTACTAATGAGAAATAGTTTGCAATGATCGTCAGTGAAACTTGAAGCTTTTAATAACCATGTCTTAACCACAATTTTTTAAATCATGATGTTTTTTACACTGATGATTTGGTGTATTTTCTGTTCCCTATTCTGTTTTGTCTTGATATATATATGTGCAACGACACAAAAGTTAGTCTTGAACCATGAATTTTATTCCCTTTTTCAAGAATGATACTACTGTACTAAACAAAATCTAACTCTTAATGGAGTCACTAGTCTTTCTTCTTAACTGTATGGATTATTACTTTGTCTTTAATTTTGGTTATAGTGTTATGGTTTGTATTGAATTCAAGTCTAAACCAGCTCTGTCTTGTTGACTGCAAGCCCTTTTTAACTTTAACACATGTAATTCCAACTACTATTGCAGTTTCCTATATATTCTCCTTTCCGTAATGCTCAGCATGTATTAAATTAGTATTTATAACAGTCACCCAAAGGAAGCACCAAGAGCTGGCAGAGACAAAAGTCCATCTCAGGATGCACCTGATCCTAATTATGTTATTTTATATCAAATAAAGGAATTCAATAAGACTGGATCCAGGTCTTGGCATGGTTCATTTGTCTCACATGATTATTTGCACAATACTTCTTTTTAAAAATCAGTTATGGCTAATTATCATTTAGGAAATAGAGGCAATGGCTTTTAGATTTAAAGAAATAGAACACTTTGCTGATAAACTTCAGTGTCTGCTCACTATGAACTTTGTGCTGATCTCTCACTTTTTAATTCTACAGGCTTTTCTTTAGCCAAGTGATTTTTGGTAATAAAGCAACAAAAGATTAAACAACCTTGATCAAGTTTAGGTAGAGAGGGCTTGAATTCAGATAGTTCAGCTTCAGTGAAACCAAAGGTTTACAGTCATGTAACAGTGAAACAAAATACAGCAACTTCATTACTTGAATGTCACTAAGTAGTTATGGAAAATGTCATGGAAATCTAAAGTGCTCAGGAGTCTCATGGACAAAGAATTTGGGATTTGTTATCTACCAAACCCCCTCTGCAGCACAGAAGTCAAAACAGGGGAACATGCCCATCAAAACACGGAAACTGTGTTTACAGATCTAGATTTTTCAGAATTGCTTTTGGCCAGCAGAGATTCTCCAAGTAACAATAATTTGGGGGGAAAGGGAGGGGAGGAGTGGAGGGGGAAGAAATTCAGTATAATTTGTCATAGTTCACTGCCTAATTATTTTCAATTTCAAAATGAGCAAAATAATTATCCTAGCCTCTTGTATAACATTGTGGCACATTATTTACCAAAGTGTAGTGCAGATCCAGGTGACTTAGATTCCCAGTTTACAACCTTACCATTGAAAAATACTTTCACTTAAGTCTAAGCCTTGATCTATACTTCTACTACAAACTATGTCCAGTTTGTTTATCTACAAATAGATGTCATATTATTTGAGCTGAGACATCAAAGATGGTAAGAAAAGGAAGAAAGCCACATCACTCCCTTGGCTACTTTTTGTAAAAGAACCTAGGATGCTATATGACTTTCTAAACACTGATGAGTATTGAACATATATGTTCTTGTAGACAGTACCTTCAAGGGACTGAAAATATTCTATTCTTTGGTATTATATGGTAACATAATACTATCTTGTTAAGTAGTTAAATAATATCATCCCTTTTTTTTTTTTTTTTTTTTTTAGCTGAGGAACCTAATAATTTGATAAGCAAACAGATTATAGACTCATGTAAAAAAAAAATCACAGATTTCAAATTTTAGAGAATGTGTATATTGTGCCTACATTCCTATTATTCAATATGCTCAAAATCACCACAATAGTGACATTTTCCCATCATTCACAGATTTTCCCTAGTCTACTGAACATGAATTCAAACAAGGTCTCAAAATCAGAATCAAAGTGCACATGAGAAGCAGAGGATATCTGACAAATTAAATCTACTGTGTATTTATTTGACCTTGGTAATAACTGGCCATCAGAATGACTTAAATTTCAAGGCAAAAGTAATGTGCCTTCCCTGGTTATAGCTATGGACATATAAAGGGTTAACTTAGAAATGTAAGAAATTGTAACAATCCTTCATTGTGATGTTAAATAATACAGCATAATAGAATCAATAAATATCAATATATTATAATGCACTTTTATAGTGAAATCATTAATTTTTCTTCTAGCAGGGACAATTACATTTTGGCAAGACAGTCAAGAATCTGCAGAAGAATATATGAAAAGAATAACCAGTCAAGGCAGTGACACTTAATTATTTTCCTCCCCCACCTAACTTAGTGCATCTGCATGCAAGATTTGTCTGTCTTTTGGCATTGCTGAAATCCCAGGATGTTGTGTGTAGTGACTTTGAGCAGATACCCTCTAGTGGTTACATTTTCAATACAAAATGGATATAATTTGCTCCTCAGAATGGAGTATTTACTTAGGAACTAAAAAGATGAAAAGAACACTCTGTCTTTTTGTTTGCCCCTGTATCAGCAAAGGGAAATTACCTTGGGTTTCTCTGCTCTCAGACAAGTTAATTTCATTCCTTCTTTTATCAATTCAACTATAACACTGGGAGTTTTCATGGTCTCTTGTCCCTGTTTTGGACAGATATGAAAAAAATTCATCTCCTGAAATAGATGTACAATCTCCTTTTGGCCTATTTTCATTTAAAAAATACTTATGTCTTAATTTCCTGCAATTTCAGAGCAGAATGGAATGAATATCAATTATTGCAGAAATATTTTCTACCACAGGAGCAAAGAATATCCCACCAGGATTTTGCTTCCAGGTCTGTAACTGAGCTTTACCTTCATCTAGGCAGTTGCATATTGCATGCCCCAATATGAAATAGGTATAAAATTATTGTTTCCCTTAAGCATTTAGCCAAGCATTATGTATTTGTTAATTTTTTGGGCAGCGAGGAGTACAGATAGATCCACATCACTCCCTATAGTGTCCTTTCAGAAATGAGGCTTAATGATGAAATATACTCAGGGATAATTTCAGGATTTGACAGAAAAAGAAGTACCAAAAATATTCTGGTACTTTTATGGAGCAACTTGCCCTCAAAGGTTTTGGTTCCTGTAAGTCTTTCTAAACTTTCACAAAAATCTGTAATTTAACAATTTTAAAATAAAAACTCTGACTGGGTAGACCAGTGTTGCTACTGCATGAGAAAAATACCCGTTCATACTATTGCTGGAAAAAAAAAAATTAAAATTTAATTAATTGCATACATTAAAGGTCAGCATTAATAAAAATCAACATATGGATTTTTAAACCCAAAGAGAAAATAAATAGTAATACTTTCAGGCGTTGTTAAAATCAAATCAAATCAAATTATTAAATATCACATTTTATCAGAAAGGCCATTCTTGTCCCTCATGACAGAAGAAAGACCTTCAGAACTTAATGTGGTACCTTGCAATTTGAATTATGAGGTGATAAAGAAAAGTTACTTCATAAATTTCAGTCCTTGCAGACGGTCACCATGTGTCCTTCAATGTTTCATGAAAATAACCCTTTTTTTCCATGGCTATTATGAAGTTTCTCTTATTCCCAGAAAGAGTTATGAGTTTTGGGAAAATTTTCAGTTCTTTCCATTGATCTTTTTTCCCACTTCTCATCATGAAAGTGTTGATAGAAGACATTAATATGGCAGTAGTATGGGAAATGGCAGAAGCATTATCAACGCCTGTATGTTAAGAAACTCAGAACTGCTGATTATTACCTTTATTAAAGTTAATCTCCTCCTTTTCCTACTGCCTTGAAAATTTCAGGTCTGCTTGCCTAATTTTTGACATTTCTTTCAATGGAAATAAGCTGTTAGCCATATATGGGTGATTTCAATTATTGTTGATTCTCAGTAAGAGTCTCATACACTTAATCTGTGAGTGGTCTTACATGTCAAAATATGAGGTCTTTAGGTGTAGAAAAGATTTCCAAAGAAACATAATCCTCAAACACATTGGCCCTGATTCTGGTTTACATAAAGACCCCTTTACAGATTCTGGCAGCACAGAGGAACCCTAAGGGGTATTTAAATAAAATTTATGCCCACTCTAAGATTTTTCTATGCTGCCAGAACTGTGTAAAAGAAAATCAGGTCCATTATATCTGAGGTGATTTGTTCTTTCAACTGTTACACTGTATATTTGAAAAGGCATTTCTTTATAACATATACAATGACAACAACACAAATTTTGAGGTAAAAAGGAAACAAATTTGTGGAGTTAAACAGGTAAGAAAAGTTAAGATTATTCTGTTTTAAAATAATAAAAAATAGATTGATTTTATGAAAAGCGATCAATTGGAAATTCCTTTCCTGATTTTTCTTTTATTATTCTGAGAAGCTGGGATGGGACATGCTAAATATCAGAAATGTTGGGTTTGGACCAGGTTTCAAAACAGATTGACTGAAAGATGGCTTGCAGAAAATCAAGCCTATGACTGGTTTTAACCATAGAGCAGTTATTGTTATTTTGCAATGATAAAATAAAAACCAGAAAGAATCATATGAAACGGCATGTATAGGATCATTCTTCACTTATCTTGGAGAAAATGTGTTACGGAGGCAAATTTTTATGAGCTCTTTTAGATTGACTGTGAAAAGACATATTTAAAACTATGTTGAAGGGACACATCTGCTGAATTTTTTAAAAACTGTAGTACCTCTGGCCTTACGAGTTAATTGCAGACAAAAAATGACATTTCTCTTTGAGTACAGCCCATTTCCTGGGCAAGTTGAATACAGCCCAAGGTCAGGAATTCACATTGTTTCCTTGAATGTCCTTTCTTTAGACCTCTTACCTGCAGTTCTGGCCTTGGCCTTGCTCCATTTTAAATTTGTTTTTCCTTACATTTATGCCAAAATTCCAATGGATTCCAGCTTTTCCCTGTGCAGTAAAACCCTCTTATTTTTGCTCCCAGTGGAATGTGAAAGCATCAAAAACAGAAGACAGCTTGCACATTTAAAAAGATAATTTTTTTCTGCATTAATTTGTCACTAAATGCATTGTGTTCCAAGTCCATATTGACCTGAAATTTCCCTGTTATTGTTTGAAGTCTCTAGAAACTGAACATCATCAGTGCTCCTTGGCAACATTTTCATACTTTGGGATTACTTCAGTGAGCTCCACGAGCATTGGCAGTAAAACTGGGTCCTGTTGGCAACTGTGATTTGTACACCTGTTGGAAAGGATTCAAAACTTTTACTCTGCCCTTTCTCTCTTTTTATCTGCTTTTCCTGTCTTTAACTTTTGCTTTCCCCTGATCACTCATTACTCCTAAGAACCTGTACATAGCTAACAAGCAGTCTGCTCTGGCAAAAATTGGTTTGGGACAACTAGTTCCTCATGAACCTCAGCCAAATTTGAATAAAAATCAAAGTTTTCTCCAGTTCCTGGAGTGGAAAACACAGTTTACTGGATTCAGGTATAATAAAAGAGAGTATCTGGGCTTTTTAACTTGTTGTTGTTTTGTGTTCATCTATTTCATCAAGACACAGTAAAATATAGATTCTTGAACATATTGTCCTTCTTAGATTTTCTTTTGATGGTAATATTAGAGGTCTCACAACACTGAGTAAAAAATAGGTGCTGCCTATTATCATGAAAAGAACATGGAAAATTTGCCTCCTAATATAAATTATTTTATCTTCACAGATACACAGAGAAAATATGCTACAATATCTTAGAGGAAAGCCAAAGGGCAGTGTAAGGTGGAACAAAATGATTATTAGTTAGATGAAGAGCAAAATATTCAGGTACAGTTATAAAAATGAGGTAGCTTTTATACACGTAAATAAAGTACCTAAAATAGAGAATCTTCTTATTGTATGAAATGTCACTTTGCTTTGCTTAATATAAATCTACTTTTTTCCAGTCTCCCTTTGATTACTTGTACAACATATGTCTTTACTCAGCTTGACTTCTATATGTTTCTCTAGCTGGTTGGACTTTATTCCATTTTAATTACCAATCTGATAATAACTCAAAAGACATATAACATATAATTCACAAATAAGTGAATAGTTTTCAGATGCTGGCTAAAAGTTCAAAAGCCACAACCGCCATTGAAATCCTCCCATTATCTGACAGAATTGTTCCTTAACATTCACACAAGAAAACAGAAATAACCAACAGACCTATCAGAGTGATGTTTACATGACTAAGAATTTCTTCTGTTTCATTGCTATAATAGATGCCACAACTGATACAGAACGAGAGAGGGAGGTCTGACTATATCAGCAGAGTGAGAATCAGAGTACTGAAGACTGAATGTGAACCTAAAGCAGCCTGCTTATCTTCATAATTTCTTATCATTAGTCATTTTGTAGGTAGATATTAAAAGAAAAGAACTAAAGGAAAGATATCTTTTACTATATCCACTACATAACCTCAGGGCTGCAAACACTATATAAAGTAAACAAACAAAACACACCAAATACACATAAAAACTTCAAAGACACAGGGGTGAGCGGTAGAACAGTTTCCCCTTTCTTAGCACAATATGTGAACTCAGCCAAAATCATACCATAGTTTTGCCAGGTTACCTTGTTGCAGTGTGCTTGTTTTGATACTAAACCTGAGTCATCATCACTTTAAATAAACAGTTAATCTTCCTTGAATGTATGCATAGGGGAAAGTAGCAAAATCTCTTCCTTGCCATTAAAGGACAATAAGGATTGTATGAAATTACTTTACGAAATTACAGAAGGCTTGACTTGTAAAGGTAAAATAACAAGGATTTTATCTGAATTAAACAGAACTGGATAGAGAAACCACGTAGCAGTTTAGGCTCTAAGTCCCTCGCTGTTTTTGCAGCTACATCTGGCTAGCTCTTTTCATGCCAATCTTGCATACATAGGAAGCACTTCCAGAAACGGGGGCTTGGGAATTCAGACAGGCAGGAGATGGATGAGGAGAGGTCTTCTGCATGTAGGATCAAGGTTGCTAATCTGGCTGGCTGTCCAAACTGCTGAGACTGTGATGGATTCAGAGCCCTTTCACCATGCTTTTGGAGACCTGAATGCTCATTAACTCCTACTACAAATGCACCATTTTACTGAGGCAAAGATCTTTTGTGATGTTGAGCAGAACCAGAAATCAGATCCCTTATGACAATGTTTATATATTTCCTACAAGGCTTGTTTCCCCTTGTAAAATGTACATCTCATATGCCTTGATGTATGACATCACAGACCTCCATAAACATCTTTCTTTTACTATAGTCCAGGTGTAGTCATTCACCTGAGTCAATATATCCAACACAATTAATTGAAATAAATCTATAAATCTTGAACAGCTGCAGCTTTTGGAGAAAAAAAATGCTTTATGAACACAGATCTATTGTCACCCCCCGCACAGTCACATTTTCACCTGCACACATAAACACACAGACACTCATCGTGTATGACTCTGCAGCCATTCTCAATAGCATTCATTCCACTTTATACCACCTGTCAAAACAGCAATTTAATTAGGTTAAGCTGTCTGGCTTTGTGAAAAGGTTTTACTGTACTCTGTTGTCTTTGCCATAAAATTAATAGTTTGACCAACTTCTGAGGGGACAGGTTTTTGCACTTGTGAAAGTCAAATTAAAGCCACCTTTGCCAAACAGAATAATAATAATATAAAAAAAATAAAATCTCAATGTCTGAACCTTTGAAAGCAACACTTCATTTATAATCTTTTCCTGGTGCCAAAGTACAAATTATGTAACAAAATAGAACTGCAGCTGCAAAGAAACCAAGACTGTAACCTGGAGCACATGCTGTCCCTGCAGTTCTTGGGGCAGTTGCAAGACAATGAAGCTATCAAAGGACTTTTACTTTACTCTGCACAAGACATTTGCTGTCCAACTCACTGGGGAAGAGGGTGTCTCTTCATTTTGCTGTCATCTCTCTTACATCTATTTAAGTCTAACTCCTGTGACTATCAAGGTAACTTTGTGCTGGCCATGTGAATCACAAGCTACCTGAATAGCAACTTAGCTGATGATTGAAAATAGTCTAGTGATACTGATCTATCAGAATAATCTTTTTTTTCAAGGGTCAACTCTCAAAGTGGATGTCTAAGCAAAAAGGAGCATTGCAAGGTGCTGTTAGACATCTTGGTACTTGCCAAGGAGCACAGCCTCCTGCTGGCAGAGTCTGACTTCAGTGGGAGTAAAAATGTCAAAATTCCCATCATTGTTTCTACCTCGATTTGCCTGGGGTTTTTCAGGATTGTGAGGTTCTAAAATATAATTCAAGAGAAGCTTCCATTTTTTATGGTAATTAATACTGGTGTCACTTGCTAATACAAGTGACAGTACTATGGTGAAGGTCTATTTAGTATGCAGGACATGTTCTTTAAATTTATAAAAAAATTAACATGATCCCTGAGGCTCATACAATCTAATTAAGATACAGTTATGAAGGAGATGATCAATTAAAGTTTACCTGACAAGGCATATGCAGGTTTTAAAAATTTATTTCAGTTTTGAACTAACTGGTTACTTATATGCATTGACAACTAAGATTTTAGCCAATTTATTTATTTGTATTGTAACTACAGGTATGAAGTCTCTTTTATCAGAATGACAGCACCTTCATTACACTGAAAATCAAATAAAGGAAATGAGAAAGAAAAAATATAAAGCAATTTTAATTAATAATTAACATTTTATCTTCTGCTAGTTATCCGTGGTTGTTTTTTTTTTCCTTTTCCTTGGAAAAAATCTTATTTGAACTGTTAGTTTGGTTTCCCTGCTCACAGAAGAGTGGGCCACTTGTGATAAGATGAAATAACTAGGTTTTATCAATAGCATTTTAAAAATACACTGCTCTCAATGACTCAAGTCTGCACACAGACTATCCAAAGGTGCACCTATCCTACAGTTACAACAAAACATAATTGAGGTGAGATTTCAAATACACCTAAAAAGCTTAGTGTATGAAAGCTTGAAGTGTAGCTTCTATTTCAGTGTAAGTATTGTCCATCTTCTATACAGCTGTGAAACAAGCTACTTCTGTTCATACTTCTCCTTGTTCTCTAGATGCACTTTCACAAACTCACAGTTCGAGCTGAATTGGAAGGGACTCACAAGGACCATCCAGTCTAACTCCCAGCCCTGCACAGCACCATCCCCAAAAAATAATAACATACGCTGAGGTCATTGCCCAAATGCTTCTTGAAAACTGTCAGGCTGGTGCTGTGACCAGTTTCCTCACAGAGACTCTGGTTTATTTTTTTTTTTATTGTATAAGCCAGCCTCAATCAGCAGTTTGCAATCTACCTTCTAAAGTCAACAGAAGCTGGTTTTGAACAAGCCAGCAAGCTACATATCTATTCTTTCTTAAAAGAAAAAAAAAAACCAAAACAAAGCAAAACAAAAAAACCCAGCTAGCATGCAATGCTTTTTTATTTCTACAAGCTTTTCATCCAAGATTCTTTTTCTTTATTTTTTTCTCTGCTCTTGCTGTTTTCTGTAAATCTGTATGAGATGAGTGAAGTAGGACTTTTTTTCCAGGCTCATATTACACTTCCATGTGTGGTTTTCCTGAAGTATTTCTGTTTCTCCAATGTTGCTGTAGCTGAGCAGAAGCTGTGGTTTACCAAGAATGTTCCCTGGAATGTGCAACCGGTGGCAACAGCAGTTTCCATAAACCTAGGAGTTCTTTTTTCGATAACTAGAAAATGTCATGCAAATAATTATATATTTTCATGCATAGTTCTGCTTAGCCAATACCAGTTTTCTGGATTCAAGTGGAACTTTTCTGTACCAAGTAGGTCACATTGCTTTTAGTTTGTTTCACAATGTCTGAACCATTTCTGCTTTGCAAAGTGTTTATAGTAGACTGCAATAATGAAGTTGTTATGTTTGTTTCTAAGATTTTAATCTTATGTTGTTTGATGCAATACATAGTAAGGACATTAAGAAAAAAAAATTTATGCCTCCCTGTCATACTCCTAAGCATATACTACTGAAGTTTTCCATTTTGCTACATCTGTTGATCATACAGTTACAAGGCACGATGATTTCTTAAACTGATTCGACAGAAAAAGAAGTATCAAAAATGTTGTGGTACTTCTATGGAGCAACATGCCCTCAATGGCTTTGGCTCCTATAAGTCTTTCTAAACCTTTACAAAAGTCTGCATAGCTTTTGTGTCAGATTTCCTGCAGGTTTTCTTGCAGCATCATGTCCTGACAGCACAGTGAAGGTGTCAGCTGAGGTTTTACTAGTCCTCACCTGTCAGAATAATGTATACTGAAAATATTGGCCACAGTGGAGATGTCCTACAGCTGGTCACCTTTTCTGCCTTATTCTTTATGATCACTGTGTGCAGCACCTAAGATTTCAGTCCGAGACCCTCGAATGGCTATATTTGAAAATATATTTGCAAATATTATAGGTTTACAGAGAGTTTTTGGACTCTCATTCTTAGGTCATATATCTCTTTTTTTGCTGTCAAAGTCATTAAAAACCAGCTAAACTTCTCTTTCCTCACTACTCTTTTGGTGCAGCCTGGTTTCAGTGGGAGCAGTGTATTTCTAACGTTGTCTCACATAAGAGGTTTAATAAGTCCTTTTTGCATTTAGATAATTGTTGGCTTTTGGTTACCCTACCCTCAGAAACTGAGAACAATGATGGAAAAGTAAGCAAGGCATGGATTTGTTAGGATGCTTTTCTAATATACTCTGTTCTCAGCAGCTCTACTCATCGCAAAAAATGAATGTCCCAGAAGTTGTGTCCTGGAGCATTTACTGCTCTGGGTTCTGATGGGGTCAGTGCAATACTTACCTAACAGTGCATGAATCTAAGTTCAAGTTAGATTTAATATAGCTGAATTTATGAGAACAAGCAATTTAGCCTGTGCCAGAGCTACAGAATGAAGCTCATTTTCCTTGCATTCCCTCTTCGCTTGCGCAAAAAATCAGCCCAGTAGTTCATAACTTCTTTCATTTTGTAAAAATTCTATGCTGGGTGGTATGATAATATCTCATGATTTTCTTGTATCCTGTCAGCTTTGACACTACTGCTGCTAAAGTTTTAATTTTGTACTGGATCGTGGTGTGATTGTTAATGCTTGTTCTTCATAAAAAGCAAAATGGATGGGAACAGTAATTGCATAGAGTTAAAAGAGGTTAATTGGACACGCAATCTTCTCTGCGGGTTATCTGCTTGGCTGTAAAATCCAGTGACACTGCAAAAAAACATCACCTCAGAAAAAATATGATGTCTCTATATAACATACAAAGCACACTGACAGAATTTTGACAGTGCACTATGCTAAGCCATTATTAGTGCCATGAATAAATTTATATAAATATTTATATAAGTTCTGAATTCATTTTGCTAGAGGTTCTATTAGTACAGTTTAAAAAAAAAAGGAAAAAATTACTTTCAGAGCATATATGTAATTTATAATCCAGTAAATGCAATTAAAAAGAAAAAGTAACCCACATGTCTCTAAGTGTACATATGAAAAAAATGGGGGAAGAAGGACAGAGACAGAGTTCCTATGAATATTTTTTGATTATCTGCAGGTTCCTTTCTGCTTCACATTTCATTCAAGCCATTTTCACTTTATAACTTTGCAGGAAACGATGAGTGTCTAAAAATCATAAGGACCTGAGCAAGCACTAGGCACAATTCTGTACGTATTTGTATATATCCATGTAGATGCTGCTACTCTATTCAGCATCTGAAGGCTCCATGTACTGATGATTCTAAAGTATTGTAACTGATGGCAGAGGCAGATGCCAACAGTTGTTATCTCAGTGCAAAAGTTTCATGCTGCAAAAGCAGCTGACATTAATGGACCCTCTGTGGCAACCCCATGAGTGAACAACTCTGCAGTGAGAGCAGAAAAACTCAGATCCTGACTGAAAATATATACTAAAAATAAAGTCCCATCTTCAGTGCCTCTCAGAAAGAAACCAAAAAAGGAATGATGCTTAAAAGTTGGGGTGACTTAAAGGGATAAAAATACTTCCCCATTTTAGTTTTACAAAAAGTATGTCTATTTTATTAAGGTTAGAAACAATGCTGCATGTTGTTCTTTGGGACAGGAGGGATAGGACTGATTTCTGTGCACATAAGTGTAAGTAACTGAGTAGTTTGCTTATTCACATATTCATTGTCCCACCTGACAGCCAACCTGAAGAAAAAGTACAGATAATATCCGCAATACCTGCACATACAGTGTTACTCAAGACAATGGATGAATTCACAAGACAAGACTATATGCTCTATTTGTGTTTCAAAGGCTGTTTAATATAGCTGCAAAAACCCATTTTGCTCAATAATTTTACACTAGAGTAATTTAACTGCTCACTGCAATCTTCTACTGTTTTTTAATCTCCAGAGGGACAAAATACTTTGATGATACTTGTTGGGTTTACCACATTTTTAACGACGTTTTCTTATAAAAGTGCCCATCTCTGTTTTGGTTGCACATTTGCAGAAAGAATTTGAACCAAAATATTCACATTGACGAAGTTTTGCTGATGCAAATTTCATTGCTATAAGCAAAGCCTTACTAACAGGATATTTAGTTATGTGTAAGGGAAAAAAAATCAGTCAATGAGCTTTTCAAAACACACTTCAGAATATTTTGAAATTAAAAAAAATGCTTAACACATTAATATTAAATACAATACATATGTTTTTTTCTTAAGTAATTCATGAAATAAAGAACAAAGAAAGAAGAAAATAAGGTTTTTTTCTTTCCAAGAAGCCTTTCTTGCTTCACTGTGTGCTAGATTTTATGCTAGCAAGATTTGGTATATCCATCAGCAGGGAGATAGAATTCATAGTAGCAGCCAGAGTGATTTTTACACACTTCCTTTAAGGCAGTACTTTCTCAATACTTTAGAAATTGTGATTAAAGCTCACATCCTCAGTGGATTTATAATAAAGTATTGCCTATCGATCATAAAGATGAACAGAATTACATTTTGGAAAAGAGTCCTCTCTCTCAAGCCTCTCTTTGCTGTAAATAAGACATGCCAAGATAACTTTGGAGAAATCTTTCAACAGTCCTGCTGGGCATGGTGGCTATTGTATTAGAGATGCAACCAATGGTCAATAAAGCAGTTCATAAATCTGCACTCTACTATCTGGCCGTAGGAACGATGCAGCTCCTTAAAAGTCCATAGAACGGGGTTGTATTGAATGAAATTAAAGGGACATGGTCAACCTGATATCTAACCAATTACTAAATATGAGCTAAAAGTGCTTCTACAGACATTTTAAAAAACACTGCCTGCTTCCTAGAATTTGCAGGGGGATTATTTCTAGGTAAATCACATATTTCTGGCTGATTGCTGGCAGGTCATAATCCCAAATTTTTGCTACTCTGATTGCTTTGAGTTTCAAAGGTCTTAGAAATGGAAGCTTTCATTCCCTACAGAGAATAACCACTCCATACAGACTCACACAAGCTTTAACAGAGTAAAAAGATTCTTTGTGTGCTCCTCCCAAGCTGCAAACAAACATAAAGAACTGCTACTGTCTATCTGCAGGTAAGTACTGTGTTTGAAAGAACAAGGAAAATATGAAAAGAGTTTAAAAGTGTTTTATTTTCTGTTCACCTATCAGAAAAACACTGCAGGGCTGGTCTCCTGACAATACAAATCATAGACTACTCATTAGTGGTGTTGTGCATAAACAGGCACATTGTACCTGTCTGAATGGGGAAGATGAGCTTCTGGAGTGGGGGAAAAACTCCCAAAAAATTTATGGGGTTTGGAGTGATACTGTAAGGAAAGCAAAAGGCACTAAAAATCTTCCATGGAAGTCAAGTTAGGATTACAAAGAAAATAATTATTTAGCACAGTGTTTTAATGTTCAGGGTGCAGTGACACAGAGAAAATGTAATTCTCACCAAAGTCTTCAATATGCTGTATCTCCTCTGGCAATTTCAAATCTTTGCAAATTTTATCCTATGTAACAACTGGGAAATGTCTAATAAAGATCATTATTCAGTAAAAGACTCTTCAAAGTTAAAATGGAATTAAGACATTTGGGAGAGTAAATCTTCAAGATTATATTTATTTTTCAGGTGCCTGCTATTTTGAGACATACTGAAAACCACAGAGAAAACATCTTTCTTTCTGGACATATTTTTCTTTAGGCAAGTGCGGATAGAGTAACCGTGTCATGAAAAGCTTAGAGCAACCTCCAAAAGTGTCAAGAACTGAAACCTCCAATAGTGTCCAGAACAGAATAGTACAGAAAAGTCTGACATGTTGTAGCAAATCTCACTCTCTCCTTTGTGAAGTCTAATATAAGTAGGTATGAAGAGGGGAATATGAGTAGGTATGAAGAGGAACTACTGTTCCATTGAATTCTCTGCATCACCCATATCTGATTTAGCACTTTCAAACATGAACTCCCAATGGATTTACATAGACCACTCTGACTGTTTATGTAGTGGTGCTGAGTTGGGCTGTTTAGACAGCTAGATAGACAACGAAATTTGTCTTCAGTCCTGCTCTGGAGAAATGGAAATTGTGCATCTTTGCAGAGAAGTTTTTTAGGTAAAGATCAGGAAAAAATCCCACTAGAAATCTCAATGATGCTTTAAAGTGGCTCATTAAGAGAGTAAGTTGTTTACTGAACATGGGATTCTATGTGAAAATTTCACTGCTTTTCATAAAACTCAGTGTTTCCATGAAATAAGCTTTCATCTGAGGCAAAGCAGATTCCTCAAAGTGATTATTCCAACTCTAGCGATGTCTTGGGCCAGTAACACCCTAATCATACAGGATGGAGGGGAGGATAGGGGAATACAGGATAGGCTTAAGCACAAGGTAATTTCCAGGTTTCATGGAATCAGAGAACATACTGAGTTGGAAGGGGTCCATCAGGATCTAAGTCCTGGCCCTGAGCATGAAACCCCAAGACACTACATGCCTCCTTTGGATACTCTCTAATAGCTTAATGCCTTTTTAAGATGTGGTGCCCAAAACTGCACACCTCATTCAAGGTGAGGCCACACCAAAAGCAGAGCAGAGGAGGACAGTCTCTGTCCTTGCCTGGCTCGTGATGTTGTTTCTGATGCCCCCCAGGACACACCTGGCCCTCCTGGCTTCCAGGATATGCTGATGGCTCAGGCTCAACTTGCCATCGACCAGGACCCCCAGGTCCCTTTTCACAGCGCTGCTCTCCAGCTGCTCATTCCCCAGTCTAGGCACACAACAAGAGTTGCCTGGTCTTAGGTGCACAATCTGGCACTTGCCCTGTTGAACTCCATGTTGAACTATCTTTGGTAATTGCCCATCTCTCTAATTTGTCAAGGTCTCTTCAGGACCTCTCTACCCTCAAGGAAATCAACAAATCCTCCTAGTTTAGTGTCCTGGGCTTACTTTGTGTTCCTTTGAGTCCTGCATCTGTGCTGATTATGAAGATATCGAAGAGAACTGGACTGAGGAAGGAGCCTTGCCCAATACCACTTGTGAGTGGCTGCCAGCCTGATGCCACTCCCTGTACAATAACACTTTGTGCCCAGCCTGTGAGCAGTTTTTCACCCACTGTACAATGCATTTATCCAGCTGTGTTCTTGGCACTTTGTCCAGAATGATACTGTGAGAGACAGTATCAAGGCAGCAAAGGTCTAAAAATGCAGAGGGTCAGAAAAAAAATAAAATTAAAGCTCTCATCACTTCCATATGAGAAGGATTGCAAAGCAATCATACGAAAATTCCTGCACTTATTCTGTGTGCAATATGCAGAAATAATTGAGCCTCAGCAGTAGGATGCTCTCACGAATGCATAAATGTCCATGTCATGCTGCTTCTGAACCTCTGCCTATGGCATGCATCAAGTCACAACACATCTGTCCACATCCTCCTTCAATGGAGAAATCCTAGTATTATGTGCTAATGGAGAATACTAATAATATTTTTCACCTGGACTTAGAGGACAGCATTTTGCTTTGTGTTTGTATGAGCCTTATTTCCAGGCTCCAGCAGAGTCACAAAGCCCTTCAGAGCCAGAGATAATGGCTCAGTGTGACATTTAAGCAAACTCTGTACCATGCTTACTTGTAGTCTGAATGGCCAGAGACTAGCCTTTATGCCATTTGCACCTTCTGAGTTACTTTTTTCTTCCTTCCTTTGAAACCAGTGTCCATAAAATGAAAGATTAATGAGCTCATCTGCAGCCATCCCTCACACAAATAGCATTCATCCCCTCATCACTCTGACTCGACAGAAATGACAGACCTGCTTCACAAAATACTCAGATATCAGAGGTTGTGCAGGGTCACTTCCCCAAACCTCTCTATTCTAAAACTCATGTGCCTGCACAAACTAAGATATCCAGTAAGCTTTTAAACACATCTTTCAGTACAGCCATGACAGCTCAACTGAATAATTACTATAAGCAAACCCGGTTTCCAAAATTATTTCATTACTTTTTTTTAATGACAAATGATGTAAAAATTAATTTCTATATTGTGAATAAAAGGAGGTTTTGCAGAATAAATAGGGAAGGGAAGGAAGGGAAGGAAGGGAAGGAAGGGAAGGAAGGGAAGGAAGGGAAGGAAGGGAAGGAAGGGAAGGAAGGAAGGAAGGAAGGAAGGAAGGAAGGAAGGAAGGAAGGAAGGAAGGAAGGAAGGAAGGAAGGAAGGAAGGAAGGAAGGAAGGAAGGAAGGAAGGAAGGAAGGAAGGAAGGAAGGAAGGAAGGAAGGGAAATTGATAGAAAAAAAAAGAAAGAGATGGAAGAGGAGCTGTCTAACTTGCATCTGCACACAAAACACATTTTCTAAAGTGCAAGAAACTAAATATCACATACCTAGTGAACTCATGTTTTAAGTGATTTATGCTAAAGAAAAAGTTTTATCCCACTCTATATTTTCATAAACTGTTTGTTTTGGATACAAAGGAAACTACAAATCTGCCACTGATAACTGATATTGCTCCTTTTTCCATAATCAACTATTTAACTAAAAACCATCTGTTAGCCTTCCATATGCATTCAGCTAACTTTTCAGGTTTTCATTTCAAATTATTTCTCATGATATCCAAAAGACCCTTGCTATAGGGGGAAAGGAAATTAATTCATGTTCCATTGTTTCTTGCTGCATAAAACTAAATCCTGTGCTTCTTCCTCCTTCCTTTGGGAATTCCTGTGGTGCAGTACAAAGCATGCATTAAAGAAGAGATGTTTTAATGGATCATTAGCTCTTTTACTGGAGGCTTCAGCCAAAGAAATATTTTGCTGTGGTCACTGATAAGCACAAAAGATATTAATGTATATGAGATACATAATTTTATATAAAAATTATTCTGTGCTTCTACAAAGTCCAAAGCAGAGAAGCTTGAAAGGGACTAGTAAAAGGGGCTTGATATTTGGAGCTTTTGCTTTTGTCAAGGACAGCAGTAAATTCAAGTTCCAGTCTTAATTCAGGCCGTAAAAGTGACTTTGGATCCTTTCTGATTACCAGGTGTTCTACATAACTATTCTCTGAGGGTTTTTTTGTGGGTGCTTGCCCTCTTTCTCCCCTCTTTTCTCAGTTCTTTAAAAACTGAGCAAATAAAAATTGTACTAATGAATAACTTGCAATATTCCATAACAGTTATTTTCATAAAACAGTAAAGCTCCCTCTCATCCACTGCTACCCATATGAACTTCATCATTAGTACCAACACACTGCATCACTCTCACCACTGAACTGAGGTACAGAAAGGTAGAAAAACATAATATTTAGCTTATAATATAGCTAATTATATTAACATAATACATGAGGCTAGCTGGTGTAACTTGACTAAAAGTATTTAAGAAAGAACAGGAGTCAAAATCATCTTGACTCAATGTCCAGAGAACTAATGTCCTTGACAAATGATAACTCTAGTTAAAATAAAGTAGGGGATTAAAATAATCCCATTTGTTTTTTCCTTTATTTCTAAACAGAAGTTTTAGCTATTTTGTACACTGATTTCAGGGAATGAACACTGCAGTTCTTGGCAAGTCTGCAGAGCTCTGACTTCTTTCTTCCTCTCATATGCTTCTCTACCCTTTGTGAAGGAGTCACTTTGACAAGCTGAATCAAATAAAAATCCATACATAGACTTTCTAGGCAAAAGAGACGAGAAGGTAGGAGAGGAGACAATAACAAATAGAAAAACAGCCTAAATCTGAGAGTATTTGAAACCTTATTTCTCTGTCTGCATGTACATGTGACAAACAAAAGGCAAATATAAAGAAGGGAGAAAATAGACTGCAAATTTGTGAGTCAGGAGACTGGATATCAGAATAGAACAAAAATAATGACAAAGCTTTGAATGGGGAAGTCTTACCATTAAAGACTCTCACCTCTCACCAAATCCAATGGATTTTAGAAACTGAAAAGCTGATTGGTAAAGTTGAATTGGTTTTGGGAAGATGAATCCTGTGGCTATTGCTACTGACTCTCACTCTCCCATATTCTGTCTTGCTCATTTTACTGAGTCTGTTTTTGGAACAAAAGGAAAACATTTCTCAGCTGGCATGACATTGTATTTTTTACCACTGTCTGACACTTTCATGGCCTATCACAGTGGAATTTTCTCCATAAAGTGATATCATCTCCACAGGGCTAAGCTAGAGTTGAAAATCAAGTCCAGGAAGAAAACAAGCTGAACATACCTGACCACAGCCGTGTATCAGGAAGGAAGGTGACCTGAGACTGGCAAGCAAGGGGAACAGGTGGAAGAGGAAAAGGTTCCCAAAGGGAGTATAAATTACCTTACTCATGTTCTTTTAAATAGTTTGTGTGACCTCTAGTGGCCTTTGCTGCCTGCTGTGTCCCCATGACTTCAATTTGTGGAAGCCACCTGGATGTACTGATGCAGCAGCAAATTCACATAGATACTTGTAGATTTCTGCTGGAAGCACAAGTCAGACGGGGGTTAGATATAGGTATATCCACACTTTTTCTTGAAATAAACAAAGGGGAAAATATTTTCATTTGAAATAAACATGTTAACTTCCCTTTTCTCCCCAGAAAACCTCTCCCAAGGTAGAATACAGAGTGGTTGAAGTTGGCTTACTCCAAACCCCTGTTCAAAACAGAGTCACCTAGGACAGGTTGTTTAGATCTGTGCCCAGTTGGATTTTAGATTATCTCAGAGAATGGAGACTCCATAGCCTCTCTGGGAAATCTCTTCCAGTGTTCAGCCACACTCATAGAAAAGAAAGCAAACAAACACTCTCTCTTTTTTTAATGTTTAAAGGGAATTTTTTGTATTTCAGTTAATAACAGTTGCTTCTTGTTCTCTCACTAGGTTCCAGTGACAAGACCTAAAGCATATTTTTGTTAGAGAATGTGAAGAACATATGATACTCACAAGAGAGACAGATTAAAAAAAGAGATTTAAAAACTGCACACAGATACACACACATATTTTTGCAGAGTGGCTTTTTCTTCCTTTCTTCCTCTTACCTCAGAAATTTCCAGGGCCTCTGACCTGTAGCACACTACACACAGTTCTCACTCTGTGCTTTGTTTGACTTGGCTACATTTTGCTCCCTACTGTTCTCAGGAGCCTCCTCTTCTCTGTTCCTTCTGGATGTTCCCAGATCACCCTTTTTCTTCCATCCCTGCTGGCCCATCACGTTGTCTGTGGCATCCCTCACTTCTGTAGACATTCCAGCTCCTGAAAAGGCAATAATTCTCCCACAATCTCCAAAAGGGAGACAGAATTTTGCTGCGAAGAGAATTCAAACGTGATCTTCTACGCTTTTCAGTCATATTTACTAATGGATCACAATATAAACAATGTACTGTAGAAGAAGAACAAATAAACCAGATACCTTCCATCATTGCTGGATTTGCTGACTCATGTATAGATGACAAACATTACTGCTATTTTTCTAGTATACTGGTGTACTTAGATTAAGATGGACATTTTCCCAAAACTCCCAGTGAAAAAGATGTATTAATCCAAAGGAGAACAGTTTCTTTTACAGGGTTAGTATTGCATTATGCTGTGAGCTGCAGATGGTGGGAGGACTTGTAGAGTAAGGTATACACTGATGCAGCAGCAAATTCACATAGATACTTCTAGATTTCTGCTGGAAGCACAGGACTTGTAGAGTAAGGTATACAATGAAGGTATTCATTGCTTGAATCATTTTATGTTATCATTTAAGTGTTAATAGATTTATCTTTGTAGATCTTTTTGCACTGTATATCACTGTCTTGTCCCTATTTTACAGAAAAGGAATTGAGTCAAAGACAATAATAAAGATCATTAAACATTATCACATCAATACAATATGAACATTAATGCTAGACTACATATTACAGTAATGGTTTGAATCACTTGGCTAAACCAACACAGGAAATATGTAGGAGAAAATGATCATGTTCCAGAATTTTGCACTTATTGTTCTTATGTGTTACGGTTTTTTTAACCACAATGTCTCCCTCTTCTAATGAAAAAAATAGATATATAATCCCCCAATATATCACCACGTCACCAACCTTGATTAACTTTAAGTAATGCGAATGACAGTGAAAATAGTATCACATTAAAACAGCATCAGAAAAGCTTAGGCAAATTTGATTTTCTCATATGTATGTTCCAACAGCAGATCTGAAAGTAGGAAGCCTTTTGCAATCAGAGAAAAGTTATATAAAAGCAATCAAGAAAAGGAAAGAAAAAATAAAACCAACCAAACAAAAAACCCCAAACCAAAAAAAAACCACCAACCAACCTAACATTCATACTAATCATCAAAATATATTTCAAGTCACCGGACTTTGATCTAGCCTGGACATTTTCAAACTTGAGGAATGATTTTTTTTACTTTTTTGGCCTTCTGATTTAAAAATTTACAGTACAGTTGAATTATAAGGTATGTACAGAGAAATGGCAGGTGCTGATCTGGTATTGCTCAGGCTGAGCAGATTCTGTTGTTCTAGGAAGAGGAAGCTGATATTTATTCCTAGTTATGTTTACACTGTGTTGCAATTAAATAAACATGGCAAATATACACACCTAGTTTTCTGGGTTTTAATGATTATTTCTTCCTAAAGAAACAGCTGACTCCTCACCTCTTTTTGAGAGATAGGATACAATGTACTGCTAACACTGAGTTTTTATTTCTTCTCAGCTATAAAGATGGTTTAAAATGTTATCTCTGCCATAAGGTAAACAACGATAATAGACCTGATTTGTACACAGCATATGGGCCTTTGTGTCCAATTTATTTCCTATTTTATTTCTTGGATTTGCCTAAGGCCTGTCTTCTGTTTGTATAGGATTTCATCCAAAAATGAATCCTAAAAGCATCTCTTCGAAATGTGCATTGCCTTTTTTATTAACAAACTGCAATTCAGACATCTGCTAAACTGTCCCCCAATATAACCATATGAAAGACAAAGCTAATACAACTCTAGCCAATTATTGTGTTAATTCTACATTGTGAAAGTTTAGCATCTGCATTTAATGGAAATACATTATTTATAAAAATACACAGTTTGAAAACAGCTTCTGAAATTTAATCACTTATCTAGAGCAAAATTATGTTACTATATAAGAATTAAGCATGGGTTTTAGATCAAGCTGAGTGTTTTAAATAGTTGTTTTTTAAGACAAAAGAATAAAGTTTTAATTAGTATAGTTCAAAGAAAGCTTTGCAACTTAGTGGGTCCACTTTTGGCCTAATGTCTGTGAGGCTTGCCAACATTCAAACATTGATTCCAAATCCTTCACCAAGGTGTTTCTAGTCCTGGAAAAACCAAAACTCTCACAGAAAGGAGTCAGTGGTCTTGGAAGTTACAATACAATCTATGAGATTGCTGTACCTTAAAGAAAAGAATTAGATCTTAGTTTGTGTTTCAAGGAACTTTGACATATGGATCAGAATTTTCAAATGGATTAATTTCTGTAGGGAGTTAAGTCCTAACATGACCAAAAAAAAAAAAAAAATTCTTACTGTTTTAACTGCTTGTTACTGCATCTACAACAACAGCTTTAGATGCTGTGATCATGGCACACTTGGCTATCTTATACTGTGTCTGCAATGGTAGGTAAAAGTGAGTGATGGTAACAGATGATGTGTCCACTTGAATCCTCTCTCAGACTAAATGAGAATGAGTTAGATTAAATTACTTCCATGATTATTCCTTATTAAAGTAACTTTACCTTTGAAATGGACAAAACAAATTCATAGAATCTAGCAGACAGTTCAGTTCCAGAATTTTGTTTTCTTTATGAAATCTTAGTTTTGTTATAGTCGATTAATACTTAACATAAAATTTCTTTGTAAGAAATCCTCCTTAATGTCTACAGGGTGAGGATTTCACCTCAACATTTTACAGTGTCAGAATTTACCAGACAACTGAAATCTATGTTGTTTTCTATTTTTTTTTCCCACTGTGAAATAAGTTTACTTCCTGCTTGCACACTTTCTATTTGGAACTGTTCCAGGAACCAAAGCCAGAATGCAGACTGTGATTGATAGTTCTTACCACAAATAAGACAACACATCACCAATATGATGCTTTTTCCCCCTTATGATCAGGAGAGCTTGAATGGCAACCCCATCTACCAGCACTATAGAAATATAAGAAAGGCCTCTTATAAATAGAGGGTCTGTTTTTATACTCTGCCTGGGGGAAATTTTGCCCTTTTGTTTTTAGGTCCCAGGTGACTCAGTGAAATGAAATACAGAGCTAGTTTCTGTAAAAATATTTTCTCAGAATCTTGAAAATTTTAATTATATCTACTTCCACAAAGCAGTGAGTGAAAAACAGAATGTCATTTTCCATGCCCATTTCTAGTGAGTGCTCTGAAGAAGATATATTCCATTAACTTATTAGAAGATTTAAAAAGAGACAGCTGAAGGTGCACAGGGTGCTCACATCCCATCTGGTCTTTGTCTCCAGAGACAGTACTGCCACTCTGGTACACATTTCTTGCAGGTAGCTCAGAAAAAAGGGCTATGAAATTTTACTTAAGGCCCCCTCCATCCCAAAGCATTCTATAATTCTGTGAACTTATAAAGCACAATCAGGAGTGAAGTGGCAGGATGTGATATGTCCATATTGATATTCAGGGTGCATTGACAAGAACACAGTTTAGAAGATTAAGAACATGTAAGCTCAGAAACTTCTTAAATATCATAGAATGTTTTTGACCTGAGCATCAAACTGAGTTTTAAAAATAAAGAGAGAAAATTACCATTAATAAATAGCCAAACCATGCAATATTGTCTTTTGAGTCCTAGAGTGACTCAGAAATTGAATTTCTGAAGGGTAGTAGAAAATGTAATAATTTTGAAAGACACTTCAGAGAAATAAATGCAAATAATTTAAAAAGTGCTTCTAGGGATGTACGCAGGTAAGGAACAACATGTCTTACTTGCTTGAAAACAAAGTATAAAAAGAAATACAATTAATAGAGAACATAATGTACATGGGGAGGTCAGTATAAATAAATAAATAAAATTTTGTGTCTCACAGAGTCACCAGAAGTTTTTCACTTAACATATGGACAAAACATGAGGAGAGAATGCTATTACAAGCTGAACAGGAATCAATTTTTCATTGCTGTGTTCTGAAAGAGATAATGACAAACTTGAGCAACAGCTGTAAGAACAACATAACTCTGATTTCCTTAGTACTGGCTGCATCTCAATCTTAAATGTAGTTTTGTTATAATGCACTCCAAAGGAAAAAAAAAATATCAAACAAGCTGCTTGGAGATATTCATCAGGAAGGAAAAGATCTTAGAGGCATGAAGAGTAATGATTGAAAAAATCTGACCTTGCTTAGTCAAGACTAGACAGAGGCTAGAAATATAATAATTAGTACAATCAAAGAGATCATGTAGAAACAACAATAAATTCTATTTCATTGTACATGTCCAGGGCTGCTAGGATAAGTAATAATGTATTTGAGTTTCAGCTAGGGCTAGTCAAGGCAAGTAAACCCCTAATGCAATTCCCTGGAACCTGGATATTTTTTCACTAAATATAAAGCACTGGATGAATACCTATCTGGAATTTCACCACACAGAAGAGAGGGAAGGACTACAGGGCCTAGAATATAGTTCCCAGATTATTTTTTTATGATTCAATAATTTTATCCACACATTTCAAGTTTATTTCAGGAATTTTGATCTAAGCACTAAGCCTCGATAATTGCAATAATTTGGTGGTGACTTTAAATCTTATATCTCCAACAAAATGTCTCTGTTTTCTCCCTGAAAATCACAGATCCAGTGTTTCCCAAGCCACCATCATTTCAAATTGTTGATTAATATCAAGTCTGGTCTCAGTCAAGAGTTGGTAATGAATGACAGGCATTTTTTCCAACTGTAACCCTGACTTAGGTATGTTTTTCAAATTGCAGGTTGGTTTCAGATTTAAGTCTTTTTATGTGGACATGTTTTACATTGGAATATCCACATTTACTAAGCAGATGGGGAAGAGAGCTTTACTTTACTACTAAAAGAATTCAAGATATGTAAATAGGCAATTGTAGAACAGGTGGCTTTTCATTTCCAAAAAAATCTAAATAAAACCAGAGGACCTCTGTAATTTAATAGGAAAAATGTCAAAAATATCTCTGTGCACTTACAGCTGAATAAGCATTGGGAAAATAAAATTATTTTGGACGTAAAGATAGGGAATCCCAAAATATTATAGGCTTGAACAGTTCCTAGGAGAAGATTTACACTAACCAAAAACCAAAACAACAAGAAAAGTTCAGTGTGTCTTAGAAAGAACACAATATTGTCCAGGAAGAAGCTTTCAAAAAGTAATTATGCTCTAAAATAGAGACCCATCTTGAATGAGAGAGTCTTCAGCTAAAAACTAGCAATAGAAAAATCGGATGTTAGCATAATTCAATAAAACAGTGTTCGTTTGTTTTACAATGGTCCGTAACATTTTTTTGTTTATTTAAAGACATGAATAGTTTTTATTTTTATTATTCCATAATCTCATTCAGATTGTGGACATTAAAATACATAGAGTTAAAAGAAAGCTATTTTAAATCAACAGATGTGGTGATCCTTGAAATTGAATTTTTATCAAGTTCATAGCTTTACTAAATATTGATGCAGGAAATTAAAAAGGTAAGAAATCTATTCTTTAAGCTGCATGGATAAGAGGCTGTACCAGGAGATAAAGAAAGAAACAAGCATTTCTCAGTAGTAAGAGTGTGTCACTATAGTGAACAGGACAAGTAAAACCTGATGGTCCCAAAGGAATTGTTCAAGAGTGCTGTAGCCAAGGTATTTTCTGTTCCTACTGCCCAACCACCTGAATCTTAGTTTATTAAACAAGCATGAATAAGAGTTTTGAAGGTACAGTCAAGGAGAGATGCTTGCTTTCCTGAACAAGCAAGATAAAAAGATGAACGCTCACCCAGTATGATTCTGCCGGGAGCAGGAATAGAAGAGGGAATTTACAAAATAAAAAATCCTCTGCATGACTAAGAAATGCTCTGCCCAAGAGAATGGTCGCAGCTAGATCTGCGCAGAGAGAATAAACTGGGTGCTTTTGATGACAGCTAACCAACACATGGTGTGTCTATTGAGAACATAGACATAGAAGATGGACTGTGGGGAAGAATAAAATGCTAGAAAAGACAAAAGCTTTATGGTCCAGGAATGCATGATGAGGAATGGAGAGTGTTATTAAGACAACACAATTGGAGGAATTGGTAGGGGAAAAGAAAAAAAAAAACCTTTGAGTAAAAAGTGTGTAGGGACTCTCGCAGGTGGGAGCTGCTACTTATTTGCAAGCTCCTGACTGAAATTATGACCTCTCTTCCATAATAAATGTTGAATAGCTAAAACCAGAGAAGTTGTGGATGGCAGGACAGATAGAGCTGCTACTGCCAGCAAGCCAAGAAAAGCTAGGGACTACAATCCACTCACTGACACAAATACTGGCAGGTCAGATTAGTTATGGTGTGGAGATCAAAGACCATAATGCAGCCTGGAGGAGAGAGGTGAGGCATCAGCACACACCACAGGAAGATTTTATGTGTCAGAAAAGAAATCTCTTGTCTTAATGTGCCATTGCAGGCATGAAATAGAAATACCTCATGGAAAATGAGCAGAGAGACACGTAGGGAGGTAATACAAAGATGAGGGGTTTCATCAGAGACAGATCTGTAGATTCTAAGACATTTACTTTACAATACTTTCACAGCTATCACATTATGGTATTAATTTAAAAAGTTATTCTTTTCCATGCTAGCAGGCATGGTGAAGTAAGCACTGCTGCAGCTTCTGTAACCAGACTCAAAATCTGAAAAGAATATTTGCTTCCAGGAAAGTCCCATTAAGCTATTCTGTCAGATGACCCAGGCATTTTGATAGTCTCTATCATCATTATGAGTGCCCTTATGGATCAGGCTAGATGGAGGAAAATACTCTGTCTCTAAACCCGGCAAGAAATTTTGCTCTCTAACATCTTAAAGCAAGTTCTTTGCCCTTTCATATAACAATGGAAAAATAAATTATGGTCTATTAAAGAATTATAAAATGATGACATTTGTCTCCTATTTTATCCAGAAATAAATTATTTGAGAGACATTTTCACTAAAAGTGCTTAAGGCTAAATTGAAATATAATATATGCAACCAAAAAGATTACAATTGCAGCATAGTATTACCTCATTTGCTCCTGGCTACTATAAGGTACTTCAGGAATCTCTGTGGTTCATGAGTTTGTACACCCACACTGAGGGATAAAACATAAAGCTTCAGATCTCAATGAATAATTTTGGTGAAGCAGCACTAGATTATATATTCAAGTGTTATGTAATGATTTAAAATGAACATTATTTTTGACATAATAATACACGACCAAAGGCTAAAGAGCCTGGAAAATGTGGTACAACCAGAATTATTTCAAGCATTCTTTTGAAGTGGAGGTCTTAGTGCTACCCTCAATCTTGAAAGCAATTTTAAGATACAAACTTCTTGGGAGAGAAGCTTTTGAGGAAATGAAGAGGTTAATGAATCTACATACAATGACAGGAAGTGACACAATCAGGCTGTACCACAAGCAATGCACAATAATAATTTGAGAGTCTATTGCAGACGTAAAGAGGTTATAAATATGATTAGTAGGAAAGAGGATGCAGCCGTAAGCCCTCTTCTGTCAGATACTCACCAAAAATGAAAGGAAGCTCTTTAAAGAATATAATTCTGATTTGAGAGGTGCCTCTTTCAACAAAGGTACATTTTGCATAATCAATAGAAGAATATTTCTCATAAAATTGTGGGCTATCATGAAGATCCTATCAGACAAAGTTGTAGACACTAAAATGAAGTCAGGGATTTTTTACATTATAAATAAAGACTAAGGCAAAATTAAGCAGTCCTTGAGACATAGTAAGAATATTTTGAAAATGCATTTTCCATATGACTTGGCAATGGCTGAGCAGAATGGAACTTTTCATCTATTTTCCTTTTTCAAGACACATAATCTGCTGGTAACTTTGAACTGATTCACCTAAATCAACTAAACCTTCATTTGGTTTGATAAGTTTATATTGTCAGGCTCTGTTCAAAATGTTAAAATCTGCATTCACCATAGAAATGTTTCAGAATCCAACTAGGTAGATGCCATGGTTTTCTTGGGACCAGTCATTTACAGAAGCAGCTACAAAGAGTACATGAAGCTGGATGGACTCTTTGAAAAGCTAGGACCTGGTTGTTTGAAGAACATCTGATGCATTGGAAGTTAATCACTTGGGCCACCAGACCAAACGCCTTTCTACTCCCGAGGCAAAAGGCACAGTGGGCTGGGAAAAAAATGAAAGGTGAAAATCAATGACTAAGAAAATTCTTTGGACTGTGAAACCATGCTGAGAAATGTGAATATTGGAGGCATGACATAGGAACCTGTTATTGTTACTAACTGTCTTTTTAGAACTTTAATGCAAAGATATTTTTAGTCAAAATAAATATGATATTCACCATATTTATCCTCTTCAGAAACAAAATTGTGAAAGTAGGACACTGAAGTAAGGTCAGAATCAAAAGATGTTGTTGTGGGATTGATTTTTTTTTAATATTTCTTAGATATTTCTGTGGATTGATGTAAATTAAAAGTTTCAGCATTCCATTTCATTTAAGATGCATCAAAGTGCTGAAATTCATATATGTCCTTTGAGACCAGAATTTATTTTTCTCCACGTTTCTAGGCTTTCCTTCAGTGGAACGAGTTCTGATTTAAAAGGAAATCAGTATTGTATTCTCTCCAGAAAATTGTTTGGCTTTTTAATTCTTTTGAATTTGTTACCAGGGGCATAACTGATGATATTGGTGTTTTGCTGTCTTTAAAATTAGAATCAAGAAAAATTATATAATTAGCCTAATTCTTTTTTTCAAATTTAAAATTGTGCAAAAAGTTTTAAAAATATGTCTGATTACAAAATATCCCACATCAAAATAAAAAAGGACAAAATGTATACTTTTAAAATTTTTATTATCTTAATACTAAAGTCTGAGATTTGGTGCTTTGATTCATATTTTTTTTGTTTATAGAATTGGTAATGTTTCATTAAATCAACCCATTTCATCCCAGATCAAGGTGCTCCAAGCCTCCTAATGTGCTTCAGCAAATATAAACTGCAATTTAGTTCCTAAGAAATTCTAAGAATTTAACATAAAGTAATTGTCTGTATTTTTTAGAAGTGCTGTTATTAGTTTGATGTTTAACTGAATTAGAAAACACAAAAGTAACCATATTCTGAAGTGCAGAAAATGGGCTTGCATTCGGTGCTTTATTACACAATATAGTATAATAAACAGGCTTTGAGTAAAGCCTCAAATCAAACCTCTGTGGAGAGGCCCCTCAACACACAGGTTAATTAAAATCTACATTTAAATCTTTCCATTTGGGACACATCTGTTTAGCTTAACATATGCCAAATTATAGGGTATAAAAATTTGTTGCAAAGACATATTTTTAAATTCAAGGAAGCTTTCACATATGCCATCCATTTGTTAATGTTTTAACAGAAAAACAAAGTGATGCACTGGGTGAATTGCATCCTCTTATTCTCCTTTCCCTTCTAGTGTTTAAATTTTCAGACTCTGTCCCTAAGTGAGGCTTATGCAATTACCCTGATTTTTTCTAATATGTGGCACTGCTGTAAACACAACTCTAGATGTAATTTGTTTGATTTTCTTGCTCTTTTATCACAGCAATACCCAGTTATTCCCTACTCAGCTGGTCTAGTGTAATTCCTTAGATGATTTTCTTGCAGCATCACTTAATCATTTTTGATTGCTTTATGTAGAACACAGACATTTTATATGCCGTGTCTCCCTGTCAGATTGCCTGTCACACTTGTTTTTCTTCTTTTCTTTTCTTTTCTTTTCTTTTCTTTTCTTTTCTTTTCTTTTCTTTTCTTTTCTTTTCTTTTCTTTTCTTTTCTTTTCTTTTCTTTTCTTTTCTTTTCTTTTCTTTTCTTTTCTTTTCTTTTCTTTTCTTTTCTTTTCTTTTCTTTCCTTTCCTTTCCTTTCCTTTCCTTTCCTTTCCTTTCCTTTCCTTTCCTTTCCTTTCCTTTCCTTTCCTTTCCTTTCCTTTCCTTTCCCTCTTCTCTTCTCTTCTCTTCTCTTCTCTTCTCTTCTCTTCTCTTCTCTTCTCTTCTCTTCTCTTCTCTTCTCTTCTCTTCTCTTCTCTTCTCTTCTCTTCTCTTCTCTTCTCTTCTCTTCTCTTCTCTTCTCTTCTCTTCTCTTCTCTTCTCCTCTTCTTTTTTCTTTTCTTTTTTCTTTTCTTTTTTCCTTTTCTTTTCTTTTCTCTTCTCTTTTTTCCTTTTCTTTGCTTTACTTTGTTTTGCTTTTCCTTTGCTTTGCTTTTGCTTTTTCTTTTCTTCTTGCATTTTGAATGGTTTTGGTTGTTTTAAGGAAGTAGAAAAATAAGAGGTATCACAAACAGCCAAATTGCTTTAAAATGTGTGAAAATCGATGGCAAGGTAGATTACAATGACTCTGTAAATGGCCATTCTCAGGGAAAGAACTCAACCAGTTGGTCAGTCCTTGGCCATGCACTTCTTATCACTGTGTCACTTCATCACTACTTTCTGCCAGTCACCGATGGCAGCTTTTGCCTATTACCCAGCTAGATTCATGTTTAAATGTTGGCAAATAACATAGGAAGAGCTAGAAGAACTGTTTAGGCACAACAGAGATGTTTCACTAGTAGTGGCACTGAAATAAATGTAGGGACAAAGCAGAAGTGAACATGAAAAAAGAGAGGATAGAGGAGTGGAGAAGAATATGGAGCACAGAAACTAAATTCATATCATGTTGGTTTCATTACTTGTTCATGCAAGGATTTTATTGTGGGAGAACGCTGCCTGGGAACTTGTGTTTTTCAGTAATTTGAGATACATTTTGGGAAAGAATTCTGTGATATGTTCACTTAAAGATTCTACAGAGTTAGAATCAATTATATGTAGTGATAAAACAAAGGGTAAAAGAAATAGACAGGAGTAAAAAGAGATACAGATACAGACTTCCAATACTTCTCTGTATTTTGAGTACTACATCTTCTACCTATTAACGGTGTAAACACTAGGCATAAGGAAAATTATGGAAGTATCAAGAGGAAAAGTTTGCTAATAAACAGACTTTTTCATAAGAAAAACAAAACAGCTAAAATATCTAACATTTAGATTCAGAAAAATAGTTGAGGAATACTTAAGACTAAGCAAAGCTTTAGAAAATAGACCGTAAAAAATCTTTACTAGATAAATTGATGAAGTTATCTAATGCTGTTTACAGTCATATTTGGATGGATGAGGAGGGCACAAAAGTGTGACTGGAATACATTCTTCCACTAGCTTAAAACAGATTTGTGCCAGCTTGAATAAACTATTTTTGCATCATATCTGGGATGGGAAAAGAAGTGACATTGAAAAATAAAAGAGAAAAGACATACATAGGAAATGCAGCTGAGCAATGCTCAGAGACAAAGAAACATATTCAGGAGTTTGGGTTAGCTATATTAAAAGCCTGTTTTGAAAACAACTTCAAATTGTTTCATTTGATCATTTGAGGAATGTAAGCAATGCCAGCAGGTTTTCTAATCAATTTATATTGGCTTTTTTCTCTCTAGCATTTTTTTTCAAAATTCAATATATGGATATTTAGAGCTGAAGTACAGATATGTCTTCAGTTATATTAGCTCTAACAAAACAGTTATTATAGAGGTTTATTCATTTCAGAATTATCCATTCAGTGATGTTTTATTTAACACCAGAAAGTCTGAGAATGCAAAGCAGTAATGAAATCATGTTTTCTTTTGAGACCGGGTTTTCCTCCTTTAAGAAAGGAATATTTTATTTTTGTAAAGGCAAGTTGATTTAACCATCTATAACCTTTAATTAAATTAAAACAAAGCCTATCATTCTAATACAAATTTACAAATGCATCAAGTAGACCCATTATTCTCTAAGACAGACAAGAAATAATTAGATGTTCACTAAACAAGAAAGAGGCAACAGAAAGACTTCCTTTCAAAAAATAAGAAAATAATAAATCAGGACATTTTGGGAAGCCTACTAAGGATTCTATTTAAGTAATAAAAGTATGGAAGATGCCCTATAGCATAGACTAAAGCATCTCATTTGAATATGATATTCCTTTAATATCTGTCTAGTAATGCATTTAACTTTAACTAGATTTCTGATCCTTATCTTTTTAGATGGACGAGCAATCACTATGTAACATACAACCACATAAATGTATGCTACTTAGGGAAGTATTGAGGGATATGGACTATTTATCCTCTTCAGATTAAGCAACAATTCCCTACATTTTTAACTTAGAGAGCAATATCTCAATATGAGATTAATTAATCAATTACTTTAAATGGTGGTAAGGTTAAAGAATCAGTTCAGAATCTGTTCAGAAAAGAAAAATAAGACAGAACATGAGAGTAAGACTTTAGGAAAGTCTTATGTCACCCTGGTGACATAAGGTTTTTTAAGATTTTCTAAGCCTTCTGATGTTGACATTCTTGTAGAGAACTTTCTCACACACTTTCTGTAAATAACTTATTGTTTTGCATTCCTTTGATGGAGGATGAGAGAGTTGATGGACTGTTGGTTTGACCAGTGTCATTGGAGATGTGTCACTGTCACCCTCCAATCTGCTGTCACTTTTGTAAAACTATAAATATTGGAGTCAGAAAAATAAACTCCCCTTTTTTTCCTTCACCTCGAGAGCGGTGGTGTGCTTGTGCTCTTTTGTGTCCTATAGTGACAGTCTGAGAAGGATTAAAATCTCATTAGAGAAGCCAACCACCACACTGAGAAGGATAGTGTCTTCTAAAGTGGAATTGACAGCTTGTATAGACTTCTCAGAAATAACTTTTTGCTATCTAAGTTAAGGTTGCAGAATCACTGCAGAAATTATGACTTATTTTGTCATGGATTTCCACAATACATTCCCTTTCAGAAGGATTTGTTTAGACTAAATCATAAACCTTAAATAGTAAAGCAATAGTTGTAGAAAACAAAAAAAAAAAGCCAAATTTTTTTATCCACACTTTTGTGTTTTCAAACTCTTTAAACAAATGTACTCCTACAGCTAAGATAATGCTTTCTAATCTTTAGTAAATTCTTACAATTGTGCAGGTACTAATCTCTAAACTAGAGTACAGAGGATGTACAGTGGCTTCATTACAGCATTTTTATCATGTGCACTATGTGTCCTAGCCTGTAGCTCAGTATTACAGTATTTTTGTTGCTAGAAATGGGCCACAGGATCTGTACTGAGTTTATGAGGCCTCAGGACTATGGCTTGTCAAGCTTATTTTTGTATGAATTTTTCTTGATCTGCCTGCAACTTCGCTTTGACCTAGTTTAACTCTAACAGTATTTTTGTCTCATAACTGGCTAACCATGTTTAATTTTTTTTTAATATGGCTTGTCTTCCTATGGTATAACCAGTTTCACATATAATTGTAAAAAGTAGTTGTTCTATATAAAATTTGTGAGCCTAATGCAATGTGGTAATGCAGAGAATAACAAGGCTGGTGTGTTGGTGGAGTCCTTGAGAAAAGGAAGCAAAGTAGGCAGTACAGAGGAATAGTGGTGTGGGATAAGAGGAGAGTCACAGCCTGGCACCAGAGATCCCATGGCTATGAGCAGAACATCAACAGTCAGTTAAAGAAATACAGACCTGAACAAAACTGGGGTATGGGGGCATGACAGGTGCATCATATGTAGTAAATTTGAATGCACAGCAATGAAAAGAAACAGCATATGGAAGGCCATTAAAAAATAAACTAATATTATCCCAGCAAATCCTAAAGTGAAGAAGAAAAAACCAATTTCATCATAGTCTTCCCAGTGAAATAGTTTGGGTGCTGGTGATTTCTACATGGTACTATAACAGGTGGAAGGATCCCAAAACCAAGTGAAATGTTCAACAAAACCATTAGCAGCTAGGAAATGTGTGATACACTTCTAACTGTACTGTTATTGAGGGTTGTTTTGCTTTTTTTTACTTTGGTTTGGGGCTTTTTTAGTAATGGTGGTATCCTTTCTTTATGCTCTTTATTTTCTTAATTTTCTGTATAACTAGATGTTGGCTGGCTTTTTGATTAACATTTAAATGATTGTATGGAAAGTCAGGACTTCATTATTAATATAATGAAGTCCTGACTTTACCTGCAAACATTGTTTACTTTTTTACCTATCAGGTTTTTAACCAGAAGTATGGATATCTTGATGATATAATTCCATTAGATTTTGTATATTGAGTTCCTGTGGAGTCCATGTATCAAGAAAAACTCGCAAAATGGTAAAGCAGCTTCTTATGTTCTACTAAAATGGCTCTAGCTAAATTTGCTGGTTTTCAGCAGAGCTGCATATTGTGAAATAAGAAAAATGCTGAGCTTTTACCCAGTGCTTATCTCGAGGTTAGTACAGGATGTATCCTTTTTCCCAATATAAGCAAGAATCAACAAGTATGCAGGCTCACGATCATTAGCATTTTAGTGTAAGAATTTGTCTTTCCAGTGCACTAGGTGACACTAAAGATTAGAAATTTATCTATGGATCTACAGAAGAAATCATAATTGACCTAGATGGCCTTCTACATAAATTATTCTAATCTGAGAGTGGTTTTATAAGGTGTTTGGCTAAAAAGATATACTTCAGGATTCATTACAAAATGTGAAACTCTTAGAATAATTCCCTTTGAAGAAGACTGTAACAGGATCCACAGATTATTCCAGTCCTTTTAAATTCCCATGCAATTTATATTCTGTTAATCTTTTATATAAAGAGATGCATCCAAGTACTCTTTAAGGATGTGGATACCCTATTAAAACTATTAATATAAAATCTTATATAATATGCAAAACTAGAGCCTTCAGCATAAACTTTGAATTTGCCATGAGTTACAAAGGCTTTCACTTTTGTTAGCTTAATTTAAGTTTCTAACACTTTTTCAGGACTGTAGAGCATGTAGCTGGTGAAAAGAAACTGGAAAATGTGGATGTCACACTCAGAGAGCAGATCCCAGTCCCCTCTGTGCCATTCACGTTGCTCAACAGGCTCATAAACACACTAGAGGTCACTCAGCAGGGATGCATTTGCCTCTGCAGGTGTGTTAGATGGAATGTTGCAGAAGCACGTGGCAGGAGAGATGTGTGATGCTGAGGAGAGGTGACAGCCACCATCCTCACTGTCCATCACACCGCTGCCATCCTCCCTCTCTGCAGCCCCTGCTGGGGGCTCAGTGGCAGCTGGGCAGGGGACACTGCCTGGCAAACCTCTTGTGGGTCACCACCAGAGGACTGAAAGGATCTGTCCCAATTTGCCTCTTCCCTCTTGTCCAGCTGTCCTGAGAAAAACGTGCACATGGAAAAATGGCACATACTTCACGTGATTGGGACCAACCAGGGTAATCAAACAGGAAAATCAAAAGGAAAAAACCTGCAAGCAAATCCAACAGAGCATTACTAAGACCTGCCAGGGCTGGAAGCAGTTAAAAGACCAGAGTATTTAGCATGGCTAAAAGATCTTTCTGCAGGATGGCTTCTGAAACACAGTTTTTGAATACTTAAGAGAAATATCCTAATCAAAAAGTTTTGAAGGCATAGTGTTCATTAGAAAATACAGCTGGATTTTACAGCAAGCAGTAAATTCTAACTTGAAGAAATTAGTGTCATTTCAGTCATATCATACTTTGCCCTAAACTAATGCTATTAGTGTTTTACTCATAATTTTGTTATTTGCTATGGTTATTTCACTTATTCTTCATCAGCTGTCTAAATCGAAATTCAAATGCATGCATGTCATCTTTTAGAATTAATGTAAAGAAAGTATTAATTCTAATTTCTTACTACTTCAAATTCCTTTACTACTTCAAATTAACATGATCTTTCAAACATTGTTAATTTTTTTCCCCCAATCCAACCGTTTGCTGGATTATTAGGGCCTGAAGAAATGTTTCGCTAAACAATTTGTCTTCTGTAGCAAGGTGGAGAAATGCCTACTGTGAATTTTTTTTTTTAATGACCAGCATGCAGCTTTCCAAATTCACTTTAACATAGCAGACACTAGTTAATTTGGAGAAGAAATGGAAAAAGAAAATGCAGATTTTTAATGGAAAATGTATGAAACAAAGAATTTTTTTCAACCCAGGCAAAGATTTTCTAATGGTGTACTAATTTAGTCACTTAAAATAAGCAGTAACCCTAATTGAATCCCACAAATAGAGGAAAAATAGAAGAAATTTTTGCATCTTTATATTTATACCCTAGGTCTAAACAGAACTCTTATATTTTGGACCATATTTATTTTAAAGTAATTTTTATTTGCAGGATTTCTGTCTTTCAAATCTATCTCTCTCGCCTGCTTCAAATACTAAAACAGCTTTGATGTTTAGAGTAGGCTGTTAGTGGAACTTCATAAACTAGAAGGAACTTCACTACTTATATCAGTTCATTTACTATTACTGCAAAGTAAAACATTAAAATAATATTACCTACTAAATTTCTAAGTTTTCCTGTAATAGCACACTGGCTGCATGGCTCATCTCAGAAAGATTTTTTTCAAACAGATTAATGACTTAAGGAGGGTGAGTGGCAATGAAAACTCCCTTTGGGCTGCTGCACACAAACGCATTTTCTCAGGTATAACAGAAGCGCTCATTTGGGGCATTCCACAAAAATCCTGTAGAAAAATCACGTTCTTCATGAAGCAGAAAGTGAAGAGTGAATTAAAAGACAGCTCCTATGACAAGGAAAAACTGCCAAAAACAGGGAAAGAAGTATAGACCACAGAGAAAAAAATTACATAGAAAGTCAACAATAATGCTAATGATGTATAAATATCTGAATTTTTCCCTTCTTCATACTGGGTTTCAGTTCATACTGCCTTCTTTCACATTCTCCTCTGTCTATGCTTAGCGACCACACAGAATAGTGTTGCTATAAACTGATTCCTCAGATATGTTTTGTGTATTCCAAAGTGTATTCCAAAAGGTGCACACTGTCTGCTTCCAGGAGCTGTGATATTCCTCTCTGTAATTTTCAGGTTTTAGTGCATAGGCTGTCAAAGCACATAAATTGTTGAAAAACATGCCCTTACTAATACTGACATTACAGTGCTTCAACAAAAGTTCATGCTACTCTACATCTTTACTCTCTTGAACAAGCTAAAGTAGAAATGAATTCATGCAAAAATCCGATCAAAAGATCAGTAAAGGATACAACATAGATCAATCCATAATTATACTACAGATATGCATTGCATCTGTCTATATATTTGTATATTTGAATATACATAAACATTAAAATGTATAAATATAGTGTGATTGTGCATGTTTATGTGTGTGGGTGTCCTATGCGTGCACACACTATTGGTGTGCACACACCAATAGTGCAGGGGACAGGGAAAAAGTAAATTACTGCTAGAGCAGCCCAAAAATGCAGACAATCAGAAAAAGCTTAGTTTTTCTTGATTTAATCTTAAATGTAAACAATAATAAATCAGATAACCATATGAGGCATAAAGCAGCAATCTGTCCTGTAAGCCAATCACGCTAGAGAAGGTTAATGCAACACAAAGGAGATGAGGTAAACGCAACAGAAATTATTAGATTGGTGCCTCTGGTTTTTTCAGAGTCTGGATATAAACTGAATTGATACCACAGTATCAATGTGACTGCATGAAAATGGTTCACTGTATTGGCATCATTTCTGTAGCTTAGCTTTGCTGGGTAATCATAAAAGTTTACAGGTATAATGGTTTTGCAGAAACCTTTTCCTTGTGCTGCGATGAATAAGCAATAGCACAAACTTCTTAGTTTAAGGTATTAAGGAGAAAATTAATTTGATAAGAAATAAGGTGAAAAAACCCCTGAAAGTAGTGCCTGATCTGATGGCCAGCACAATGATCAATCACATCTGCTGTGGATTGAAATCTTGCCTGCAAGGACCTTACTAGTATCTGCATTGATAAAAGGAGAGTCATCAAAAAATGTGACCTTTCAAACCTGCCTTGCTGCACACTCCTTCTTGAACATTGTGGTGTAGCTGGCACTTTCGAACCTACAGGAAAGAGTAATTAAAGATGCACAAAACTAACTTAAACTCAGATCCTTCCTTGCTTTTATGGGCATGGGTTTTACCTTTTGACACGATCCCTCCAAGAGCATGGACTTCAGTGAAGGCACCTTAGTAGGGTGGTTCTGGACAAACCAGATATAATAATATCTGTAGAATAATTCAGAACACCTGTAATTTGCTGCATCCCTCATAATATGATGTAGCTCTACTTCTACCAGCTTCTGTAGTCATCAAAGAGAAATGCCACGACTGCATGAACTTTCCTTCTGTTCTGGCCACCTTGTTTCTTGAGGGAGATCTCTGTGAAGTACTTGTATTTCCTCCTCGATCTCTACAGAAAGGAATCTGATACTTCAAAGAAGTAACCTTTGTTCCCTTCTCTTTGTGCAGCTGCTAATAATAATCTGTAAAACTGAATCTAAGAACCCAAAGTTCCTATAACCACAACCCTGAGTTTACTCAGTGTATCTAGCTCAAATTCTCACCATGACTATTGTAACTAAATGTTGAAAATAATTCAACTGAAAATTTATATCAAAATTCTTTAAAATAATTTTTCTTAACTCAGTATTCTTAAATTTCGTCTTCTGATAGAAAGACAACACAGTCTTACTGCTGTAATTACAGCAGAAAATAGTTAAAATTTGCTCTACTTCAAATTTGCTTCCTTTTTGTAAAGTTAAATTACAAAAAGGAAAGCCAAAACAAAACCAGAAAGCTCTAGACATATACTTGCTACTTGTTTCTCATGAAAGCAAGTATTGCACGTATAGTAGTCTATTCCTCAAACCTCTTCATAGCTGATAAAAGAAATCAGTGCATGAAAAGACTTATCAGGACCAATTAAAAAAAAGAAAACATGGGCTTCAAAACTAACGTCCAACAAAAATGGAGGTAAGTAAAATGCTATCTAATCTAATTTCTTGTGAATTGAAAATTAAATATATCCTCCTAGGGATGGGAAATATGAAAACCTTCAATACTTTCATGAACCCTTTTTTAATTGCATAAAGTACTTAACTGTATACTATTAAAAGAACTGCAATAATATGGAATATTCCCCCTTACTCAGGTTTCTACTTTATTTTTCTAAGTAATCCATTCTTGACAACCCATATGTGTTTTTTGTCAGGTATAGTATTTTCTTCAAAATGAAACAATGTGCATGCCTTGCTTCTGCAGTCCTCACTTACAAACACATGCTCATGCCTGCTTGAATAAATATCATTGCTCACGTCAGCATTTACTGCCGAACTTGACTTCATGTCCACTCTCAAATTTTCTTAACATGTTTCCTAAATGGAGAGAAATTCCTATCATTTGCATTGTAAGTCAGAGAGCAATGAATTATGTATTGGTTTCTGACCTGTGAATGCCCAAAGCAGTTTGTAAAATTATGTGAGGTCAGGATTATAAGACTGTCATTTAAATTGTTTGACTTTCTAGTCAAACCAACATTCTCTCTTTCATTCTTTCTTCTTTTCTTTTTTCTTTCTCTGTATTCATACATGCATTTTTCAGTCACAATTTAGCCATAATATGAGGTTATAATAAAAAAAAACCAAACATGAGTTTATGTGAAAAAAGAATATTTTTGCTATGCCCACTGGCCCATTTGTGGCTTTAAATGTCCTTATCTTCCATGTCTTTATTTTGGCCAGTGCTGCTCAGAGCATACTTAGCTCCCCTCTCATTTTCTGCACAGTCTTTTTCACAGCTTTCCCAGCTTTTCATAAGAGGGGCATGGGCCTTCTGCCTTATTCAGTTGCTGTATTTCATTTGGGGATACATAGTGTGAGGTGCTATACAATGTGTCATATTGTATGATTTTAATAATCCTTCTCTTATATATTATTGTGGTTTATAGTTGAAGGCAGGGGGGTAAGGATTTCACTTTAAAATCGCGCTAATTTGTTTTACGAAATATTGCTAAAAAATTCACCAAGTCGCTCTCTGTGTAATGGAAGTATTTTAGTAATTTTTAGTTTCAGCCTTTGTTGACAGTGGCATTTCAAGTAGAATTAAAATATTTGTTACCTACTTTAATGGTGGAATGCAGTACCATAACTCTTCTTCAATGTGGTACCTTCTCCATGTGGTACCATAACTCTTCTTCAAGGGAAGAACTTTTTAAAGTGGAGTATTAAAAATTTTGACTGTACAATAATGAAAAATACTCCATGTGCTTTCTTTGAGAGATCTCTGTAGTTAAATCCTCTACACACAAGAAATTTATACACAATTGCACATGCATGAAAAATTCCAGATAATTGAGCTTAGAAGTATTGAAAATAAAGTTTTATCTTTTCTACAATAAATAATTTTGGGTTATTAAAAGATTACCTGATGAAGTCAATGGTTGTAAATTCCTTTTTTTGACAGAAAACATTATCAATTCAAAATGATGATTTCCTCATTGTCAGAAGTACATAACTGATGGCAGTCATTTGTCATTCTCATTATCTCTATTGTCCACCCTACTGTGGTAAGGCAAGTAGGTTTAATTATCAGGTCTAATGTGCTTGAGTAGAAACATCAAATGAGGAGAGGCATATTACAGGGGGAAAGAGGCAGGGCTAGGTGAGGATATATTGCACACCAGCCCTAGGTAGTTTTACATGATACTATGGGTTAAGAAAGAAAGTAAGATATTTTGTGGAGGAACTTGACACTCAGAAATATTAAATTTCTAAGCTTTGAAATAAAATAGCACTCAGCATCTTACCTTCTAGCAAAGCAAAAAATTAGTTCTTGTATATGGAAGTAGAAGAGGGGTAATTTCCATTTCTTAGCAGCTACTAAACCATCTCTTTATATATAGTATATATTACCATATATGTTATGTATAAGATTTGCTTTATACAAAAATTTATTAAGGCTTATGTATCAATGTTGTGCATTCTGAAAATTCAAGAACAATTTTGAAGGGACAATTGGAAAAAAAAGTCATATTTCATGTCAAGGAAACAGATTAAATAGATAACAATAGCTAAAAAACAGATTCATGATTGTCATGTAATAAATGCCAAATGCATTTATCAACTGGCTATGCATATAATGAGTCACAGCTTCCACATATATATATATTTGTTATTGACATGTGTAGCTCCTTAAGTGTACCTATTAATTGCAAACACTGGAGTACAGTCTGTTCTCATTTTACATTGCTTTTCTATATGCATATTAGAAAGAGATAACTTTTTAAAGATAAGATTAAATCTGAGAAACTGAGGTAAAAAACTCTTTGAGAGACAAATATTATTTGTCTCTTAGGAACTGAAGAGACGATTGAACAGACAGAAGTTTCAGTAGAACATCTGAAAATATCTCCATGAATGAAAGTACAGAAAATGGATATTTTTTGTCCCTTTCAGATACCCACATCCTTATTTTAATTAGCTTGCTAATATAAATACAGCAAAGTTGTTGTATTTTTTAAATAACTCTTTACTGAATATGTCAACAAGATAATATATAGTGTATAGTGAGGTTTTGAAGTTAACAATGCGTGCAACATGGCAGATTGCAGAAAACAGGTAACGCAGACTTCAAACCATCTATTTTTCCATGTTAAAGATAGAAAGTATACCAAACACAGAACAGAATCAAGTGTGCATATCTCAGTTTAAATCGATTTTATGAAAGATTATTTTCAGATATTTGGGATCAACTCATGATAACAATTTGTTTAGTAGCTTATCTGTTTCTGAGAGGATCAGAATTCAGCTCTCATGAGGCACATTTCCACAGAGCCCCAGTGTAATTAAAGGTTGCCAAATCTCTTCTGTGCTAGTTTTCCATATGGACTACTAGCCAGCGTCCTTTTAAAGAGTAAAACATTCTCTGCTGTACAAAAGTTTAATGCCAAATGCTTCAATATTGCCTGTAGTATCATCTGGGATACAAAGTGCCCTATTCAATAGAGTTCAGGGAAGGAGTGATCATCAGCTTCCTAGGATTATCTCTGTGTTTAGAAGAGAGCATCAGGCAGGATTTGATGAGGTTCAGAGCCAGTAACTTTTGGTTTTGGCACTCACTTCTGCTTTGTTTTTCCACTGAGCTGTAAAGATAAGTCATGTGTAAAACCATTATTCTCATGTTCTAAAGAAAAAGACTTTAATATCTCCATGTTAAATTTAAGGTGAAGAAGTACTATAAATGTAGAATTCAATGGGAATTAACCACTTTACTGTCAAAAGCTGAGACTGAACTTTCACTTCAATGCCTTTAATAAAGTGCCTTATGTAGACCCTTAAAACAATAATATCAATATGCATAAAGTTCTTCTGTTTGCAAAATTTAAATTAATAAATTTTTCAGAGGGAGAAACTTGTTCTCATGAAAAAAAGAAAATTCTTCTGAGAAAAATATAGCTGAATTACTCTAGTAGCAAATATCATATGCTATTTCATTTTTCTGTTTTTCATGATATTCACTGTAGTCCTTCATTGGGTTACATGGAAAACTGCTAGTATCTTTTCAGATCAAAGTAGTTTATTCCTTAAATATTCTTATAAAGAAATTCAGTAATAATGTTCCAATAAGAACCTGTTAACACAAAGTCCATGCATTAATCTGGTGTTTGTTTCTGCCAGCAAGCCACATGCAAGTAGCACTTATTAAAGTGACAGAATCCATGAAAATAAGGACCTGTTTGTAAATATATATGTCTTCAGAAGGAAGTACTGAGAACAGCAGTGTCGTGATGCTTCTTTAACACAATTTCATTTAAGTTATTTTATTCTACACCAATCATTCTGCATGTCTGTGTCAACTATTAGCAGTATACAATGGAAGATGGGTGAGATTTTGACTGAAAAAAAATTGTCCCTAGATCCAATGAACTTGATCAAATCACGACTGAAAAGTGAACATTTGGAGTGAGTTGCACATATACATATTTGGCACTCCTGCACTATAGCCTTTAGTTACTATATGTGGTCGGATATCTGCCCTAAGTGAAGATCACCCAAGTTTGACAAAGCCCAAGAAAAAAGCTACTAGTCTTGAACTTTATATTGCCAAAGATTGTTGTCCATTTTTAACTCTGACTTTTTCTACATACTCTACCTAGTGAAGTTTGCTTGCTATGTGCTTATCTAGGTGGGAACTGAAATGAAAACTCAGATGTTTGTGTGGCTGACACTTTGAGAAGTCCCAAATTCTGTTGTAGGTTGAAATACATTAACCCTCATGGAGCTAAAGGAACAATAAATAGGGAGAAACATTATTCAAATTACGGATATGACCTTTTAGTTGACTACAACTCTGAATTTTTTTAGATAATATTCCCAGCTCTGTCCACAAATTTTGGTATAAGGCGCTAGCAATGTTTTTTCAGAAGAGCCTTTATAGTAAAGAAACTTTTGTCGGTGTTGCATACAAAGTGATTTTGGTTTTTTTTCATACTGAAGAGAAGCATAAAGAAGGCCATTGTTAATATCATTGTGATTTTTGATCTAGGTAAGCAAGTCATAGTCTACATATATATATATATATACATACATACATATGTAGGTTTCATCATCCAAGAGCAAAATGACCAGTTTGTGAATGCCTTCTCTTTTCACCCTATTCTATAAGTAACCAGATTTGTTGTCATCAGGTTGGGCTTGTGGATCATTCACCTGCAGTACAGGCCAAACTCCCTGAATATTGCTATAAATAAGGTGCCTATAGTAAACTGAGGTCTAGAAGAGAAGATTCCTCCTGCATCAGTAAATACTAATCAGCTTGTACTTTCAAAGGAGGCCTTTTGAAACCAAATGTAGAACCAATTATTTCATTAAAATTAAATACTATTTCCACACCCAATGGGAATAACTGGCTGTGCTTAACTTCAAGCAAACTCCAGCATTCAACAAAAGCGTGCAGAAGCACAACAGTTTGCTGCTTGTCTTTTGAGCTGTGGCATCTAAAATATGTTAAACAAAACAGAACAAATAAAAAGAACCCCAAAACCCACCAAAACAAAAAAACAAAGCCCAAAAGTATAAACCTTATCATCAGTAAATAGATGACAGAAAAAAAACCCGTCCACTTTGCATAGACATCTCTACTTAGAATTATGCTATTTGAAATCATATGGTAAACTTTTAATCAGCCAAATTTTAGTGACTTAATTATTACAGTAGCCACACAGGTTGCTTAGAATACCCGCTATAGCTGGAGAAAATAGCTAATATATAGAATATAGACTAGAATTTCAAAATGTGATTTTAAAAGGTGTTGCTGGGAGGAAGCGGTTCCTTACAAAACGGTTGTACTTTGCCATCAATCATAACTGGGTTCATTTTGTCATTGGAGACAATTAGTGTTATCATATGACCTGAATTACAGAAAATACATGCTCATAGACTGCTGAGTTTTAAGAATGGGTTGAATGAAATTAGTGAAGGAAAGGATTAAAACCCTCTTTTCCAGCATAAGGAGCTTCATAAAGTGAAAAGTCCAAGCATTCCACTGTGAAGGTGCTTCAGCCTTTACTTCGAATCCACATGCAGCAACTTTCTCTCTATCCCTTGGTGATCACTGTAAAACTTTCTCTCTTTGGTTCCCTACTACCTCTGGGAAGTTTTGTCTCTATTTGTCTCTATCTTTTTTTTTTTTTTCCCCAATGTGATGTACCTTTATCTTGTCCCCAAACTCAGGAGAAAATTAGCTACATTAAAAAAGCAATCTGAAAAACCCCCAAATAATTAGATTCCACCACAGTTCTTGGCAGTCACTGAGTTTGCAGAGTGGCTGAAATATTACACTATTCTGAGAGCTGCATTTTGGTTTTAATACAAGCATGATATTTTTCATGGTAAATGTAAAGCTCAAGGACTGAGAAGAATTTGATGGTATAAAAAAACAAATTCTCAACCCAGCTACTGCTTTTGAAGCAGAAATCATTATGGAAAACTCAAAAACGCTCAAGATAAAAGAAGGGTAATTCAGAGGGACACTGTGTACCTGTGTTTTCATAATTCCCCAGTCAATCAAATGCTTAGCTAATGTCAGTCTCTGTATACTTTAATTGGGAAGAAAAAAAAGCAAAACAAACAAACAAAACCCACAAAGATTTGTACATGATTTTCCCCACTGAAGATATTTCAGTTAATAGCCCTCCAGGTCTTCCCAGTACTAAATAGTTTTTTACAATATATTTCTTGTTTGTTTTATCTTTTTGTCTTTTTTTTTTCCTATTTCTCCATACTGAACATAACTCAGGCCCTAAAGTCAAACAAGGCTTGAACCATACAAATTATTAGCAAAACCTTTCCATTGCCATTATATTTTGCACCACATTTTCAGCATTATGCACTTTTAGAATTCAAATTACAGGAACAAATACATGAATACTGCAGAGCTGGGAGCACTCAGATTTTCCCTCATTCTGGCCTTACCTGAACATGCTATGTCAACAAATGATGGTCTATTAAGAGGTGCAACTTAATGACAGCTCTTTGTTACGTGCTGAGAAGGGTCAGAGAACGCCTAAAGCTTCTTAATCTTAATGAAAAGCACAAACAGTTTCTGAGATAAAGTATTAGGGACATTTTTGGAACAACTTTTGCAAATAGGAATCAAGGTCACTTTGAGTTTGACACTGAGTTCTTTCCATGTTTCCTATTCCAAGCAGATTGAAAGAAAACTAATCAAACAAGAGAGTAGCTTTTTTGGCAGCACTCAGAACTCCAGCTTTCAGTTGGAGGTGAGAAGTGCAGACCTGACAAAGAGGAAGGGATATATTTCCAATTGTTTGAAGCTCAACAGCAACTGCTGGGTTAAAGTCAGAAGGAGTGTGCCCATTTTATTTGAATTGCTTTTGTCTGTTCCTAGTGACCCTGTTTTAATATGCACTTATTTTCCTGTATTCCAGGACACCTAGAAACTTAACATCCCTCAGACTGCTTCGACAGCAAAGTGGTTAATGTTTGAAGAATGAGTCATTCTTTCCTTTGCCATGACATTGGGTTCTTATTGTACAACCCTGTACAGTACTCAGCAATAGTTTTTAAAGATTTAAAAAGCAAAGAGTTACAAAACCATTTGCAATTAACTTGAAATAGAAAAGATAGCACTTTTTTTTTAAATCCCATTATATAGTACACCGTATAAATTACAGAGTATTCAAATGCATAAATGCATCTGTGTAACATTTATCAAATGTATTTTTTTTCATTATTCTTGGGGGGTTATTTTTTCTAGAGTTTTTTTCTCCTTGTCCTAGAGACCCCCATGGTCCCTCACTATCACGTATGACAGTGCTCCAGGTCTGAGACGTTGCTGTTGCAGTATCGCATGTTGTTGGGGATGTGGCAGTCTGTGTAGTTAATGCCCCCGTTTGGGGTATAAATGGGCTGCAGTCTGAAATCTCCTTTAAGGAGCTGATCATTATTTAAGGAGACAATCTGGAAGCTGGTTTCCGTCATCTCCAGGATGGAGTTGTCCTTCTTGGTCCCTGCCTCACAGTAGTCGTCTTTCCGACGGCCCCGGTTATATTTCCACTTCTGGGAGGTGTAACGACCTTTTTTGTGCATGTGCCAGCAAAAAATGCTGAGCAAGACCACAAGGACAAATATCACTGCACCCCCAATCAACCCTGCCAGCAGAAATGGGGAGCCTAGGTTCTGAGAAGTCGTCTGCTCATGGCTGGAAGGGATGTTGCTGCCATTGAAAAAGGAAGCCTTGGTTGTGGCTTCTGAACAGACAGTGTCTTCTCCAGTCCGGTAGTTGTTATAAGTATCCAGTGGAACCAAACAAATCCGGTAAGTGGATTTGGGCTCCAGATTTACCAAGCTTGATTGCTGCTTCTCACCACTAATTATTCGTTCATGAACAATTCCTCCTACCAGACTATGGCCCATTTTAACCCATGTGAGTTTATATGCCATCACGGTAAAAAGTGACATCCAGTTGACTTGGATGCAAGTGTCATTCACAAAGTGGATGGAGAGTTGAATCCAATCAGACAAAGGAGGTGTCACCCTTTCTCTGTCCTCCCTGTCAGGCACAGTGGGGAGTGTGGCTATGATGGGAGTGAGAGGATTATATTTACTACTTGAGGGAGGAAATGATGGGCTGGGAACTAATGTAGTTGGCATGGTTGTAGCTGGGACTGGGGTGATGATAAGTGGCAGACCAGGGGTGGTGGTGGGGCATGACAACATATTCATATTGAGCTCCCTGACTGCCATACCTCGGACCTGCTCTGGTCCCTGGCACATAAAACCACGTACATTGATGGAAGCAGGAATAAATTTGAGCCACTCAGTGACCCACTTAATGCTGCAGTCACATAACCAGGGATTATTCCTTACAGTGAGTTGTCTCAGGCTATGGAGATTATCAAATACTCCCTTTGCCAACATCCGAAGTTGATTGTTGGAAATATCAAGACGTTCCAGTTTGTGGAGGTTTGAAAAGGCTGTAAGTGGTATATGGGTTATCTGGTTGTCCTGCAAGTAAAGTCTTAGCAGATGTGTACCTGGAAGATCGGGAGGAGGGTGAGTCAGTGAATTCCGAACTATTGAGAATTCCTTGAGCTTGGAGAGGTGGCTAAAAGTGCCTTCAGCTATGCCTTTATTGGTGAGGAGATTGCCATCCAAGATCAGACGCTCCAGACTTGTAAGATTCTGGAAGGCCAGGTCCGAAATGACAGCAATTCGGTTTTCGTCTACACGAAGTTCCTGTAAGTCCAGCGGAAGGCCTACTGGCACGCTGCTTAAGTGATTCTTGGACAAGAACAGAAGCTTGAGGCTGATGGCTTCCTGGAATGCCCCATCCTCAACGCCAACAGTGGAGATGGAGTTGTCATCCAGGTGCAGTTCTTCCAGCTTCAAAAGCTGAGCAAGAGCAGCACGTGAAATGGTCTGAATGTTGTTTTCCTGCAGGTGGAGAACCCTGACATTCTTGGGCAGGTTCATAGGGAATTCATCCAATTGATTGCCATACAGGTAGACTGTGTGCACAGACTGGACATTGTGCAACTCTGCAGGAAATCCAGCATTATTAATTTGGTTATTATGGAGGTAGAGGACGGTTACACCCTCCGGTATCCCAAGAGGCACTGAGGTCAAGCTTCGTTCATTACAGTAGACAAAGTTTCGGTCACAGCGGCAAACTTTTGGGCAGGCCAGAGTTTTGGAGACCTGTATGTAGAGCCCCAGGGAAAAGATAAGCCATGATTTCATGAGAAGAGCCCAATCTGTGGGCCACATTTTAGTCCACAAACCCATTTCTAATTTAAAGAAATAAAGTACCAAAGTGTTTAAGAACTGATAACAATAATAATGCACAGGTAACAAAATCTCAGGTCATTAAAATTGGCTTCTATTTATGTCCAGTGTTCAGGCCAGAGTTAAAGTCTTGGAGGCTAAGCGTAAAATAATCCTTTTATAATTGGCCTGCCTCCTACTTCTGATAAGGAAAACACAGTCTTATTAGCCAGGGTTACAATGTTTGTTGCCTTCCTCCATGTGTGCTGAAAGAACCAGTAGCCATGTCTTTGCAAATGACCCACAGGTTTCTTTAAAGCTACCAAAAGTCTCTGTGCTTGGAGGGGTATTTCACTGAAGTCTGTTGGCTTCTGTCAGCTTTCTGAAGTCAGCAAAGTCCTCATATTCACTATCTGCCAGATCTGGTCTGCCTGTAGAAGGAAAGAGAAAAGAAAAAGCTGAATAGCATGAAACGTTTAATAGGGAAGATTAAGCCCATTAGAAGACTATTCTAAGGTTGAGCTCTTTATGGATTTCAGGGGGAAAAAAAGGAAAAAAGGGCATTAATATTAAATATTAGCTTAATATTACTGCTAAATAGCCTTGAAATAGATTTGATGCAAAGTCATTGCAATGACTGAAGGACTTTCAGTGACTTCAGAGAAGGCTAGATCTATTACTTTCATTTGCATACTATACCTCCAGTCTTTGTCCTCTCACAGTCTGTTTAAAATTTTAGAACTAAAAACAACCCAAAACCCTAAACCATTTAAGTGGCAATTTTTGCTCAGGTAATTTTTTTTTTTTTTTTTTTCAGAACCACTGACTTCAATGACTACTATTCACTGATGCCTGACAGAGTAGACTCTGGGCTGTATTATTTAATCACATTCTATGTTTCTTTTTTCATTTTCTACCAGACTCTGGAATATTCTGCTTCTATTTCTGTAATACCATTACATATATTGTGCAAATTAATGCACACTGCCAGATTATTTTGTCTTGCTCTAATAAATTAGAGACTTTTGAGAAGAGTCTTTTAAACAAGTATGATAATCCATGAATGTAAGATACCCTGCTGTAAGACATGCACTTGCTAAAAATATCATCTTGATATTTGTTCTGATGTGAACTGTGCTGTCAACAGATTCCATAACCTGCTTTCCACTAAATGAAACAGGGCTCACATCTGCTAAGTTATTGCTTCAGGAGATCAGCTCAAACTTTGGCAGTTTTGCAGAACACTTCCTTTGAAACCATAAAGGTTAGATATGGCTTTTAATTTTGCTACACAGTTATCTGTGAATGGCTACATAAACAAGCATGTTAACTTTAGTATAGCTGAGTTCCTTAATGTGCATTTTCAGCTTGTAAGCATACTTTTTATGTTCACAGCTACTGTTTATTATTCAGATCTATAACCAAACATTCCCACTCTCCAAAGCATGCAATGAAAGGTACTTTGTTGTTTGATGCTGTCTTGTGTTGTTATGTGTTGTTCCCAATGATTGTCACCGCATCCTCCCTTCCAAATGCATAGCTGGACCTAATAAAGGATATCAGCCTTGGCAAGTACAAAGCATGTGCAGATCTCAGGGTCTTCAATTATAGAGACATAAGCACAGTAATTTTCCAGGTTTTGTTTATCCAGATCAAAGCTCAGGCTAGGATTTCAAGAAAATAGAATTTTAGTGAACAAAATCCTGTTTCTTAGTGGTGGTTGATTTTTTTTAAATTTTATTTTTATTATTAAATTTATATTTATTTAAACAAATTAAGAACATTCAGGTCATTCAGAAAGAAGCTTACTTTGGTCATACATAAAACGTTGTTAGTCTGATACAGCTGTGCAGTTTTAACATGTCCCTCATGCTGCTTTTGGGAATCCTATGGACTGGTAGTGTAGAAAGCATCCTTAGGAGTCAAACTGTTATAACCCTTCAACCTTGCACTTGCAGATTACAGAATTTATTTAAAGCATCATCAGGTATCAGCCTCAAGGTTAAAACAGCTGAAGATAAAAAGGTGAGACTCTGAAAAATCCTGTTTATCATTATGAATTCAAATTTTAAGATTTGTAAATGTAATACTGTAATACAGCCTATAATGTATTGTCCCTTTATAGAAACAGTAAGATTAGGTACCCCACTGTTCATGGTTTTCTCTCTCACAGGCATATTTCAGTCAAGACAGATTTCTTTTCAATTATGCCGGATGACGTGATACTGTAGAGAAACTCTTAACAGGATTACATTCTAACATCAGCCTAAGTGTGACAGTTTATCCGCCTTTAATACGGCCTGGCTCCCATCTAGATCACAGTGCTCTGATCCATCATGACACTCTCTTGTAAAATGAGAATGGATATGCAGAGCATCCTCTGAGATGCTCAGGACTACAGAGGGTAATAACAGTTGTTCTCTCACTTTCCTGTCATCATCAGAGAGAGACAGCCTGTACCTCCTCACAGATCCAATACTCTGCACTAAGCTCGCTTCCGAGTCTAAGTCCAGTTCCTGATTAAGTTTTATTTCACTCTGGGGTACAATAGAAAGTCCAGCTTAGAACATGCAGCCACAGGCAGCTGCAGTTCCTGGTTTGCTGGGAATGTCCTAAGAAGGGACTGTCGTATTAAAATTGATTTATGCATTCACCTCATTCTAGTACTCCGTACAGTGTACTTCTCACCTAAGTAGATGTGGCACCTGAATTAAAGATTTCAGTAATGGTTCAGACATATTACGTCAAGCACACAGCATTTCTCATTAGATATTACAAGAAAAAGAGCTTTGATTGGACAGTAACTTAAGCAGATTCTGGAGTTTCTCTCCTTTTTTTGCTATTGGAAACCTAGATTTTGGATTTTGCTATTAGAAATCTGTTAAAACTTTCCTGTTTTCTTCTCTCATGATGGAAAGAAAGGTAGTCCTCTTATTAATTCCAGTATCCTAAACTCTAGATATCAGCCCTTAATAAAGTGATACAAAAAAACCAGGACAGGTTATATGTATTTGGGACTACTCCTGATTGTACTAAGCAAGAGTACAAGGACATATCTAACTGGATATTTATGACCTCATGGTTGACTGTGGTGTGGCAGAGGTAAAGAATGAGGAAGTAAGGATAAAACTGAATGTGTTTAAATGACTTTTTTGGGAAGGGTTTTTCTTTGGTAGTCTTTTACAACTGCTTAATACTTACTTAAAATAGGGCTCATTGTTGCTGTACTTTTTGGCATATCTCAGGGACCCTAATGCAAAAGTGAGTTCTGTGTGTCAGAAATCTCTACCCCAAAGACATTAAAAAGATTGAAGAGTTGGAAACCTGCTTAATTAAAAAAAAAAAAAAAAAAAAAAACTTTTTCAATTTAAACTCCAAAAGGTTAGAAAAGTATTAACAGGTTTTTTTCTTTAGTAAATTGCCAAAACTGAAGGCAGGTAGAGTCACTCAGCTTCCCCTCACCCCACCATTCCTGGCATGCTGGCTTCCTAAAGTAAGCTCTGTTTTCAATATGACTGCAAATACAATTCAGTCTCTCTGCAAATTTACTGATTTTTTCAGAAGTAGAAATTTAGAAGTGGAGGAATTAAAGGCATTCCTTAGCTATCGTGATTTTAAATCTTGGGATATGACTGATAAGCTATAGGTGGCAATAACTTTGCTTATTTGAAATGAGAAAGTTCTATGAACGAGTCTAGGTAGAAAAGAAGGCAAGTGTCACAATTAACTTAAAATTTAAGAAATTATCAAGCAAATGCCTCAATAATAACACATCTGTCCATCAACAATTTCGTGATTTTTGTTTCTATTTCCTCTCCTGTACACTTGATTTCTATTATTTCTCACTATATCCTCCTTAGATACAAGTTGTATCTTCCAAGTGTGTAAGACATTTCCTGCCTTACTGCAGCCAGGATATTAAATCCCATTGAATTTAAGGAATGATACAATGAATTTAAGAAAACTGCTTTAAAATAGATTAGAAAATATCACATGTTTTAAGTGGCCAAGTCTGAAAATTTGGCTTAGGAGTTCCTGCAATCAATGGAAATATTTGTTTTCATAACTTACAATGCATTTCTGATCAATATTTTTATCTCACTGTCTTTCACTGTCTTTTTTCAAACCTGCCTAGTTTAAATTCCCTTTTGGCTGATGATAGCTAGAAAAGAAAAATTCTTAAATAAATATAAGGTGCTTTGATTAAAGATATTTTAAAGGTTGAAACATCTAGCTGCACATTGGGAAGGTGAAAGTTCTTTATCAGTCGTACCTCCACTGGTCAGAATCCTGCATACAACTTCCAGGCTTTGTCACACTGCATAGCCATACAGTAATAATTAATATATTACTGAAAGTGATGTTCAAATTATAAATTTGTGGCATCTCGGGGAAAAAGAAGTCATCTCACTAGTAGTCTGCTTAAGGAACTTTTTCCTACCTCACTGACTGGTCCAGTGCCTCAGTGGCTCTGCCTCCACTGTCTAAAGAATCTCCAAAGCTTCCCCTAGAATCATCTTTACAATTTTTCATTCTGCAGTCTTCCAAACATGCAGTCAAGGTCCCTATGGCTACCTGAGAGCCTAGTGATATTCAGGGAAGATAACAGAGAATAAAGGGAAAAGATAACATGTGAAACCAAGCCTGCGTAGGAATGTTATCTATGGCAACATTGGTTACCTCCAAGCACAGAGTTCTGAGGTGATCCTAAATCCAGGTTGTCTGTCTTCATTAGCCTAATCATGTTTTACATTAAGGCTACAAATTTTTCAGAGGTAATAAAATCAAGAATGCTTGGCTATTCTTTCCTTCAAGGAATACTGAAAAAATTTAAAAAATAGGTCAAAGGAATCCAAGGTCTTTTTTTCTCTGATAGGCTAACAAGTTAGCATCACTTTTCCCAGCAGTTCATCAGTTTGTCTGGACCTGACTGTCATGCAACATAAATTGAAAGGAAGCAAAGCCAAAACCAAACAGTCATACTTACTCTTTTCACTATTACCAGTCAGTGACTCTTACTTAGCACTAAACCATTTGGCATAAATTTTCTTGGCTGTACTGCAGACCAGGGTTATAATCAAGTCATATAATCTTACTCTACATAATTATAATACACAGTAAGTACAAAGCTATTATGTCTGGAATTGAATGACAAACAGAAAACAAGTCTAATTCCTTTCATATGAAATCTAGAGCTCCTTGCTCTTAAGAAAAATGTCCATGTATCTATCAAGTGGTAACAGGAAAAATTACACAATAACACCTGACATATGTCTTTTTTCCATACAAGTACAGTTCCTATCTGTGTGCACACATTAGTGAATATCCTGGTGTTTTAGTTTTTTTGGTTTTTATTGGTTTGGTTTTTTTTAAAGTGATTAGGGGTCTTGGGTGATAGTTTGCTGTATGTATTTCTCCATGAGTTACTAGGGTTTGAATTTTGTGCTCATATTTTAATAAGAGTCTATAATCTCTGCATCAAAGGCAAGGGGAAAATGACCCAAAGGAATCAAAATGCTTTTATAAGAAGCCTTTTTGCATGCCTGCTGTACTGGCTGCTTCATAGCTATGAGTGTGCATTACGTAAGAAGAAGAGGTAAGGAGGAATAAAAAGAGGTGAAGAAAAAGAGATAGAAAGGAAGAAAACATCCTTGGTTCCCTCCTCTAAAATAAGAATTGAAGACAGGATAATGATGAGTAGCTAGTATATGAAGGAAACCTTATAGTGTCTCTGTACATTGTTACAGACAAATGAAGTCTATATGAACAGATTTTGGCAGAGAAAGGCGTTACTGTCTTTGCAATATTGTTAGCAAAATGATTCAGCAAATGTACACATCTGAACTCTTATGCTTTCTTCTACTCTGATCAGGATGTTTCTGGTTTTACTTGTCAATTTGCATTTATAATTATTCTCAAAACCTCAGATCAGGCAGCCTGAAGATGCAAGTTAAATTGATTTGGACCTGCCTTGGTGGAGACAGGAGAAAATTTAGAGAGTGGTACATCTTACAACAACCGGTGCAAAGACATTATTTGCCGCCCTTCTCTTTCTGGTTCTTCTGCAATCTTCTGGTCCTTCAAGCCTTTTTTCTTTTTCTAGCTACATTCCTACAAATTATTATGCGGACACATTGCCCAGAAGGACGCAGGTTTCAGGAAATCCCGTTTTAAAAGGCATGCTATTACAGTGAACAAGAGCTTTGTCTTTGGAAATTTGGGTAGTGTACAGGTTTAACAGGACTCTGATACTGCCCAATTCCTGACTGCCAGGAGAGGGAGCTAAGCCAGCAGGAAACATTCTCTCCCCTGAATAAACAAGCAAATAAATAAATGTGGGACTTGTTTCCTTCCCACTACGTCTGTCCTCACACTCATGCACACACTTCTTCAAAGTTGTCTGTGACTGCTGACTTGTTTGATGGCATCTCTGTTACATACCTGACAAACTGAGTTGTATAGGACTTGGTTACTGGGGAAATTAATGTTCATGTATTCTTATAAAAGCACTATTCCTACCTTCATGGTTCAAGACTTTTCTTGTGGGTTACTGCAGAGTGAAATTGCTTCATAGGCATGAGGAGGTATGTAAGAGGGAGGGAGACAAAAGAGAACAAATAATGGAAAATAGATAGGTTTTGGGGGGGAAAAAGCTCAGGTAGAACAGATTTTTTTCCTTGGAGTAGGAACCAGTAACAGGTCAAGAGAGAGAACCTACTACAAAACATAATCACTAGAGTGACTGCTATACTTCAGGAAGCAGAGCTGAAATACCTACAAGATCAATAGCATTAATGCCTCAGGTGGGGCCATGAATTCAAGGCTGCCAGTCATCCTGCCAGGCACTGTGCTGTACGACACACCCTGCTCAGCTCCTCACACTTCTCCATAAATGGGGGTTGAAGTGCCAAAGTTCAGGTTTGGAGACTACCTAGACTAATGTTATCTTCATTCCTGTGTTTAACAGTTACTGAATTGTAATAGAACGAAGTTATTCTCAACTTCATCAAGACTACCTCATCTGTGAAAACTAATAAAATTCTGAGTCCAGAAACAACTGTGTTTGCAGCCTGTGGCAAAAAAAAAAAAAAAAAAAAAAGTCCTTGCTCGCACACACATAGGTAAATATAAATTTTGTTATTAAATAGTTTTAAAAATAAGACTATTTTTAGTAATAAAGCCCATCAATGAAATACTGTAGAAGGTCTAGTGGAAAAGATATCTATCCAAATTCATGTTTTGGTTTGTCATACCATCCAGTTTTATCTGAATGACTGTCTGCATGAATTAATCTTGCATGGACCTATTTCTATTGATAATTTCATCTTAGGAGTTCTAGAAATGGAAAATTGCCATCAAGAATATCCTGCCTGTAGAGTCCTGAATTCTAATGTAAGAAACATCCAAGCCTAGTAATTCAACTAAGTATAGCTGTTAAAGTTAATGAAGATACACATGGCAAATTAAAAAGCAAAATCTTTAATTGCCTATACATAAGCAGACAGGACTCCCTCACAAAATGAAAGGAAGAAAAAAAGGTGCATAATTCCAGGTTTTTAACCAATGTGAGCTTCTGAGTTGTTTAGAACTTCAAGGCAGCCAAAAGCCATTGACAGCCCAAGCATATTTTTATAGGGAAATATCCCTGCTTTCATTATAAAATTGTTGATTGCTGAAAAACTACTCCAGATGGTGACCATCATGATATTTTCACTCCAGTGGGCAAAGAGGAACAGATGATCACCTTCAGGACTCATATTAAACGGAGTATTGCACCTACTAGCAAAAGGTTATTGGTGTCTTCATTAACCTTGCCCCAAGGCCTACTTTAATTTTTCACCAGTCTAATGCTGCAGTGTTCAAAACTTAACAAATTTGTCAAACAGTGAGAATGATCTATTTAGTAAGGAAGTAAATTAATTCCCTAGTCTTTCATCCCCAAAAGCTCTTCACATATCTTAGGTGAAATAGTTTTGATGGATCTCATCTAGGACTCCATAACTCAGCAATGTACCATGTCATTATGTGAAGTTGGTTTGAGAAAATTAGAAATGGCAGATGAAAAGAATCTCACATGAGGAGCTATCCTAAACATTTCAACAAAATACATTTTCATTAAAATATATTATTTCACTGAAGCCAAAAACCTGCATGTAGATGTGTCAGTTGTGATAATGTTTTCAATAGGAAATGTGCCTGAGGTCCAATGTTTTCTGGTCCTTTGTGACCAGAGACAGAGAGAGAAAAAAAATAGGGGAAGAATAAAAATTGAATTTTTTAGTCTAAACCACAGGTTTGGACACAATTCTACTTTATAAAAGCATTTATAAAATAGTGTTTACATTCCACAATTTAAAACCATGAAAATTGTTGTGGAATTGTCTGCCTCTGGACAGCTGCACTTAGCACAGTGAAAGAAACAGAAAGATAATCTTTCTTTGCCTTCTTGAACATTTCCCAGAGGGCTTACAGCTTTCCTTGATAAAACTGGACACAACTGTTTGAGAAAAACTATTAATACTAAACTAATTTCAAATAATTCCCCTTTTGGAGCACATACATTCTGTACTGCGGTTAGCATAATGCATTTTGTACTAAGAAAAACTAATGGCAACCTGCTGTTTCTTTGCAAACAAATTGGTCCCTACCTATAAATTATTCTACACTGTGAAGCAAACAGTTTGCTTTTATCTAGAGATATGTGGGCAGCCTGGCAAAAGATCTGTGGAGAATTTGAGAAAGTTGCTTTTAGTGACCTAAGTGGTGAAGCATTGCTGCTTTGGAGACAACATTTTGACACATTTTAAATGGATTGCATGGTGCTACATCATTGATGAGATCCTGTACGGCGTCACTTCACCTTGTGGGGTAACATTCCTTCAGGATCTCAGACAAATGAGCATGAGATGTCCTATTCTTGTCTTCCATACTTGGAAGTATATGGCCTGGAAAGAAAATATGGAAGGAGCTGCCCCTCAACTTCTCAGACACCTCAATATAAATAAAGTTGAAAGTGTCATCATATGTTCATCTTTCCAACAAAGGCAGATGGCGGTCTCTCCTTCCCATTTTAATATTACTTAGCATGCTGCTCCTTCACAGCTCTAAAAACTACTCCATAAACACCTCTTAGGAGCTATCAAGAAGGATTATTAAAGTTGTTTGCACTCTTAACTTCTGCTTCAGAGAACCTGTCACGTATGGTATAGTCACTTAAGGGGGCAGTGAACAAAAGATGTTCCCCAGATATAGAAGAAATCTTGCTTATGTGACATTCCCTGTAACAGGCAAATAGAAGGTTATAAAAAAAATTCTTAAATCATTGCCATCAGATAGTCGGTTATCAGAAAAGGAGAAAGATATTAATATGATGGATGAAAAATGTACAGCTAAGCCTCTGAAATTCCTGTTCAGATAAATAGCTGATTTATTTATCAACTGTACAATATCTCATCATCAAAAATGCCTGACAAGAGCCTGGTAATCTGGATTTGTTATCTTTTCCCAGTGATCCAATTATACTTTTCTGTATGCACAGGTGGAGAAAGTGCAATAATCTCACTGCAACAGATATGACACATAACTTCATACAGGAAACAACTTGTGCTCCTACATATCATCAGAAAAAAAAATCAGTTACATTAAACACTAAAGGTATAGCTGCAACTGTAACTTTCTTATAGCAAAACAAAAACATCGATACACTGGTTATCTGGAGACCAGTAAACCCAGTGATTTTCTGAGTGCAGAGAGGAAAGAAACACCAGAGGCAGTAGGAGAGAAGGGTTTACCAAGGGTACCAACCATTAGCAGATTTTTTTACCTCATTTGCTTTTGTTTGGTTCTGCTATTTATTTTTTGCTAATTGTCATTCAAGATTCCAGTAACTCTATGATAATAACTATTTTCAGTGAGAAAGTCCTGTTGTCTCTTTTTAGTGTTGCTGGTCAAGCACATATCCAAAGAATGTACATCTGAGGATTAAAAGGATTATAGGATTAAAGAATTTCTTTGTAGAAGCGGGGATGTGAGTCTTGCCCAGGTCTTGATTCTGACAGAGAGCAAACTTTTTTTGTCACTTTGCTCTCATTTGGTTCTCATTTAGTGAAAGGCTACCCTACTACCTGTCCCCAAGAGCCATTCAGATGTCCAATTTAACTTTGAAAGTTCTTTGAGAAAAGAAGGCTGCATGGGACAGAATTTAACAAGGGACATCTTCAGTTTTAGGTACAAGTAGAAATAAGAGCAAGCTAGAAATAGTAAATAGACATTTCTAACCCAAAGATTCTCAGCTGTGAGAGAATTCACAAGAATCTCCTGAGAACTCTTAAGGGATCACAAAATAATACATACAGGCAGTGTTAGGCGGCAAGTGCACTGTACCTGCAGCATGAAGAACGGATGATACGTTTAAACACTGGCTGCAGCAGTTTATATCAACCAAGAAACTGCTATCTGCCTTTAATATCTGGCAGCAGCTCAGTTCCCTAGGGAAGAAGAGACAGAGCAGAAGAAGAAATGGTGTTTACATCTGCAGTTGTGATTTAAGTCAGTTTTCAGTCTTCCTTCTGGTGTACTATTTCATTGAAGGTGCAGAGATGCTGCCAACACAGAAGGTGCTCAAAGACAAAGCAGAGCCAAACAAACATCATTTCCAGAAGCTGGTTGTGTTACTCCAGCCAATTTTTCTTTTGCCCCATGCTGATGACTGTAGGATTGAATATTCTGTGTGAATAGTTTCACCTGATACACCAAATCACAAATCTTCTGACCATGAACTGAGAAAGGAGGATACAGTAATGGCAATAGGTCTGATTTTGTCCACAATGTAAAGAGTAGATACACAGGGAAGAGTCTGTCATCTTTGTGCATTTATGAAGAAGTAGCTCAAAACAGAATAAAGCCCTGCTATTCTGTCTTGAAGTTTCTATCATTATATTTTCTCAATAACTTCTCTAAAACATTTTTAAAAGAGCTTGACTAGGCTTATTTCAACTGTAAAGTTCAAAGCCTTTATGTTGAACAAATCCTGACAAAGATGGAAAAGAACACAGAAAGTAATTCTGTTTTGTTTTTCCACTTGTCTCCTTTACCTTTGAGTTCTGTGTGCGCTTGCATCAGTTGATCAAAATTGTCAGGAGGCCCAAAAATGACACATACCAAGAGTAAAGCTAAAAGCCATGGTCTGCCATTAATGATTCATGGTGGGTTATTTTTAGCCATGTGTAGACAGCCAACAAGATACTTGCAAACCACTTAAACTCTCTTAGCAGCTTTTAAGTGGGTCCTAAGAGGTGCAGAAGCCTGGAGTTGGCCTTCAGCTCAAGTGTGAATTCCACCTGACACGTGCCAAATAATTCCTGGAGCGGAGTCCTTATCAATATGTGAATATGTGTCCTTCTGGTACGTTTCAGCACAGTTCTTATTGCAAGGAATCCCAAAATATTATCAGCATTTTGTGCTTATACAAGACTGGACCTCTCAAATGAGTTCAGAAAGGCAGAGAGGCAGTGCACAATAAAACCTGAGAGTGAGCCAGAGGGAGAAATATAGGAAGAAAAAGTGGGATAGAGTTTTAAGCTATTCTGCAGGCAGAAAAAGATGCCTGCTGAAAAATGCAATTATTGTTTTCTTTTATTTGCGAGCACTCTATTTTTTCAGGTCACTGCATGAATCAAATAAGAAGACACTCATGTTTTCTATGCAGACCTCTGGGAACTTTAAATGAACTACATATAAAGATCTGCTACATGATTTGGGGATTTGCTGAGGGGTTTTTCTTTGTACTAAAAACTGAGGTAGGTCCCTAATAAAAATATCTTTGTGAGGATGGGAAATCTTGGATTTTGATTTGTGTCCACACCAAAATTTTACCTACTAAATGCACAGGTTCTTTACTTTCACTTCTGCTAATAAGGCACATAGTTGGCATAACCCATTGATGTAGGGTACAAAGACAATACATGCAATCCATGGCATTTTCAGCAATATTACCTCTGCTCATCTGCTCTGACCTCTACATGTTCCTTTTTTATAGGGGGTTATAAATGAAGAGAATTTAAACACAAATCAACTTTGATGGCCATGGAAATATTGCTGCTGCTACGTGCAAAAGAGTAAGCATGGGCTTGCACCTTTCTGTTTCATGGCATACACTGGATACATACGTGTGTACGTGGAAGCAGAGCAGATGAGGGAAAATATCAAAATCCTTTGCTTTCTGAAGACATGAATGGCAGAACAGCCTATATGTAGGCTGGAAAAAGAATTTTGAGAACTTGACTAACCACAGATGTTGCTTTGATTACTCAAAGGAAATTTTCTTTTAGTGCAAGTCCCTTTTTACTCCACCTCTGTCTTTGCTCCACTTCATCTGTGTTGTGCTGTGTAGAATACACAGCTTAGACAAGAAAGGGGCACTGGCAATTAAAATAAATAGGAAGGGGAGAAGTCATCTGAGGCTTCACCCATCACCACCAGCACCCCCATACACCTTCAGTTTGGATCTGGCAAGAATTTGTCAGACATTTCACTTCAAATCTATCTAGACATCTCTGACCCATTACTGCAAATAACTGACTTTAACTCCAAAAGTAGTGTAAAGTAGTAAAGGACAAAAATTAAAACAATTATAGTTATTCCAATGGATTAGAATTATTGACTCGTAAGAGCTCAGCCCACAACACTTGAGTTTGTCTACTGTAAAGTAATATTTAAAAATAATTTCCTTCCTATTTGAATTAAAATAAACTTAATTTACTAATACCATACATCCTTAGAGATGCTGCTACATGTTCTATCCAGACACATGCTCAAACAAACCCACCCTGGCAGCAACTACCTTCAAGGCTTGTAAGTCTCTTGGGAGATATTGCCCTCCTCTGCTCCAGTGAAATAAAACCATCCTGTATTCAAGAGAAAAAAAAAAAAAAAAACAACTGTTTCTATATTCACTGAAAATACTTCAAGCATTAGCCCTCTTTAAAAAAAAAAAAAAATTATTCAAATCTTCTGCTTAGGGCTTATATGAAGAAGGAAATCTTGTCAAAGCAATAGTGTTTGCTATTATTATGAATAACAAACTCCTTTTAAAGCACAGATAAGGACTGACTAAACACAGTCACTGTTTAAACACAGTCACTGTGGCAGTTCTGGTCACTTTCTGAGTTCACTTCCCAGAAATCACTGAGCTGCACTGGAACAAAAGACAATGTGAGGTGATTTTAATAGGTACCTGCAGCAAATTAACTGCAAATACCAGTCTCCACCTGGGAAGCTTCTGACTCACACTGTCTCACAAGAAGCATGGAATTAGGAAAATTCTTGCAGAAAAATTATATTTTGAATACCAAGAGAAACTATGATTCATTAAAATTAGTAAGGTTTCTTTACATAGTAGATAATGAAGTGAAAATTTCTGTGGAAATGGTTCCGCAATATATTGGTCTTTAAATAGGTTCCCTTAAAGAGAAGAGAAAGAGATGCACCCTCTAATATGTCTAGTTCCACAATTTCAGGCACTTCTGGATGTGCACAGGGGGGAAACTGGATGGCAAAAAGCAACTGCAACAATTTCTTGTATTTGTTGGAGGCAGACACTGAGATAGATGGACTGTTGGTCTGTCTCAGCTGAGAATTGCTTGTTTTAGTCAGTCATACCTTATGGTCTGAACTAGGGACTGAGCATAACAACAGAAATGGACCTGTCCATTATATTCCCACAGTGTTTGAGACAGAAATTAGATCTGGTGGTATCCCATAATATATCTGAAAGCTTGAAAGTCATTGAAACAGCTCAAATTCTGCATTTTGAAATTCTGGGTATTTCCTAATGACTATAAATAAAATGTTAAACCTAAACTGACCAAATAATGTATTCTCAGGAGCATTCCAAATGCAACAAGGAGGGTGACTTTACTGGGCTATTTTGCTTTTAAGTCCATGAGTTTTTAAGGCAAGTAAGAAAATAAAATGGTAAAATGATGATGCAAAAATGTGCTTCGAGGGCTAAATTCTGGTTCCCTAAATAGCAATGTTCTGCTTTAGCTTTAGAGGATTGGAAACTCTAAGGAGTGAAGTAGTGACCTCAGAAGGAACTGAAACATATCATCATGTTTTATATATTTTTCTTCAATGACCTCTGCACCTTTTATATATAGAAAAACCCAAGCCAAGCCAAAATTACTGTATATAAAATTGCATTGACTTGAAATTCAGATTGTTTTGAATCTAGGTGTTAGAACACACCTGTAATTTTTACTCAGCTAATTTTTGTATAAAGGTCTTCTTTTTTCTATTCCATTTGTATTCTTTGTATTTTATAAATGGGATTTTTCTTCTCAGTGAAACTTTGGTGAAAGAGGTCATCCAATCAGCTGCTACATAAACTCTATATGAAGTCTGTGAACTTTCTAGGTTATGTCGTTTCCTTTTTGACTGCTGGGAAGATTGTCAAACACAATCCTTTGAAGAAAGACTTGCTCACCATCTCGCTTCACCTCCTTTGAGGTAGATATTTAGAAATATCCTCATCTTCCACTAACATAGAATCCGTAACTTTACTTGGGTTTCAATGTAAAGACAGTTTAGAAAAAAATGTCTCCCTTTCTAAACAAGACACTTATAACAAAGAAAATTTCAGAATAAATATAGTGATAAAAAGAAACAAAAGCAGAGGATAACCACATATTTTCTTCTGATACTGCACTTGATTCCATTCTTTCACCACCCATAACACATCAACATCCATCCTGATCAATGTTGTTCCCCTTTTTGTGGATGAACTCTTCAAAAACTTCCACTACTCTCTGCCATTGTTGACATAAGCAATAATAATAATAAAAAAAAAAAAAAACAAAGTCTATTTTCTAAACAATCATTACTTTCCTCGTGTTTGAATGTCCTAAAAATAAAGAAATAAAATCCAGACATGGTTTCTTGACAGCTGTGGTACTGGCACTTAGTAAATTTTTGGTAACAGCAAACGAAAATTGTTTATTTTCTTGTCTAAAAAAATGAGGTTAAGAATTTGTGATCCCAGAAGATATATTTCTTTCCATGTTATATTTGCAATCTCTCTCTCAGGAAATCAGGTCAGCTTTTGCATCAATTACTGCAGGACATAGTAAATATCATCTCAGAATATTAACACAGCTGTGAGAGTTCAAAAACTGCTTTATTCCTAAACCATAATTATATCCCAGGATCTGTTGGGCACATTCATACTTGTCATTGTATACAGCATTATTCACCTTTCTCATCATTCTTTCTAATCCAGACTAGCACAGTAGTGTCCAGCCATCAGTCTCTAAGTATGGAAAAATGAGGTGGCAGCTTAAGGCTATTCCTTAGGAGAAGTGGAGTCCAAAGTGGAGTGAAGAGGAGTCAATGCTTGTGTGATGGTTTCTTTTTCCTGATGGTAAACCATTGATTAAATACTGATCCAGAAGTGGACAGCCAGGCCTCTAAAAGGGGAGCTTGGAAAGACTAGTGTCACTAGAAAAAACTCCAGTCGTCAGTCTCTCTTGTTGGTAGATGCTGATTTTTTCTGTGACAAGCTCTGGATGAAAACTACCTTACAGTTAGAAGCAGTAGATAAAGACAGAATGGAAAATGACACCATCCTTCTAATGTTTGGCAAGAAGAATGCCCCTGCACCTCTAAATTGTGCTTTTTAATCAATGAAGTAATTAATTTTTCTAAGAAATGCTACGGTGGCCTGGACATCCCTCAGCATTTACATTTGCAATCCTTATTCTCATACCCATAATCACAAAGTTTTGCATCTCAGGGAAGACAAGCTTAAGTACCTCTGCACCCACTGGTTCAAGGAGAAAATGCTGTAGAAGACATGACAAGCGTATTAAGATTCACAGTAAGATCAGGTTGCAAGTCAGAACCTATAATCAGACATAACACCAGTGGATGTGTTTCTTAAATTCAGTATGAGCATTAAGTAAAAAAATGACTGATTAATTCAATTATCCTACGTAGCTTCCCACTTAAATATTTATGACAACTCTATCTCTCATGAGCATAATAAAAGGTAAAAAGAAGCTAAACACCTGAAAGCAGCTTTCTCTATCAAGTTGTGTGGGTAGAATGTCCCAGATATCTCACTAAAATGTAATAAAAATTCACAAGATTAAGTGTTCTCTTCTGCCTGTGTTCAACAGGCAAAGAAAAGACTTCATTTAGCCAGTATCATGGTAGAAAAAGAAAACATTTTCCTCTTCTGGTTCTTTTTTTGAAACTTTTAAGGTTTTGGATTTCCCTCCTCAAAATAAGGAATCAAAAGGTCAGGCCTCATATGGTTATGTGCTGGCTTTGTGAAGTTTTTTGTTGGTAATACCAGCTACAGTCAATTATATTCACCCTAGCACTCATTTACTCATGTCAGTTTGGAGTTTTCAAGCTTAGGGGAAATGGTACCTCTGGTTTTACCTTTTATATTTTTCAGATTCTATTCTGCTTTAGTGTGTAAGCCTAGGCTTCACATTAGGGGATAGTAAGCTCTCTTCACAAAGTAGGTAGACAAAACAATTGCTTTTCTAGCTGGGGACCAAGGACAGCCGATCCAGATCTCACACCCAAGAGCATAAACAATGGTGGACCAAAGAGAGGAAACATGAAGGATGGGACTTCATGGGCTGAAGCTGTAATTGGACAATTAGCTCCAATATGATAATGGACCAAAATTTATAAAAGTGTCACACCCCATGACCAGTCATCCACTTCGTGGCCATTTTCGATTGTGCTGCCCAAGGTGGATCTATTTGAGGCCTCTTAATAAATATTCACTTTATTCTTTAGCTTGTGTGCTAGGTCAGCCTTCACAAGGCATCAGTCCTGTAACAGCAGCACTGGCAATGCTTCTGAGCAGATGGCTGTCAGCAGGAGTGGAGCTAATTCCCTGGTTCATCCACAGGCTATGGCAGCGAGGGCCTGGAGCTGACCTCCTGGGCCAGAGCCCAGACTCCTGCTCTCACAGGCAGCCCTGCCATCGAAAGGTAACACCTTGGCCAGGAGCTGATGGATGGTTTGTTCTTCCCACTGTGAATCCCTCCCTGTTTTCTCCAGGGAGATAAGAGTATGTGCTTGAGCTGCTCGTGTTCCCAGGGTTAGCTAAAGATCCTTGGCAAAGTCACGGGATTACAAGCATCATTATTCTCCTCCTGGAATTCAAAAAGCATTTCTATTTTTCAATTTAGATTGAGAAATTGAGACAGGGGGCTGTGTGTTCTGGGTTCAGCTGTGAACTGCTTACAGCCCTATGGTAAATATACATACTGCAGACACTGCTCAATTCCACAGCTGGTAGCAAAAGCAGCTCAGACTTGCCCAAGAAATACAGGATAAGACCCAGGATATGGAATATGGGAGAGTAAGGCCGAAGGCTTGAGGATAACAATTAAGTTTGTGATGTAATAAAATGCCCAAGCACTAGTTTGGGTGGTTACTCTGAGCTACCTACAGGATGCGTCCTTGCCCCCTTGGAGCAGACCAGAATGAGTACAACTCAAAGTGTGGCCTAAATCTGCCTTGGCCTTTGGGGGTGGTGTTGTGACTCCACAAAAGACAATGCTAGATCTTCTGCAGAGTTGAATAAACTTGCTTAAGGGTTGCAAAGTGAGACGGGAGCACAAGTAAAATTAAAAGTTACAAGTTCCTGTCTCTGTGTCTGCATTCAATCAATGAAACCACATGTCCTCTCTGCTTAGACATACAGCTTTGAAGACATGGCCCTTAATGGCCTGAGGTTTGACTGTTCCAGCTTTGTTATTTTGGTTTGGTTTTTTCCTTTTAGCCTTTACTACCAACCTCAGACAGAGTGCTCTTACAAAATTGAGTTCCCCACTGTAACACCAGTCTTCTTCCCTCTCAAAGCCAGGAGAGGGAAGAAGACTGGTGTTACAGTGGGGAACTCAATTTTGTAAGAGCACTCACAGAAATTTGTTGTTTCATGACAGCATGATTTATAAGGATACAGGGAAACAAGTACACAACTTCCCCTCATGTTGTGGTTAAGACAGCTTGGAAACTATGGTGCTGTGCAGAGAACAGCACAAACACACACTGCAGAAAGCCAAGGCAACTATTCAAATCCATCTTTGTTTTAAGCACCAACTATTTAGAGTGACCATTCTGGTTTTACCTTGTTGTCTCTGACAGCAGGTGACAAAAGGCTTTCTAAATCCTACAAAGTTGCAATTCTGCTTTTTCTGAATTGCAGAGGGAATTTGTCTTCTTGGCTTTTGAATAACTATGCAGAGTGAAAGCCGGAAGGAATAGCTGCTCATACTATATCAAATATGCACAGAAGAAAGAAAAAGAAATATAAACCTGGCACAATGCAACTTGTATGGGTTAAAGTGCCTAGATTATACAGCATGCAGGTTTTAAGGTGGCCTGAATAAGACATGGTAGTATTCATGGCAAATATTTTATTACATGAGCAAAAAAAATTAACTTCATGTTGCTAATGCTGCAGATTACCCCAAATCCTTGATTCAACTGTATCATGTGGACAACTTTGTGACAAAGTTAAATAATCTTTCTTTCACCACTTCTTGCAGCTCTTTTTACTATTCATTGGATGAGGAATCTTTGACTGCAGATGGAGACAAAAAAATGCAATAGCAAAAAAAGAATAACCTTTTATTCTGTTCCTGGAGTGTTCTTGAATCAAATATTATGATTTTATAAAATATATATCTATATGATTTGAATTGTGCAATAAAGTCTTCTGTAAATTACAGCTTTGAGATGGTTTATTATTGAAAGTGTCATTAATTGCACATTAGTTGGTCACATTAATCACATAAAGAGTTTTTGGGTTCATGTTCAATGCTCAAAATTTCTAGGATTGATTTTTCTGGTGGAAATGCTTATAGAAAGCTATGTAAGACAAACTCAACAAAACAGCTTACAGTTCACTGTTAAGGTTCTTCTCAAGGCTCATGTAAATGCGCCCAAAACACAACGGAAAAGGAATGCAAGTATATCATTCCCATTTTCAGGAATTTCTGCTTCCAGGGCCATATTCTCCTGCAAAGAAAATGGCCATTTTCTTGTGCTTGTCTGGCTGAGAACATACTGCATAATATTTTGACACTTCAAACTGAAGTCTGACTAAGATATGGCATGTACATTTGAAGAAATCAGAAAAAGGATATAAAATGTTGTTGGTTTGGTTTTTTCTTTTGTTTTCAGGTATATTTCTAAGCATATTTAAGATTTGTGGATAAATATTTATTTTTTAAAACAGATGCCACAATGTGATAATGAAGTTTGAGAATTTGAATGTTCTTTCTCTTTAAAAAACCAAAAAAACCGAGTCAAAAAAACCAAACCAAAAAAAAACAAACCAAAAAAATCAAAGCAAACCAAACCAAACCAAGCCCAACCAAACCAAAAAACAACAGAAGAATAAAAACCAAACCAAACGAAACACTCTCCATTGTAACTTTCTTCCCAATGTCATGTGCTAATATGTCATCATAACATCTGTCATGTGTATGCTTTCTCAACAAAATTATTATTGATGTTTTTAGTCAAGTGTTAAAAAGACTTTACTGGGAATTATTGCTTAATTTTGCATATTCAAGTTCTATAATGCTCTATTTCTCATCTTTTTTATTTTTGAAGTAGGTTTTATTTGCACTAGGTTGCAAGACTATGTTCTTTAATTCAAGAGAAGCCAGAAATTATTAAAATTGGTAAAAGAAGGAAATGTATGATACATAGGAAATATATGATTTTGAGAAACTACTACAGAATCATAGTCATGGATTCCTTTCCCATGTATGAAGCCTCATGGCTCTGATTCTATTCTACTGCCTTTGAAGGCAATGGAAAATTTCCCATTAGTTTCAGTAGGCCCTTTGTTTTATTTTCAGAAGCATTTTTTAAAGTTTCCCATTTTGAAGTTCCCATGATTTAACCTTGGGTGTGACCTTGAGAGAATTTTTATGCCCATGAACAAAGAGAATTACTGAAGCCAATGAGCCTGAAGGGCTGGACCAGATATCATCACTTATAGTGCTATATTCTTTTGACTGCATAGAATGCCAATATCTTGCCTTGATTTCTCCATCCCACTTTATAATTTGAGATACGTAGTTGTGCAGCTTATGCAGTAGTTATACTGCTAACAATGGCAGCTCAGTAGAAAAACACAGTTAATATTTCGTGAAATGACAAAGACATAAAACTGCAAGAGAGTTGTTTCAATGTGTTAGGGAAAAAAAGCAAAAAGGCAATTTTCTCCAAGTTTCCTGGGACTATTCTGAACAACATTTAGAGTAATAGGCTTGAAAGAAATATTTTCAAGAATGTAGCTGAAACTTTGTTTTACATAAATTCACTTGATTCAGGAAAGCAATTATTGCTGCATCAAGGGATTTTTTAAAGACCTGAATAATAAACAAGATAATGGGCTCTATCAGTTTCATGGGATATTTAAGGGTGTAATTCACTTTCAAAACAAAAATTTATCCTAAAGTTTCATCTGGTGATGCAGTGCACCATCCTACACCGTGTAAAATCTCACCGCCATGGTTTGATTTAATTGGAAGCAGAGATAAAAACACCACTGTGTATTAACAGCAGTCTCACTAATTAATGTCAGCCAAAACTTTAACTCATTCCAGGCATTGTTGTATTTTACTTTTACACACATCCTTCTAAAAAAATCAATGCCCCCTCCACCTCCTCCACCTGAGGAAGCTCTCATTGGTACCAGCATGATGCCAAGGAAGAACCCAATTGGAATTCTGTACTGGATGTTCTCTCCCCCATTCTGTAACAATGACCTCAGTTCACACACACACATCTGAATTTCCACCTTTTCATTCCCTTTTTCTCCGCTGCACATTTGTTCCACATTCTTCCTCCCTCATCTCTGCACCCCCCAACATGAAGCACAATCCACCCCAGGAGGTTTCTGTGGATTTAAGCAAGCGTGGACAGGCTTCTGACTGATATTCTCTCCCTCCCGTGACTTACATAAACTAAATGGCATTTGGATTTCTGAAAGAACTGTATTTGGTTGCAAAGTGAATACCTATTTTAATCTTAATTTTTCGAAACAGAATTTCTAAGGGGTTTTTTTATCCCTCTTATATATCAAAGTAATCTTTTCTCAGCAGCTCCAAGCTCCCCTTAGATTTGTGAGCTGAACATTTTGTTTCCTTTAGTGTACTGATATCTTTCCAAAACAGCATCAATGGAAAGAAATAAATCCATCTTTCTTGAATGAGGTCTCTGCTAAATAAATGGATTTAAGGATGTCCAGGCTCTATGTCCAACCATAGGAGATAGCAAGAACATTTAACACTTACAGTAAATGTACTTCTGTGCTAAATTACTTTTCACCTCTCAAGTATAGTAGAAAAATTAGGTTTCTACTATAGGATGCTCCAGTCCAAATGAAGACCAAAAAATGCATAATCAAGAAGAAATGAACATTAGAAAACCTATAAAATCCCTGACATGCAACTAGGCCAATTCATTACATTTGGCCTGACCTGGCTACTTCTGTAAGTACAATAGTATCTAGCAGACACTTCCCTGCTGAATGCCAAATGTGCAAAGGTTCTCTTGACCTACTGAGTTTAATAAAAACATGTGTTTCAATGTTTCTTTAAAATTAAATGTCAAGGTAGGGGGAGGCTAGGTGTCAAAGGAGTACTGGATACCTGGAAGTAAACACCACATAAATATATTTGCTTACAATGATTTGAACCAAAAACATCCCTAAATTTACAATTAAACATTGTTAAGTGATAATTTACTCGAAAAGTATTGCAGATGTTGAGTTTAGGAATCAGGAATGAAAAAGCAGTGAGGGACTCAAAACGTATGGAAAGAGCAGCATATCATGAGACATTTTTTTATGGTTACAAGTGAAATATCTTCAGGTAGACTTCTGTAATTAGGACAAATGCAAAAATGTGTAAAAAAGAGAAGAAAAATTGTACATCAATAAGGTCTCAAAAAAAAAAAAAGTCAAATTCTACAGAAAAACAGGATAGACTTGTGATAAGGGTCCTGATTATCTAGTATGTTACTACCTGTACAGGTTTGAAAGCACTAAATCTCTTGATTCTATTATATTTGTTTCAAAGACTGATGGTCTCCTATTGTATATTTTTGATCTTCTGTTGAGATGAAAAATTTTGGGTTTGGGACATTTTCTACTATTAACTGCTGGACAATAGTTGTGAAGAGCAGAAGGAATGGATGCACCTTCTCTTTTACTGAGCACTCGTCTGTGTTCCTTGGAGCAGCACAGTCTCCTAAGTGCACACTCGACAAGGATGAAAAAAAAAATGCTTTCAGTTAAATCTATTGTCAGATTTGGGTTTTAACCCATTTTCTCACTCCACTTATATTTGGAGAGAAGGTATTCTTTTCCTTCCTAGTGTGGGTAGTATTCTACTTCCTATATCCACACAGGGGACCATATGGAGAGTTTCCTTTAATAAATTCACAAGTAAGAAGTTGCTCTTACTTGTGAACTCCATATTACTTGTGTTGTCAGAAATGTCTTGACTTCTCATCTTAAACTGGGCTTTAAAACAAATTTTCTAGCCTGTAGCTTATAGTAGTAGGCAAAACAACCAATGTGAATGGTTGCAAAGCTCCTTCTGAGATTTTTCTATCAATGCTAAAAATACCAATGCAGAATCAATACTCTCCTCACACCTCTACTGAACATAATGCTGCCAGAAAGGTTTTGTAAATCACTGGACCTCACATGACCTAGGTTCTGATATCTCTGCTCTACTACAACACCTGACCTGTTGCTTTAAGGTAACTCTGGTATTTGCAAAATTTAGAAGCACTTGATTTTTTTCTGCCAGAGAAAATCTGCACTGCAAGACAAATTCAGAGCATACCTCTACAGGGGAAACAATATGTTCTTGAAAAATCACTGAGGCATTGTTAGACCCATGCAGGAGCTCCTGCCTCACTGACAGTGTGAGCAGAACAGGATGTGGACATATGTCAGGTGGTGGAGTTTACAGGGAGGGCTCCAGGGTGTCCCCAGCCTCAGTGACAGGTGCTCAGCACCCTTGTCTCTTCTTGGATTAATGGGCAGGAAAGCATGTGTACATGTGGAGGCTCTGGCCTCCATCCCCACCTCAACTACTATAACCACTGTCAAAAGACAAGAATGTTCTCAAAAACTTACCAGCAGCTTCAGACAGATTAAAAAATGTATGTACTTACTGATTATATAAAAAAGAGAACAGAAATTACAAGATTTACCACTTTGTATTACAACCAAATCAGAAATGGAATTGTTTGGGAAAAAAATTACAGGGTTATCTCTTAACTATCAGATTTCTGCTGTAAATAAGACAGATATGGAAGTTTCTGAAAGAAGAGGTCACTGTAATCCTTTGTAAAGGAATTCCTAGCCAACTTAAATATAGAATTTGCAATTAGCTACTACTGTAATTATTGAGTCAAAACCCAGATGGGAATACCATACATGAAAAATCAAATTTTGTAGGTATATTGATTAAAAATACAGATATAACTAATGCTAGGACTACATTTGAATACTTGTTTGAATATTTTAACAATGTCCCCCATTTTCAAGCATATAATCCTAATAATGTTCACATGTGAGTGAAATGGCAAATTATTATACCTATTATACCTACCATTTAGACACCATAATTACACAAAGAAAATAAGATCTTAACCCATGAAGAACTGTCAAAAATTAATGAAGCTTAGAGGTATGGCAGGCAAGCTCTGAGAGAGATCTGGGAGTTTTTCAGACTGAGCTGTTAGCAGTGCACACACAACAGTGACATTTGATTTACATACCTTTTACTTTTATAAGCATGCTGTAAGAATGAACAATTCACCAAATATTTCTGTAGGCTAGATAAATACTATAGAACAGCTAGCTGGAGCAGAAAAGTGAATAGCTGTATTTTGAAGATTTTGAGCAACCCCAAGATTTCTAAAAGGATTTTAGATATTTAGCACTTGATTGGTATGTACTTTTCATCAGTGCATATTTTCTGGTGAAAAGTTCTGAATCAATGACATTAAAAAGCTTTGTACTACATAGCTACAATTAAATTTTTAATTGCATTTTGGATTTAAGTACTATTTAGACATGGCTGACATTTCCAGTGTTCATGCAAACCAGTAACCCCCTACTACTGATCTGGGACTCGTTAACTCTGAGGGTTGATTTCAATCAGTCTCACAATTTTTCACAGAGAGAACAGATAATCAACCACTGCACCTTGCTTGGCCAAGTTCCACCGACCACCCTGGCTCCTTGGAGCCAGGAAAGTAGTAAAAGGTGATCTGGATTTACACAGATTTGGATTAAAAAATATTCTGGGCCTATATTCTGAAAAAAAAAAAAAAGTGCCATGGTCATTTTCACATTGCCTAGTTCAGGTCTCATAGTAACCAATAGCTTTAAGTATCTGGTAAATCTGGGGAAAAAATTATTAAAGCTGAGGTAAGATGCTTTGGCAAAAATCAAGGGTTCTATTTGTCATTACTATTAGAGAAAAAAAAGTATTCTAAAATTCAACATAGTTCTCATTTTCACATGGGTTTTTTGAGGTACAAATAGAAAATAATCAGGATTTAGAGCTAGGATAGTTTAGATTCACCCCAAAGCAGTAAGGGTCAAATGCAATTAGCCGTAGTTTCCACATCAAAGTCAGACAGATCTATAAGAGTTTCTGCATGACCTGTTCCTAGCTTCAGCCTATAAAAGTTTACATTGGAAAAACTGTCCAGAAGAGAGCACAGATTGTAGACATGGTATTATATTAGTATATGAAGAAATATTTGGTTGAAAATTTTGAAAATAGACAACAAAATCCCTCAAACTTTGGCATGGTATTTCAAATTAATCTCAACTGGACCTGACAACAGTCACCAGCTGATGGCAGTTCTGTGTAAAATAAGGAACCAGATTCCACTGCAGCTACCACTGGCTGCAGCCAAAACCACAATTCCCATTTGGAGTAACAGTGCCCTTGTGACACCAAAAATCCCCAAACAGAAAAGGAGATGAAACTGTCCAGTTATTCCCTAGAAGGTCCCTCTGAGATAAGGTGAGGGACAGAATCAGATGATGTGTGTGTGTGAAAGGAGGATGAAAGCATGGCTCGTACTTCCATAGCACCTCTACTGTATTTCTTCTTCAAACAGAGACATTCATTGTTTGAGACTTTCAGTCTGATAAACAGCACTTCAATGATTAATAACTGAAAAAGTTGAAACTAAATCTTTTCTACTCACTGAAATGACAAGATGGGAAAATACAGTACAATTTATAAGCATGTTAGTATATTTTCTACTCTGTATCAAAATGAGAAGTCATTTAAATGCCTTTATTCTTAACCTTTTTAATATGATATCAAAGAAAAATTGATCACACTCATATCACCCTTCACCAAAAAAATGAAGGGAAAAAATTTCTCTATGCTGAACATAGATTTATATATGACCTCCATTAACATTAATGAGAGCCTTTAGCTAAATCCCTAAGCCCTGCAGCAAAAACCTACACTTAATAATTTAGTCAAGAACTAAAAAGATGGTGGAATAAGACATAAAAAATAGCAAAAAAAAATTAGCAGAAATCAAACAGTAACAGGAATTGCAACATGGGACGGCAAAACCACTGCAAAAATTCATAGTTGGCAGGAGAATGGGGTTGCTTGATTCAGGGTCCTGAAGAGGTAAAAATAGAGCTGCTGTGAAGAAGAGTGACAGAAGTCCAAGAAGCTTAGGAAGCTCACTAGCCCATCATCACTCCAGAAATAGAGGCATATGCCTCTATGATGGTGCAGGTTGGAAGGTATGGTATTTATTGGTATTCTTTTCCAGGGATGCATCAAAGTGATACTTTCTGCTTGTGTATTGTTTGGTTAGTGGGTAATTAGCTTCATGGACAGAAATTTATCTGTCCTTGCTTCAGCAAAGGCAACAAGGAAGAAGATATATATGAACAACTCTATGCTTTTCCAAGCAAAAAACCTCAAAATAATACTTTAAACCAGATGAGCTCTTCTTATAGCTTGCTATATATTAAACAAAATTTTGCAGCATAAAAGTTCATTCTTTCAGGTTTCCTATGTCTCTACACATTGTAAGGGCTGCATGGAAAAAAAAAAAAAGAGACACATTGAGAGATGAATATGTCAATTTTGACAATCTAAGCTTTTTTACCTTTTAACAACTTTCGTTCTCTTATCCCACATCCTTTAAGTTAAATCCCACATCAATTCAGACCCCCTACAAACTTGCAGAATTTGATGGAAACAGAAAGCTAGATTTAAGGGAATTATACCAAGAATACTTTTGGGCCATGTTCTATATAACAGAACTTCTGTCAGTGAAGGTCATCACAGGAGCAGAAAATCTAATAACCTTCTTTTATTATGTTATCACCTTTTATTTAACTACAGACAAACAAATGTCAGATTTTTTCATTTTCATGCCATGAGGGGTTGCAAAGATATATATTTTAAATTAAATAGATATTTGAAAGGCAGAAGAGAAGTTGAATTTAAAGCAGTCTGATCCAGAGTATCTGGGAATCTATAGTATGTGGTGTGAGAAAGTATTTCTTACACCTGGAAGAGTTTTGCTGCAGAACAGGGTCCCTATGCAAAGCAGGGAAAATGAATAAAGATTTCATCTACCATGTGTCTTAGGAAAAGGCCAACCTCTTAAGGAGTTGAACAGAAAGAATTAAATTCAGGGATTAATTTAAAATATAAGAGACTTCTCCAAATTGTAATTTGCACTGTGATTCTATTAAGAAATTCAGATTTGCTTAGTATTTGTGTGATTTGGTCAGCATTTGTGTGATGCCTGTTTCCAAAAATGTTCAAAACCCTTGTGCACTTATTCAAATCACTAATCACATTTTCTACTTCAGTTTCTACTTCAGTTTCTCTGTAGTGAAGTTCAGAAATTTATCTACAACTTGTAAATTGACATTGCAAATGCTTTTTCCCTCTCTCAGATCAGGAAACCTTCCTTAACTTGGGTGCCCATTTTGTCTTCTTATTTTGCATTCAGTCATATCTATAGTTAGATTATTTCTTTATGAATAAAGAGTCATCAGAGCAAAATGTCTACCAAAAAAATCAAAAAGACCATGTTTCACAGTAAAAGATGTAATCGAAAAGTTGCATAACACTAAACAGAGAAGAACTGTGATCTATGATTGATATATATTGAAAAGAGTCACAGTCACCAAAACAAAATGAGAACACCATTGGAAGCAGCTGAGTGCTTCTCCCTCTTCCCCTCTTTTCCCCTCTTTCCTCTTTCTCACTCTTCTATTACTAAAATTAATACATTTACGTTGACAGAGTTTATCAGGAATTTCTGAAGGACGATGTTTTAAATATACAGAATCTCATTTTTCTTTCACTTATAAATTAAAGAGCCATCATCATTATTGACATCATTTTGAAAAAGCAGTGAGAGTTCTAAAGAAAATCTAAAGTCTGAAATTTGTCAAGAGGAAATACACTTCCTGGGTGTATGTATGTTTATCTGTACGTTTTCTTGTGAACTTTCTTCTCTTCCTTCTATATATGATAGAGACTTACCCAGAGAAACGGTTTCAAAAGGGTTAAAGTTATAATATTAATGCCATACTACACTGATGTCAGCAATTTACAGCAGGATGGTGGATTCCAGTGCCAGAAGCTATGGCACAGGAGAGAATGTTATTTTAACAGCATGATTCTCTATGAAAGCCTGTCATCTTCTGTTCTTGAACCCTTGCTAATGTACTGAGGCGACATGCCCAGATAGAAAAGGAATGTTTTTCAGCTGTTATGTGGTGGCTATTAATATGAATGCTGCTGTACAATAAATATGATGCCACTGCTTGCCATCATTTTAAATTGACAAAGACATAGGAATCTCTTGGGACACTGTGTTTCTAAAGGGCCACAACCTTTATTCCTTATTCAGATGAAACTCTTAATAACCTATCTCACAAGAAACTTTCCTTTTAAGAATTTTAAGCCCTTGAGACCATCTGGGCACAAATACCATGCTGTGTCAGGCCACATTCACTGTGACTGACAGGGCATAATGCAACACTAGTTTGAATTTTTCTGCATTGCTGCTCTCACAGTCCTTAATATTTGCTTAGCATGCCTGACAATACCACAGTGAGATCCAGCACAAGCTCAGTACCAGAGAAGAGCTGAAATTCTGAACATTGTGACTGATGAGCCATTTTTTCTGACTAATAGCCCTCACAACTCACAGTGGATGAATAAAGAATTTAGCATTTAAGCCTTCCTAAAATTTCCTTTCTTTATGTTATCACTTCCCCAAATCACTCAGCTAGAGTACTACAAAGATATATGTACTTATTTTTCAAAAAAAATAAAAAGCAAAGAGAAACTTTTTGTCTACTAAGGAATTTTTTATGCATTGTACTTTACCAGTTGCTTATCATTTTCTTTTGGCTAACAAGCTCTTGCAACATCATAGCCAATGACTATAGAGGTAATTTTTCAAGACTTATACACATGCCCGTCTAGGCAAATTATTAACAATGCATGTTCTTGAAAAGATAATTCTGTCTATTCAACTCATCAGAAAGGAATGTGAGTAACCAAGATGAGCAGATGCACCTCAGTCACTTGAGCCAATTAGGTCACCCTAAGCAAACGTGGCACTTCAAGGCATCAGGTCACTCACAAAATCAGCTTGGTGATCTGAGAGAGCAAGACATTCCTGTGGAGCTTGTGGAATTAAAAAAAAAAAAAACAGAGAAATGCATCTCTATATTTGAATTTCCTATATGTCTGTAAAAATAAAACACTAATGTTAAATTGAAGCTACTCTCAATACTTTTGATACCAACATTAATGTGCAACATGCATGTATATATTTGAAATGTTCATATTTGAAATACAGTGGCATAAAACTGGTTGCTTTACCTGTTCACACCTACTCATACATAATTTCTGCTCAGAAAGTTTACCTTTCATGTACTTTTTTGCCTCCACTTACCCTGATCTGTTTTTCTGCCAAAACCACTGGAAAATGCAGAAGCATAACGTTATTTCTCTTATACATTAAAAAAAAAGAGGGTAAAAAAGTGTGGCGGGGACAATAGATCTAAACCCACTCTCTGACTGCATCACTGCTGGAAACAAAAATCAGAGTTTTACAATACCTCAGCAAAGGAAGTAGCTAATCACAGAAATAGGTGATCTACTAGTCAGAGAACTGTGATTTGTACAAGCATATGCTGCAGAACTAGAGGAGGCATCCTGGGTCAATGAATACAATTCCCTGCTATCATAAATAATCATGTCATATAATCCCATTCATCTCATTTGAGCTCCATCCTTAAAACCCTTTTTATGAATTTGTGGAATAAATGCATTCGTAGCTGGTTTATATTAATTTGTTCTTGTGTAACCTTGTCCTTCAGCAAAAATAACTCATCTTCCTCCTGCCCCCATTTATTTATAGAAGGCAATCATACTTTTTCTCAGCTATTATTTTGCTAGGCTAAATCCAGCTCTTTCAGTCCCCTCATGTAAAACAGCTTCTTCATTCCTCTAGTTATCAAAGCAGCTGGTCTGTGTACCTGCTCCAGTTCAAACATGGGGTTTTTAATACTCCATTCAATGCTCTAAATAGTTTTAACTCTTCCTATACTAATGATCAAAATTTCATTATCTACTGAAGATAGTTCACTTCAAGCATACTAATCTGTCCTTCCTTCCTTCCTTCCTTCCTTCCTTCCTTCCTTCCTTCCTTCCTTCCTTCCTTCCTTCCTTCCTTCCTTCCTTCCTTCCTTCCTTCCTTCCTTCCTTCCCTCCTTTCCTTCCTCCCTCCCTCCCTCTTGGCAAAGGCACTCAAGTGGTTTGTGATTGACTGACACATTCAAGTCTCCCTTCCCAACAGTTGTTCTCCCACCCTACAAATCAAAACTTTTGTTAAGTAACAATATAAATACACCGACAATTAAAATGTTTCAGTATCTTAATAATTTCATCATAATTCTGTCTTAGAACAGGGAAAGAGTTTTCAGATATTATAGCAGTACTCTCATGGGACGTCCTCTTATATATGTGCCATTGGTTAATTTTATTCTAGTAAACTAAATTTCTAGATGAAAATGTAATAACTTGCAGCACTAAAGATAAGGTTAGAGGAATTCTAATAATAATATCTATTAAGATAAGTTACTGTATTTTAAACTCTCTTCCTTTTAGTTGTTTTACACTTAAATTTTTTTTTCCAGTCTCTAACATTCCTCCTCATGCTAAAGAATTTCATCAGATCAGATGTTCTGTTGAAGTCTAGATAGAAAAAGTACATTATCATGTTCTTCAAGAAAACCAGTTATCTTGTTAAACACAGCTATCAGGCCAGCCTAGCATCACTCCCCCCTCTATCTCTGGCTGATGCAAATTGTATTCCATCCCATTTTACACAGACATTTATATTTTTAAACATTTGTCCCAAAATGTGTTTTAAATCTTTGCTTATGAGAAGGAAAAAGAACCTCTAGCCACACTGACAAAGATGATCACTTCCTTCTTTTTCTTCCTTTTCATATCTTCTCCAATTAGTGAAGAACACCGCAGGACTTACTGCCTCAAATCTCCAAGGTGAAATTTGCACATCCTTAATACTTGCTGCATTCTCAGGTAAAGAAATGTTAGTTTTTAAATACATGCTTCCATTAGCTTTTCTCTCTGCCTTTGCATATTTCACAGTCATCCCCAGTGAAAATTCAGTGACAGAGTTCTAATCCTGGGAGTAAGATTTAATTTAACTTATTTGGAATGAGTTATAAAAAATTATCTCATCTGTTTCCCTGCAATAAGAATAATGAAATATGCCACTCAGAGCATGCTTGTTTTTCTTGCATTTATATGTCACTTTAGAAATAGACCCCCAGTGTTTAAACCCACTATTGTATCTCCAGTGAATGACATTACAATCTCCTTTTCCAAGTGTCCAAATGTGCCCTTCTGGGATCCTGGCAAGTTGCTCTGAATGAAAAACTCTCACATTAAGTATTTTCTAGGAGTCCATCTAGATTAAATCATCGCAGTCTATATTTTCACTGTTGTCCTATGATAATAAGTTATTATAATATTACTATTGTTACAGACTAATCCTACATTGTCAAAAATTGCTACTGTTTTATTATAATAACTTCATAATTCATTAAAGCAAATGAGAAGAAGAAAATGTTGCATAGGCTGAAAATTGTAATCAGAAATACAGCTGCATAGAGAGTATTATGTGTAAAGCATCTTTATAAAACATAGCTTAGTAACATAGGCTGGTATCTTAGATATATGCAGATTAATCAGAACTAACCTGGCAAGTAAATGCTGGAAAGGCACACAGTAGTAGACAGAATGGCAGATTAGTGTTAAAAACATACATGAAAAAGAAAATACTACAGCTTATTTAACGATATGGTAAATGGCACGATTCTGAGCAGAAAAAGAATTGCTTGATATGGAAAACATAGGCTGCACATCACATAAGGGAGAAAAAAGGCAAGACAGGCCAGTCAAAAGCAGTGGCCATCACCAAAGGCCTCAGAAAGTCCTGAGACTAAAGCACCACAGATCCTGAAATCTTAATTGTTCACATTTTTAAACAGATCTCTGAGCTTCTGCCCAGCTCCTGATTGATTACCTGCTGTTTTATTCACTCCCATACAAGGACACATAGAATAACTTTTTTTCTCCTACCTAAGAATGCCTTGTAATGCATATAAACAGCTTGTACTTATTCTGACCATAAATTCTGCAGCACTTCGTTGAGCAGGGTACTCCTAACTATAGAGAATACAATCACTTTAACAAGTAGTTGACTTCCAGACCCTTGATCCAATCTAAGGAAAAAATCACTTAAGAATATTCTCCTTATCTACCTAGGAGCTTCTGTATTATATTATCATCTCCCTTCTGAGCTCAATACTTCTATTTTGTGAATGTCTCCTTACAATTGTAATAGATTATATTGTGAAAAATGCATGAAAAAAATTAAAGTAATAAAACCAAAAAAATCTCTCTCTTACTCTCTCTCTCTGTTGACTTCAATTCTGAAGAATTTGAGATATTTCGATTTTTATGGGACATTTCATACAAAGATAATCTTTCACTGCATCATCTTTACGTGCTTAAGAGAAAAAGATGACACAACTCTGAACAAAACTTCTGGGACTGGTCAGAATTTTTAACCAGCAAGGACCAAAGGTTAAATTACTTGACCAAGTAAGCTCAGTGAGTTAGCAGCAGAGTCAGAATGAATAAGCCCCAAGAGTGAAATTTCATCTTTTTGAGGCCAACATAATTTTCCCAACATTTTCTGCTTAGCCAGGATTTCACTTCAGTTTCTATTATATGCTTCTGCCTCCTCTAATCACTAAAGCACAATGGCTCTAAGTGGCTCTTCAGTTACTAAATTTTTAAACTCTTCAGTTACTAAACTTTTAAATGCTGTTTTGATGGTGTTGCTGGTGATATTTTTTGCCCTCTCATGTACTTTATTTCACATGATTTTACTAAAGTGCTCATCAATCATCATTCCAGTAATACAAGCTTAGGCAAGTGTCTTGATTTAAAATTTACTGACACTATAATCCCTTTAAATAGCTCCAGCACAGCATTAACTTATTATAGAGAGTGACAATATAATACAAAAATTGAATAAAATAAATGATAAATAAACTTTCTGAAGAAAGACAGATCTCACATCAGGCTACTTGTATCAAAGCACATGATGGTAATGGACTATATTTGTGAACTTGATATAGAAACACTTTAGCAATTTTTGTTTACATGTACAGGTCTAACAATGGTAACATTTTCTGTCATAAATATTTGGAAACTGTGAAACAAAAAAGAAATAAAATCAACCAAAACTTTTGTATTTTTGAGCGATCTGGAAATCTTTGAATCAGATTAACTTTTTCTTCTTTCAACAGCAAAAAGTTATTCAGATATTTCTTTAAAATAACTTTTTTTTTTTAGATCATTACTACACTTGATAATCGCATCACAAAAAATTGTAAATGCCAAATGGCTTATAGTCTTTTTGTAGCAACACTCAAAAATCAGTGGAAGCTTAGCTTTGACACCTTCAATACTTTCTTGAAAATCCTAATTTGTTGATGATAGTCACTGTCCAGAATTTTGCTCAATATGCTTAAGAAATATCTGAAATTGAAGAAGTGATTCTTTGAATTAGTAATTATATTTTTAACCAATTCAGATGGGAATATTTTCCAATGCAATTTTACCAATGACATTCAATCTGGGCAGCGACAGTTCTCACATTGCTGAGATAATGTTATTGCTATTAATAATCTCAAAGAACCTCTGAGATTGAAGGCATTGCATAGAGCCACAGATGGCTGCATAAAGGTCATTATTTTAATAGCTATAACATTAAAAATACTGGAAATTCCAGACACTGGGCTTAGTTGTTCGGTATGTTTACCTTCAAAAAGCCAGAAAATATCGTGACAGGAAGAACTCTTCCAGGAAACATGACACTTTATCAATGACACTCTAGCCCAATTTGACCTTATGGTAACATAAACATTGATGTTATTAATGCCACCTAAAGTATCCACTGAAAGTATCCAAATAGAAATATACCTGCCTGTCTTTTGTGCAACGCAGCAATTTAAGTCAGCAAGGCACTGCTGCTACTGCAATGTTTGATTTTAAACTGATACATTGCACTGATGTCCATCAGAAAGGGAAGGGAGATTGAGGAGATGCACAAGGGAGTAAGAAAGGAGCAGGATAAGAAAGAAGACACAAATGCACTGAGGTTAATAACAGGAGTTACAAAGTATCTTTCTAGAGATTCCCACAGAGTGCGATTCCAGCTGCCGGCTGCGCTGTAGGTACCTTCCCTGTGTGAATGCGGCTTCCTCACGTGAATGGAGATTCAGACATTTTTAGGGCTTTAGCAATTAAGGCCTAACAACATAATATCTGGAAGATATACATAACAGATCTTATGAATAGGTGTCTGGACAAAAACTTTCCAGTGTTCAATTGATTCTGACTATTATTTCAGTGCCTTGAGTTCTTAATTACCTAAGGCTCCAATTGAAGACAAATTTGTAGTCACAGTGCATTCTCTCTGTCAGAGGGGAAGATATGAATCTTACGGTATGGCTCAACTCTGATCAATCAATTTTGTTATTCCAAATGACCAAACATGGTTAATTAATTTATCTTAAATAGTGAGAAGGTTTCCTTATGCCAGCTGTGCCTGCTCTGTCACTGCAGACATATTTTCAACACTAATATATCAGTGCTTTGTCAAAGCTAATTCCATTTGTGCCTAGAAATGAGGCTTACATAATTTATTTGAGACTGTACTAATTTTTGCTTTTAGAAAAATATCCTGATGTTCTGCTTATTTGAGACAAACGCTAAAAGAGTAAAGATGTCATTCCTGCTAGCAGGACAAGTATAATGACTTTCAGTTTCTGAAAAAATGCTCAACATATCTCAATCTTTTTTTGAATAATATCAGGAAACAAAAACATAACAGAAAAGCAATTCATTAGGTCTGTGAAGAATTCAAGCCTGAGTATTACAAGTACATATGGAAAATACATATAGACGTATTGGATCCTGGTTTTGCAAATTTTCTTTAGATCATTTAGGTTCAAACTAATTTTTACATGGTTTTGATTAAAAATGGTAAGATGCAGTACTGAGCCTGAATCATACTCAGAATTCCTGTGTACTAGCTTAGATTCTATATATGCTCATATAATAAATTTTTGGCTCCCTTTGTGATGCATTTTCGTCTCAGTGCTCATGTTCCAATGTGACAGGAAGAAAAGGAATACATCCTTTTCCAGGTAGGACTTTACAGTAGAGCTAAATCTAGTAATCAAATCACAAGTTAGGCTTTTACATGTGGCCATTTATTGAATGGATGTTCCTCTGCATGAACTCATAAACACATTAAGTTTTAGCAAATACTCCATGAAGTGCTTGAATGGAGTCTTAGCTGACCATCAGGGACACGGAGAGGGCCGTCAGAAGTTATCCCATTTCCTTGATGTTGGTGGGAGGTATTTCTACTGATTTTGCTGAAGGACAAATCATCACCCTAGTCTTTAACACCAGGAACTTCAGTCACTTATATTAAAACAGAGATATAGCTATATCAGTGCCATTATGCCACATAAATATCTAAAAACAGATTACAACCAAATTAATCAATTACCTGTCAAAATGGGCTTGTATTAAATGTCAGGGCTTTATGCAGCTCAAATTTGTGTTTGGGGCACCAAGTAAGTAATTCTGCATCAATTTAGATACATTGTTTCACCAAATCATAATGTTTTATTTGAAATTTATTTAAATATTTCTAAAATTTTCAGCCAATTCTGGACATAATATGGGAAAGAAAACTTATGACTGTATGAAATTTAGGAGGAGCAGATTCCTCATTAATATGTTACATTCTCTATAATTTTTTTGTTATTCTGGAATAACATTCTGTATTATTCTGGAAAGCTAATCAGATCAGATAATATAGTTGATGGTTCATTCTTCTGTTCAAGTCCTGAACAAGCATAACTATTCTAAGAAAATTATGTCAGTACAGACCAAGTGATGAGCAGAGCTGCATGTTCAGAAAACAGAGTATGCATTCTAGCATCATCAGATACATTGAATATTGAATCAGTAACTGGATGCCACATTTCAGCCCACTGAAGCTCAGCCAGTATGATATTACAGTATTTTCTCTTCAGGACAAAATTGACAATGAAAATTTCACATATATATGATAAACAGCTATGATAAACTGCATATTGCAAAAAATTATTCTAACATTCTTTATTAGGGAAATTATTTTGGGAACTTTTAGCAGAGACAAATTGTGCAATCCAAGGTTTTGGAGACATGTATAAAAGCTTTCCCTTAAAATAAATCTTAATTCCTCTCATATCTCTAGAAGGAAACTGGTTTTGACAGACTGTATTTTGCCTCTGTTTCATTTAATTATTCACATCAACATTTACCAAGGGAGATTTGTCTTTGCTCAAATTTTCATTCCATGCCGGACAATGTGCTGCCTATTCTTATTACTTTTATTACTTATTGCTGTTCTATGGTGGACTTTGAAGGTAACACTGTTACAATTTAAATCTAAAAAAAAAAGTCACCATGAGAAAGCTTGATCTTCAGAGAGAGCTTTTACTTCAAACTGTCTCAGATTTATATTTGAGGCCATGCAACATTTTGAAATTAAATCTTTCTCACTCAAAAAACATACAAATATAAAGGTGGTTCTCCTTGGTCCTTCCAATGGAGATAAGTTGAAAGAAATTTCCACTAAAAGAAATGTGTTTGAGTATGTGTGGAGACCTTGAAAAATGGTTATTGTGTTCAAAACTCATTGACTTTTACTGGGATTGAAAATATGCAGAATTCTGAAGGACTTAACCTCAGCTGTGAAAAGGATACTGCTTCTCAAATTTATTTGTGATCTAACTAGAAACAGAAAGAACCAGCATGAAACAGAGGCCTGCATTTCACAGGAATAATATCTTAGTCATTTTTGGGAGAGAGTGGGAAGGTTGAGGAGAAATCTAAAAACTTTCTATTGCTTTAGCATGAAATGACTGCAGTACAGCTGCATGATTCTTAAGCTGTAGTGGGGGGAGGGGGAAGCAATCATAGGTACTGCTGAGTAAGTCATGTTTTTAAGTAAGTAATTTTTAAACAAGTAACTTGAAATTAATTGTCCCAGTAGCAAAACCCCTAGAAGTCAGCCAGTCAGCCATTGCTGCCTGGAGATATCTGTAAAAAGTGATATATACATATGTTGCAGTCATAGTTTCTTTGTTACAGTATTCTTCAGATTTTTGCTGTACTTTATGGAGAACCTTACAATTTCCTTCACCTGTTTACTCCACATTCACTTCTTTATATAGAAAAATCTGATATTTTGAAGCTGCAGCTTCATTAGGAATCATCTAATTTGATTATAGTAGCATTTTTAATGCTTGTACTTGGGCTGGAAGCAGACAATTGTTTTGCTGGGTTTATTTTTATTATTCTCCCAAGTTTTTCATATAGCAAAATGGCAATATATACTAAGCACATGTATGAGTTTCTCTACTGGATGGCATAGTAATCATCAAAATAAATCAAGAAGCTCTGTTCAAACTGTGTGAAAATGTTCCTGTTCGTGGGATGCCACTTTTTAAAAGTTCATATTAAAAAACAGAGGATTCTTTTATATTTCCCTGTTACCTAGTATTTTTAATGAAAATCTAACAAACTTTTACAAATGAATTTTTGAACATGCCCTTTTGGACTAAATATAGTGCTTTTGATTCTGTTTTCTGTTTTCAAAAGTGTTGTGGATTTTTGCAATTGCTTTTTAAACTACTATGGATATAAGTAGCATGCACAAATAGGCAGATGACTGCAGTTGCCCATTTGATTTGTCAATGTAGGACATCTATGCATTGATTCATAAACCACGAGCACTCTCTACTTTACTTCAGGCATTTCAGGTCTGTACATGCACTGTGTTTCTGATTATTTACAGCTCCAAATACATTTTGCCATGACACTGTCAATATGCCTGATACAAGGATGTTCATCTTCTTTCTGCTTTATCCCATAGGGAAAGATTTGAAACAAGAAGTAAGTCTCTTCATTTTAATTTATGTAGATGTAAGGTAATTCCAGATTTTAGAATAATGAACCTATATTTATACTGGAGAGGTATCTGTGGTGAAAGTGTGACCCTTTAGTTTTTGCTATTTCAGGTTTTACAATTCCTTTTCCCTTATTGTAAATGATACATGATGAGAAGACTTACAGCGTGAAAAATTATCAGAAAGATCCTTCTCTATTTAAGAGCAGTAATATGATATATGGTGCTATTTATTTCACTTTTTTTTTATTTGCAGCATAGCAAGGCATGTAAGGGAAATCTTCCCCAAATGACTGTCAGCAACTACAGAATATGGATACTTATTTATAACAAGGAGAATCTTCCTCCTGGAAATTGCCTGAAAAGCAAGAAATACACTGGGATCATGAATTCAACCTGTGTAATTACCTGAGAGAAAGGAAGAGGAGATTTGTTTCTTGTCAGATCAGTTCTAATCTCATTTTCCCACAGCCTAAAATGACAGCTTTGTACTTATATCCATTAGTGAACCTGTGGACTCGCTACTCTCTGATAGGAGATGTTAAAATAGATGGAATCATAGTACCATGAAAATGCAACCCTTTAATCTTGCTGGGAAGACCTAGGTTTCAGCATGTCTGGGGCTTTAAGTATTAGAGGTTACAATAGAAGGGCAAAGTGAGGGAGAGGGAGAGAGCAAGAGAGCAGGAGGGAGAGAGAAATGCTGTATATAACATTTCTAGAAGAACAATCCATTGGGAGTAATTTTTGCAACATTGTTATTTGCAGCTGGAATATGCAGCACAATTGATGCCATTTTGCTAATTACTTATCTAGATTGTGCATGTGTATCAAGTCAGTGGAGTTATAAACATCATTGATGTACCCATAAATTATTGTGTGTACAAACCACTGCCCTGAATTTCACGATCAGAAGGAATTTTAAAGATTTTTAATTCTGACTGACCAGGTCTCATGTTGAGCATTAATAATTCTCTGCATTATATAAAGACATCTAATATTATTGAACATCACAGAACACTTTTGTAATAGCAGCTTTCACTAAAGCTTTTCAAATTGGCATTAGGTTAATACAGTGATGAGCAGAATAAGATCACATAGAACAGAATGCAATCTGGCTCATTATTATTCATTTTGTTTTATATCTGGTTGCAAAACACTGTACTAGTTTCTATAAAGGAAACAATGACTAACGAAAGGACACATTTATTAATAGGCATTAACAGCCTCTGGGGTACTACTGAAATTTGTACTGAAAAAAGGCCACTAAATCCTGAATGAAAAAACATCACTGATTTCCACATAGCAAAGTCTTACTGTAAATTCTGGAGATAAATATTCACTGCTACGCAGCAATACTGAATTTTCTCCAGTAACATTACAGCAGTTGTCTCATGCCGTTCTTATCTTTCGTAGGCAACACCACCATCAGAATATGCACTACTATAAACCTAACTGAAATTTTAAAACGGCAAATTGATAGAGGACCTCTGTCATTATTCTCCCTACTCCTGCAATAGAGAGCTCCTGCAGCAGGAGAAATTTCCTAATTCATTAAAACTGTTAAGTTTGAAATTTACTACAAGTTGCAAAAGTCCACTGCTGCATTGATCAAGCCATTATGTCTGTAGTCCTCCAGCAGAAGGAGATGGTGGTTAGGCTGGTAAATTTTTTAGAGCCATATTACATGCCCAAAATGGTCACATGCCTGTGAAAATCAATCTACAGTAGTTATAGCAGTGATGGAATGCATGAAAAATGTCATGGAAAACATGTCAGTCACAATGGGCAGAGCAATTGCCAAGACAGATATAAGGATCATAACTACAATATAAAATAGATGTCTCTATAAATTACTCCACAGATGACTCTGAAACTCCAAACTCTGTGGAAAATAACTAGAGAAGTGCTGTAAACCTGACCTAAGGCGATTGCATGCCCAAGCATTTCCAGTTAAATCAAGAAAAAAAATATTTACTTTGTGTGAGAGATTTGAAGAGCAGGGTCCTCTATTGATTCTAAGGAAGCCAGGGCATAAACAGCAGTGTCAGCTACCACACTGCAATCCTTCCCCCTTATTATTTAAGAAGGAAGGCTGGCCTACAGTCATAGCTCTAACAAGGAGCTCAACAGAGAAGTTTTCAGTTTTATGTTGTAGATAATTCAGCTATAAACAGGTTGAGCCCTGATTTATGCAAGTGCTACTACACATCTAATATCAAGCCACTTTTGCATCAGAATTCATTGATCAAATGCTGCTCTTTACTCTTCCCCCTATCTTATGTTTACATTCCCTCTTTTTATGTCAGGAAAAAAAGTGTAGAGTTTGTTTCTGATAATGTGCTTTTTACAAGGACTTGTACAGTGTGACTGAGGCTCATGTCTGCTTTGTAAGAACAGAGGAAGAAGAGCATGTGGAGGTCAAAGAGCAGTTTGTCTTCCTTACTTAACAAATCTTTTCACTTCTGACAGGGACTGGAAAACAAGGATTTGTTAATAGTGATGGGTTTATCTGACTCACCCTCTCATTTCATATAGATCACCAAAGACTATGCCTGGATTTTAAATCGTATTTGTATTCAGCAAGTGAAGCCCTGTATCATTTACTCCCCTTTTAAGCTTTTAAATATTGCACTTTTTTTGTTATTTCTTTTAGTCTAATCGGAAAGATTAATCAGAAACCATAACACTGTTTCTGTTGTCAGGAATGAAATGTTGACTAATTTCTTACCCTAGTAAGGGTATTCTAATTTCCACTTGTACTTCATTTGTCTGAATTGTCCAATAAAGTATTTGCTAATCTGGCAAAATTTGAGTTTTCTCCAATTTCCTAAAATCAATTACTTAAAAGCATGTTTGGTTAAATTTTAGTGCCCATGAAAAGGGAAGGCAGATAGCACCAACTGAATCATCACACACAAGTTCCTGGCACAGTTCTGCCAAAGCTGCTCAGCCCCACACCTGTCCTGGAACTATTCACAGAGCTAATCTATGCAGTAGTTATTCCCGTGTGGGCAACTATCCATGAGAGGCTTGACTGAGACCAGCCAAATTCATCTGCCTTGTGTTTTATTACTCACAGGAAGCTTGATCTGAAAGAATGAAGGGCAAACATGTTAACTCATACTGTGCCATTTTTCCACTGAGCTTTTTTTTTTTCTGTTTTGCAGTTACAGTAACTGAATTCTAGTCAGATTCTTTGTTGGACTTTTTGCAAGATAATAAGTAAGCAAATAACTAGAATTACATGTTGTTCCAAATATTATTTCTACTACAACACTCATGGAGAAGGCTGACACAGTAAAAAAAATTGCATACCCTCCCTACCAAAGCAAGGACATGTATCTTTAGTATAGCCTTCAACACGAATTATCTCCTTCCTTCATGTTAAGGGCTCAGACTTGCTGCTGATGCTGATTGTGGGCATTTGGTGTGCCTGGGGGAAGAAAAATGCCAACCCTCCCATATGTACATGCACAGGGAGTTTCTGCAGCCATTGCTGGCTTAGTCTGTACCCTCCTTGTCCCCTGACAAGGGGACAGGGCTGAATTCTGCCCTGAGTTCAGCTGCAAGAGGCAAAAGCATACTGTAGACCATAGTATAGAGTTTGATCAATGTTTGACCTAGACAGTTATTTAATCAACAGGACAGCATGAATGCACTGATGATGCAGAGAAAACATCACAGTTCTGAATGTTACAGTGCACAGTGAACATTTCTTTCATTGGGTTTCTTAGAAACAACAGTAATAAAGACCCACTCTGGTGTCATTTGCTCCCTTGGCACATTGCTCCCCTAATTCAGTCTTTTTTTGTAACATAAGGGATCCCTAATCTCTTTCAGATGAGATGTCTAACAAAAAAAGCTACCAGGATCTATGTTATATACTTTAAACAACACAAAATAGTAATTATCCCCCTTTGATTTATCCACATAAAGAAATTTTCTGTGAATAAACCCATTCCTGAGAGGAAAATTTGAGACTAGTTTATCACTAATTGCTTTATCCATTCCATCTTTACTCTGTGTCTGTTTTTTCTTATGGTTAAAATGCGTCGTTTCTAAAGATACAAAAACGAGAACACAGAATAATATTAATAGGGAATAGGCTAAAGAACAACAGACTCACAAAACCAGCAAGGATTCTGTTCTGGAGGTAACACACCCTGAGAGAACATTAACTGCCTGACAATTCAAATGTGCTATGCCCACAAGAGAAACAAATAGGGAAATCCAACAAATCCTTTTGTCCCATCTTAGCTTGTCCTAGAAGGTGCACTGTCCTACTTCTCTCTCTCATGGCAGTCTTTTTCTTCTCAGACAAATAACAGCTTCGGTGGTTAAAACTGTGATAATTAGGACATTCTGATTTTCTGTTGCACATAAACCTGTTTATCTCTGGACTTCATTAGGTCCGGACAATTTTGATTACTCACTTCCATCCTGTTATTCAGTTTTTTTCTGGTTACTTGCCCTTTTCAGCTATTATCTTCCCTTTGGCACAATACTTCAATACTTGACCTTCAAAAATGATATGAGAAGTATTTAAATGAAAATAAAAGCTTCTGTGAGCATTATTATTAGTTTTGATAGTATCTTTAGGCTACTTGTCCTCAATGCACCTGACATGACAGATGTAAGAGGATGAACTCCAGATTAAAAGAAAGATCCTTCTTATCTGAAAAGTTAACTAAAAATTCTGATTCAGCCTATATTGCCACACGTATTTAAAAAACAGAGGCAGTGAAAGAGACAAATAGGAGAGTAGTATGCTGCTACCAGAATACAAACATATGTCAATAAAAGTACCCCAGACTGCGGGAAGGCAAATTTCATAGCAAGGCTCCAGGTCTTTTTTTTATTTCCTATTGTATTAAAGAGGAGATAATCTTTTAGCATGGCAGTGAAAAAGTTAAAAAGAATGTCTTTTGACAAGCATTGGCTATCAATCAATGCAAGACAATATACAGTGCTATATTTAAACAGCCCTTCCCAAGACTGCCAAGTATTTTTTCACAAGACTTAAGCAGCCTGTGAACTGACACTGATATTATCTGAAATTTAAAAGTGTTTATTCTCCTAGAGCTCAAAAAGGATCATCTTTCTGCATCTGGTTGGCTATACTAGAGGATGCCTTCCCTGGGTCAGCACATGCATAACCAGACAATCATTCGGCAGCTTGTAAAATATGATTGCATATTAGATATTGATGGCCTAAGGGAAGTTCTGAATATCAGAGGTTCATAATTAGAATATCTATGCATTTGATTCAATAGAGTTTCCATCAATGTCACAGAGATGAGTGGTTATGAATTTCAGAGTCATCCCAGCTCGTATGGACTGATTTATGTACTTTCAGTTTTGAACAAATGAAGGGTGAAGAGTTAAAACTCTTCTACCTAGAGACCTCCTTATCCTTTGAAGGGCTCTAAAATTTATAATTGCCTCTCCTGGTGTCAGGATCAAGATCCACAGTTGGTAACTCATGACCTATTTATGATCGTGCCATCCATCCACATTCTGTCCTCTTATCTGTAAATTCACAGTCACACCATGTAGGATGTGTGGATCTGCTGATAAGACATTTTTGCGGGAAAGAGAATCTAGGCAGATCAACAGTTCTGTTGCCAGAGCTGCTGGCAGCAACTCTAACATCTCATTTATTCCAGATTTATAAAGATCCACTGTGCTGATCTGAGAATAGAGCTGAGTGTTTCAATTCTGTGATAACAGACAAACCTGTATGAAATACAAATTTAAATAGATACTGATAAGATTATCCATTAACAGAAAACAACCATCTTGTTAGTATTGAGATTTCCACAGCTCCTGAACTGTGGGCTTGGGTGTCCTTTGGTTTTGCTTTTGGGTTTGTTTTAGTGGGTTTTGGTTGTTTATTTGGTCTTTACTTAGTTTTCAATGACAGCATTTTACTGGAATTATACATAACTAAAAGCTAAGGTTCTAGATTATCACACAGGAAGGGATGCAGAACGCCGTATCCAGAATTTAAAATTAAATCAACTTCAACATTTTTCCTAAGACTGTATTGAATGGAGTAGTACTTGTGCAAACTGTTCTGTATTAACTGTAGAGGGAAAGCACTATAGTAGAAAACCAAACAAACTAGAAAAACTCATGTAACAGTTTCCATTTCAGAATTCTTCAGCATCACTCTTTGCCCCACTACCTAGTTAAATAACAAAAATGGAAGACGATAACTAAGCTCCAGAAGAAAATATATTTTGTTAAATGACCTGTTGTTACTCTAATTATCTTGAAAATCTTTTTTGTTATTTTTCTTTTCTATATTTTGTGTGTGTGTCTCCCCACATGCATGTATTTACATTTTTATCATTTTAAATACATAACACCACATAAATAAAAAAATATTTAGAAAGGAGATTTTATGGGGCTCAACATGGATAAAAGAACTGGAGTAACATTACTGTCTGATGCTTGGCCACAGATGCTTAGGTATTTCTGGGCAATTATAAGGGACTTGACTCTGTCTGTGGCATTCAAAGTGCACATTCTTAAAAGAATGAGTGGTTTCCATTATGCTTCTTTCTTTCCTAAGTATTTTCAAAACTATAGTGGTAGGCACTTCTCTCCGTGAGTAAAGATTGTAATTCTGCTGCACCACTGATAAATAATACAATTTTGAAATTAGTTTTGTTGAACAGTGAAAGTAATTTCTCAAATAATAAAAAAAGACTTCCACTGGCAAAATGTATTTTACAATTTACTGTTGAACTGTTCAAGAAGCAGCTCTTCAGTGAGCAGCATGGCACAGAGCCAGAATGAGCTATTTCAAAAATCACTGTTAGGCATATACAGATTTGATCCACAGGATTCAGCAGTACAGATGAGAATGACTGTCTGTATGTGATCATGTTCTGTCAGATTTTAACAGTCCTTCACTGTATACTCATCTTCAACACAAGGAAATTTGTTCTTAGACAACTAAATCTGTTTCAAAGGAGGAGAAATTTATCAGGACGGATAACAACACATTTTATTTGCCTAGTTCACTTATTTTGATTTGGAAATAAATTTTCAGTGGACAGTTCAAAGCATAAAATGGTGAAGTATTGAAAAATTTTAAATTCTGCCTCCACTTTCTCTTCTCCAATTAATAATGTGGGGGCTTACAGTAATGGATCTGTACAACATGATGCAATATGCATATAGAACACTAATATATTTAATTGGAGTCCTACAATCATAAGATCTAAGGTAACACCACTTCAGGCATCAAAAAAAATTTTTTTTGTTGCTTTGTTTGTTTGTTTTGTTTTTTTTTTTACATAACAAATGATGAAACTTAAGAGCAAGTTATCAACCGATATGGCTCAAGAAATAATGTGTAGTCTTGGTGCATTTGTGACTAACTCCAAAGCTAAGTGGTTAAAGATAAGAATAAGGTTAAACTTGGATGAGCCAATGAGATGGCCTGTGAAACCAGCCTAACAAGACTCTTAAATAGGGTACATTTAGTTGGATGCAAATTTCTCAGTGACACAAGAAGCACCACCTAGGAAAAACTTCCTAGATCACAAATGAAATTATAAGGTATGGCTAACACATACTCCTTCATTTAGAGACACCTGACATGGTTTCAGTTAGCATTTAGGGCACGAAACAGGCTCACTAAAACTCCCTCACCTCCCAACACCATAATTCATTAAATGATATGCACACACAATGTCTTGTCTGCAGATAGTTTCTACAGAAGTATACCTATGTAGGCTGTGCCTGTGACAAACACAAATACTGCTTCAATAATAATAACGACACAATTCTAGTAACTTAAGTTAATCTTACCTACATAGTTTGTTTCCTTTACATATGTGAAGAAACTCCTACTGAGAGCATATATATATTAGTATAATCAGAGACATGCTGCTGGGGTTGTATCATCTTCAATTACAGCTAAATGACATCACTTTGGGGTATTGAAATCATTACTCACATGAGTATTACCTAATAATGAGAAGACTGTCTGTGAAATTAACTTGCCAGTGAAAGAGAGAAGGATTGAGTCTGGAATCCAGTACAATAATTCAAAATGCAGTTCCTCAGCTGTAAAGTTGTATTTCACAAGCACAACTAAGTTTGGGACAGTCTCTTTCTGTTGATCTCAGGAGCAATACCCCTTGGGAACACCTCAGCTTTTTTACCTACTATAGAAGTTTCCAACACACTGTAGGAAAAGTATACTTTTTTTCTTATTGTTTAATTTGATTTGCAGTTTACCAACAAAATTAACTTCTAATTAATATTAATTATATATGCTTTGAATGGTCTGAGGGAGACCTCTATGACTAGACAGTCACAGTCACCTATATATGTAACCCATACAAAAACTGTATATATATGCATGTACATAAATATAACCTACATTTCTTTTTCAAAACTGCACATTAATTCTCATGTTCTGTCAGTATGATATTGATATAATTTTTTTTTTTGGCAGCAGTTTCCAGTGACTTTGTAAAGGTCATCCTTTTCTCTGCAGGAAAACCACACAGGACATCTTAAGAGAAAGAAACATTTGCACTCTGAACCGAGTGATGGTCTGCAGCTGACGCCCCCATGACTCCAGTTTGACCATGTTTTGATCCTCTGCAACCTGTGTGAAGATTGAAGACTGTATATGAGCATCACCAAATCCCCCCAGCATTCCCAGGACATGCTGCTGGAGCCCTTTCCCACACAGACAACCCTTTTAAAGATGATGTCTCTTCGCTAGACCTTATGGAACAGCCTGGCCAGGTGTGAGCTGCTAGTGCAGCTCTGTGGTGCAGCACTGGAAGCACTGTCAGAAAAAGCCCTACTCTTTAGTTAATTTGACCTGTTGGTTTTGTGAAGGAATGACAAAATCTGCCAGGGACAACTGGGAGTAACACTGCAGTGCAGCACACTGATTTCTGGCTTTGGGAGGCGCTGATGAGGCTTTTCACTCAGTGCTCTCACCTTCCCTCCTCTCAAGAGGTCATGTAGTACTTCCACATAGTTTACCACATTTACTATGACAGAAATGTGTAGCATCAGCCTGCCCTGGCTTTCCTGAACCCAGATGTACATGACAATGGATGTCTAATAAATCAGACATGGAATTTCAAAGTATTTTGCTTGCAATGCTCCCAAAAGACCACAGTCATTAAAAAAACCTTGAAAATTTTTTCTGAAGAGAATTTTTGGAATTGCTTTAGATTAATTCAGTCATTGAGAAGGAACTAGCTTGATACCTATATGATATTTTTAAGATAATTAGATTACCAATGACAACCTGAACACAATAAAGAACTTTGGCCAACGAGCAGAACTTCTGTCACTTCACCCAAACATTTTCACTGTGATGTTTTCAAAAACAAATAATGCTAAAAGAAAGTAAGTACTGGAAAGTAAGTACTCGATTCTGTGGCTCAAGGTATGTCTCTCCCTGGGTCAGGATTTGCAAAAACACACTGCAGACCATCACAGTAATCTACTGATCAGGTCCTATTGGAAGCAAGTCACCTCTCACCTAGGGCCAAAGCAAAGCCATCATTTTGCAGGACCAAGTCGGGCAATGATCTGACCATGTATATCAAAAGAGTTTTTTTTTTTTCTGAAAGGACTTAAACTGTTTCAAAGACAGTACCTTTGAATGATAAACAATTTTCTGTGTCATATGCCTTTTTAAATACATCCTTGTGTTACACTAGGCTAGGAAAGATTTATGAAAAAAACCTCAAACGGAATAAAGCAGTCATAGCTTGAAGAAAAATATACAGAAGACTGTTTCTAGGTAGAGTTGAAACACAAGACTTCTTTTAAAAAGGGAAATTTTACAGACCTTGTTCTGCATCATTAAGTTTTCAGGAATGCTGAATAGAGCATGATAAATTTTAAGTTGCTGCTAGTATCTAATTTTGATACAGTTCAAGTGGCCACATCAGAAGACAGAATCAAAGACAGAAAAAAACCAAACAAACAACCTGTTAACTGGGAAAACCATCAATTAAAAAAAAGGTATAAGAAGGCCCCAACACCTTTCATCAGTGGCTGAAAATATCAGATCAAATTGTAGCATTCCTGAGGCATATTATTTAATGTGATTAAAATATAATTTGTTAAACAGAGCAGAGCTTTTATTTCAAACACTTCTTTCCTGAGTATCATCAATGGATTAAGGTTTCGGTGTGTTTAAAATAAATGAATAAAAGGTGCCATCATTTTAATGATGATCTTTCTGTGGTTTTTTTCTTTAAAATAAGCTAACTACTTGAAATGTGTGGGTTACACATAGCTGTAGGGAAACTGAGGCTCATAGCATCAGTGCATGTCCATTTAGTCTTCTTTTTAAAAAATAACAGCTGTATATTATTCTTTTCTATTTTAATAAGAGAAAAAAAATATTTGTTTAAAAAATAGAAAAGAAAAAATAGAAAAGAAAAAAACAATTTTTACACCACTGGGGCAAGTTCCAACTCTTTTGGTTTCTTGAGGAAATAAATAAAGAGCTTTGCAGAAAGTCTCCTAAAAAAATTGCCCACGGGGGAGGGAAGGAAACACCTTAAAACATCACATTACCAAGTGCTGAGGTAATCAGCTACAATCTGAGAAATGTCAAACAGTGGTATTCATCTACTCAAAGATTTTGCTGGTCAAGTTCTTAACTGCCATTTGCAATCACTAACTAAAATATGGAATATAGTTGTGGATATAAACAAGAGGCAAATTAGTATCGGGAAGCTGGATTTAATAATCCCCTAAAAAAGTCCATCTGTTTTATAAAGACCCCTTTTTGCTTAATCTCTGACATGTATTCCTAATATAGACAGCACTGGATTTTTTTTTCCTTACATTTTTTAAACACCCTGCTACCATAAACTCTACTCATAGTATATCTGATCTGAGTGTTTCTCTCAAGTTTCAATTATGTAAGCACTGAGGGGCAATAAAATTTCACACAGGTTCAGCCTGCTTTAGAGTAAGTATTATAGCATCAAACAAATATAAATGCAAGTCCTTTATTACTAATGTTCAACAGCACTGGTTACTTCTTGTTTTTCTGATTTTTGCAAATATTTATCATATTATCACTGGAATAGTTGAAACAGATTGAAAGCGCTTTCATGTTGGGAACTGGCGTTTGTTTTTGTTCTCCTGCTTAAAAAAATTGAAAAATCACATTGTTTGCAATAAATATAGGATTGATAACCTAAAAACTAGGTGATTTGCAGGTATAAAAGACTAAAACAATTTATAGTCTGTGCTTCCTATCCACTATGGAGAAGGGAAAAATACACCATTGACTACACCCTTCTCACAGATAGAGGTCAGTAATGGACTGGATTTGAATCTGCCTAGTGAAAGCCTGAAAGTTACATGAAAGTATCTTAGACAAAAATGAACTCATTTTAAGATTAAAGAGGTAACAGAAATGATTAAGAAATAAAGCTCTCACCTTCCTGGAAACAGTATTATCTTAAGTGTGTCTTCTTTCTAGTTCCTTTAAATAGAAAGTTCACTACAGGAAAAGCCTGATAGTTGTACTTGGTTTAACTGCTTTTTGTTTTCTTCACTTGGTAAAACTATGTCTCTCCTCCTTTGCTGTGGGAAGGGTAGGGAAGTCAGCCCTAATGACATCCCACGTTTTAGATACTGCTATTTTAAGCAGTTGAATGCAAGCACATTCTTGATTCTTGAAGGAAAGCACAGCCTATGTAATGCAGATTCCAACTGGAAGGGTGTAGGGTTGCGCGAAGGAGATATGTCTACATCCTAAATCAAGCTATCCAGCAGGCCAGGATATAAATGTAACTTGTAACAGTGGCTCAAATTAGATCCAGACTTCCCCAAGCCAAACACAGATAACATCACCTTATACAAAATATATGGTGTACGTGTGTGTGAGGAGCAGCTCTTAAGAACGCTGGGTGCATTCCAGCTCCACTTCTTGCTAAAGCCTTGGACTTTGGAAAACACTGATGACTGTTCTAGTCACAGGTAATTTTATAGACACTGTATTTGCACAGTGCTCTGACTTGTTTTACCTACAGTACTCCAGGCCTGAACTCTCCTAACTGCCTCGCTACCATATCAGCACACAGAACAACCATTGAAACAGCCTCTTGAAATCTCTCCTCGCATAATTTTCAGAAACAAGATCAACACTCACATTCTGACATTGCTTTTGTCACATAGAAATAATGACTTTAAAATCACCTCTGTTATGCCTTTTTTTACTGTGCAATGTTTAGATCTTTTTCATTATGCAAAGTTTATATCTCTGTGATAACATTGCATATATTGCCTCTTTCAAAGAAGAAAGGAAAGAAAGGTGAATAGAGATATAGGTACAGTACCTTTTAAGAGTTTTGAAAAAAATGCCAGGATGAACTTTTCTCCTTCCAAAAATACTTATATCAAAAATTAATTCATTAGCTTTGTCTCAAACTACAAATATGTAAAGGTCTTTCCTTGGAGAAAGACCATGTCAGTGAATGCAGCAAGGAATTTAGTCCATGGAAATTTGTGGGGGGTTTTGTAGGTTAGTTGGGTTTATTAAATCCAAGAACTGATCAATCTCAACCTCTAAACTGGTTTAATTTCCCTGCAAGCACTGCAAAGTTAGTTACAGTAAATAAACTTCTCTTTAACACACACGCTCACTTTCAGAGAGAGAGGTGGGGGGAGAGGGAGACGGAAGGAATGAGAGAGGGAGAGGGAGGTAGAGAGGGAGAGGGAGGTAGAGAGGGAGAGGTCTGACTTGCTTTTAGTATCTTTTCCTGCTCCTCGTGTAAGGAACCTCTCCCTTTCTATTTGGCTGAACGCTGCACTGCAAAAGGCAGTATCTGAAGAAATACAATCAGTACCTTCCACACACAGTGCAGGAATTTACACGGATTTGTGCCTTGGATTTATTAGCTTATTGTAAGCCCTAAAACAGATTTCCTCCATTAAAATTAATTAAAAGCTCCTGTTGACTGCTTCCCACTCTGAAAAGAAGGTGGAGAATCTTATTCTCTTAACTTTATTGATTGTTTATTTATCTTTTATGGGATTTTATATCATATTCAAGAGAGGTCTTTTCAGCTGCTTGACTTCCTTTTGCCATCTGCTATTTTTTGTTCACACATCATCCCCACGCACCCAGCCCCCCGTAGTATTTATTCTTATTTTGTCAGATCCCCGTCTAACTCGTCAGGTCTCTGAGCGGCTCCTTTGTATTCCGAATCTCGATCCGATTGCCTTAACCTCTCCCCCACCCACTCACCGCCAGCCCCGCTCCGGAGGCTGCTGATGGGGATCTGATGGATCCTCCTGCCGGGCGCAGCTCCCGACTCTCCCCGTAGATTCCTGAACACTCGGCAGCGCCGAACTAAGCCGACTACCTCTCCCAAGCAAGGCTCACCTCTAAAGGTCCCGTTTCCCCGAGCCACCTCCCAAACAGAGCCGCTGGCGGTGCTCACAGGGGCGCTCTGCCGGTGCCCCTGCCGCAGGAGTAGTCCTCGGCTCTCCCCTCCCCGCGGGGTGGAGGCCAGGCTCGGCACCCTCCCTGCTCGGCGGGGACCCGGGACCTGGCAGCAGCTGCCAGCTCCGAGCGCCGCTCCTGAGCCACACGCTGGCGCAAAGCAGCCCGGGGACCCTGCTCGCACTTGCCGCCGGCCATTCATAAATCCACTTGTGCGTGCCCGGCGCCGCGGACATGGGGCTCTAACGTGGCCAAGGCGGTATTTCTGACACAGCTGATCCCGGCTCCGCAACTCTGCCATCTGGGAGCAGGCAAAGGGCACCGCGGCTTTAGATCGCCCGGGGCTAGAATTACCAGAAAGGAAGAGAGTAAGAAATGAAATCCCAACTGTACCTGGCGGTGTCTGGGAATCCCTCGCCGGCACCGATCGTAATCCCCCTCCGCGCCTCTGGCCCCCCACACCAAAACTTTGCTGCCGCCGCCGCTCCTCGGTGGTGGCCGCCGCCGCCCTCCGCCCGGCGCCGCTCCCGGCCGGCCCCGCGGGCCCGTTCCCCGCCGGCCGCCGCCGCTCCGAGCGACCCCCGCGCCTCCCGCGCCTTCCTCCGCCCTTACGAGGCGGCGGCATCGTCCTACCCCCTGCTCCGCCACCTCCTCCTCCGGCGCGCAGCCCACGGCTCTGGCATTCCCAACGCACTTTCTCTCCTCGATTCGCTCTCTCTTTCCCCCGCCGTTCCTCCTTCTCCGGTAAAAAAAAATAAACGAGAGGGGACCGCGGCTACGCTTGGTCTTGGGGTTTCTTTCTTTCTGGATTTTTTGGTTGTTTGCCCTTTTTTTTTTTTTGGTCTCTTTCTATCCTCTGGAAATGATGAAAAGATCACATGAGGAGTAGGCTCGGCGACCCAGGACCCTCGTAAGTCGGAGAAGGCATCGGACACATGTATGTGAGTATATTTGTGAGCGTGTGTCTGGCTCTCTCCAAGTCCTGCGCCTGCCTCCAGCCGGGATTGCAGGATGATCTTAGCAGTAGTGATGCCTCACATCTCACTATTCCCTGCTAATGTAAGTCGTGCCTTTTTTTCCTCCCTGCCTGACACCCCAGGGAGATGTTTACAGTAATGAATTCAGTTGATAGCCATCTCTCTCTCTCTCTCCTGGAGTCCCTCCCACATTTCTACTTTAAAGAATGCTTGGAAGGCAGGGCTGCAACCTAAAGCTTTCCAAGAGGCAAAGTCAGGCTAGATTTTCTCTTTTTCTTCTTTCCTTACTTCCCTCCCCGTCCCCCCCTCCCGCGTCCCCCCGGCTGCTTTTAACCCCTAGGTTGCTGAGGACAATTTAGCCAGCTACATCTGTTTGGGCTTCCCTTCTTCCCCGCTTTCAGCAGGGGGAACCAAGCGGGCGGCGCTGCCGGGGCTGTACGGGCTGTGGAGACCCCGCTCCCCGCCCTGCCTCACCGCCGGGGCCGCGCTGCGGGAGAGGAAGGTGCGCGTACCGCGTCCTTCGCGGCGGGACTGCCCCGCGCCGCTGCGCCGGGGACTCTCCGAGTGTATCGGAGCGTGTCGGAAGGGAAGCCGGGAAGTGAGCTGAGAAACTCCCCGAGCGGCGGTTCCGGGAGATGCCCTCGCTAGCAATAATTACAGCCGTGCTCTCCACCAACATGGCGATATTTCATGTGCAGCCGCCGACAAGCCCGCCTCCCCCACCCCCTTCTTTTCCTCTCCTTCCTCCCTTGCGAACTTTTAGATACACAGCACCAGTGTTCAACAAATATAACACAGAATAAAAGAATCTCCAACCCTCAGGGAAGAGACGGACCTCGTCTAGTATTCTGTCTGATTTTCATCATCAGCCATAAAGACTTACAAACCTCTGGAGAAACCGCCTTTTGCCCTAAAGCGGTAACAACACCCACTCCCCTCCACCCTCCTATTTCTCCTGTACACATTCAATGTGTGTACATATGAGAGTGTGTGTGTGTGTGTGTGTGTGTGTGTGTGTGCATGCCGGGCTGTCTGCGCTGGTTTCGGAGTAACCCTTCCCCCGCCGTCCAGCTCCCTAGCAGGCTACTGCCTTGTCCTGGAAAGTCCACTTAAACACAGAGCTTTTTAATACCGAGAAGCACTTGAGCGATAGGATGCAGCCGTCAAGGTAGGACGTGGGGTGTGCGAAGAGAATTTGCCTCAAACTCCTACATTAGCAATGAAAACGCACAGCACAGTTTTTGCTACGAGTTACTTTAAGAAACGGGCTGAGGAGGGATGGAGGAGAGGGAGCTGATCAATGCCATGTGTCGAGGAAACAGAAAAGGGAACCGAAATGCCTCGGGGTTGGCTTCCCCCTCACCCCTGGCTGCTCAGTGGTTCTATTTGCTCGGCCGTACCTCATAAGCTGAATCACTCGCTATTAGCACCGCGCCTCCTTCGCCCTTCGCTTGGGGGGGCTAAACCACTTACGACATCAAAGGCTCAGTAAAGCCGTACCGAGGAGCCCGGCGAGGGTCAGCCCAGCGCCGTGTGCTCGGCGCAGCTCCTGCCCCCGCGCTCGCCCTGCCCTCTACCTCCTGCCCCCCGAGGGGGCTCCGGAGAGTCCCGCGTACGGACAGCCCGGAGCGGAGCCGAGCTGAGTCGCGCCGCGTCGCCTGCTCCCTCGGAGAAGGACTTGTGCCCTCACCTGCACGGAGTGCTGGGGGTGGGGAGCGAGCACGGACGGGGAGCGCAGGTAGCCAGCATTTCTCAGGGGACTCAGCAAGAGGAAGGAAGTAAGGGACGAGACCCCACATCCCTCCTGCTTTACGCCCCCAGGATGGAGGGGAGGCAGCCCGGGGCCCTCCGCGGGTCCCAGCCGGCCGGCGAGAAGAGGGTGTGACACCGGTCAGTCCCTCGGTCAGAGCCCGCATCCCCGCCCCGGAGCAGGGGCTGCTCTGTGTTCGAAACTGCTCGCAGCTGCCAGCTGGTCCCGAGGGATGAAAGGATCAAGAGTCCTGTAGAGTACAAAGGCTAATGTGCTAGGAATTTTTTTTTTTTTTTTTTTTTTTTTTTTTTTTTTTTACTTTTTAAGATCTTTCTTTCTTAGCCCCTGCATACTTTTCAGAGTTCTTATTTGAGTATGATTTATATCACCTTCATGAACTGATGGACAGCCAGTGAATTTTCTGGTGAATAAAATCTCTCTTTCTCATGTGTAATCCACCTGTCCCTCTGTTTTCCACGTCCCCGATATTAGCAACCTGTCGTCAGCACAGGAGGCAGACCTGGCCATTGTCGATCACAAGTATTTCTGCCCTCTGTGATCCTACTGAGGGAGGAGAGTGGGAATGTTAAAAACTTCTGGAAGGTTGCAGGCAGTTGTCCTGCTCCGCAGTCTCAGAGGGATCAGGTGGAATTATTCCTGTTCCTCTCCCTGTCCCTGGACCCTCAACCAGCCTATACTTCAGATCAGTGAATGATACTCAGGACACGTTTTGGTCAAATCAAGATTGTGTCAATCCAGAAAGTGACTTAATCAGGCGTTACCTGCTCCTGCGGAAGTGGGTTCCTTCTCGGTAGGTCACCCAAAGCCCACCGGGTCCGGCAGGTTGAAAGGGGAGAAAGTGGCAGCACGGCTGGGCTCCAGCATGGTACTGTTTTAAGGATCACCACCGAGGTCTCCGTTTTCCATAGCTGCCAATGGTCACCAACACCCAAGATTGCTCTCAAGGAATAGAGGAAAGAAATTATCTTGCCAAACTGCTCTCCAGCCGGTCATTTGACCCTGACACCCACCGATGACACAGAAGAACACCCCGTTGAAGCGGCTAAACGCCTCGCAATTTCCTGTCTTCTCTTCCCCCAGGCGGCCCCGGCGCACCGCCGCCGAGCGATCTTATCGCCGTGCCATCGTTATTCACCGGTGACAACCAGAGATGCAGCGCTCCTAAGTGAGGGTGACAGATTTCAAACGCGGGGCTGCAGCGTATCCAGCCTCAGACATATTCTTCCTCAAACTTTGCCTAGCAAGAAAGTCAGCGGCTTAACCCTTTGCAGCTCTTTCTCTCGCCCGGGGAGCGAGAGCCCAGCCCCGGGAATGCTGGCTGGGGGGAATGCAGGACAGCACGGCTACTTGGCTGGGCATTCTGTTTTACCTGCCATTTCATATTCTTGGTTATTTTCACTTGAAACAGATGAGAACCGCCAACTCTGGGGAGCAGATGGAGGGCTTTTCTGTGATTAGGGGCTGGAAAAATCCTCTTGGCAAAGCAGATCGCTGGGGACTCACCTGTGGTCCCTCTCTGTCACCGTGTCTGCAAACTCGTCTGCATGGCACGAGTTCCTCTTCTATGCACATATACAGAGCTTCTGCACTTTCCCCTGCGTAGTGTGGTTAAAAGCACAATTCCAAAAGTGCCATTTCCCTCAGATCTCCAGAATCAGCTTTTTTACAGGTTATTAACTACAACAGAGAAAGGAGCAAGTGAGAAAGAGACATATTTTCAGGAAAGAAAGAAAGGAAAAAAGCCTTTTTCACACATGCACTTTGTACTCAAAGGAAATATTTGCCATCACCAAACTCCAGCATGTCAGAGCATGTTTCCTCCTAAGCACAAGAAACCTTAAAACTGAGAGAAAAGCATGTGCAATTCAAAGATGAAATAAAGTAATGAAGTACTTGAAAGCTTTCCAAAGTGTTTACCACCAGCCCAGAGCCCGATGTCAAGACAACATCAAGACAACAGGGAAACAAGATTAACAAACTCTATTGGTCGCCTAGTATTCATTTATATATATTTTCAGTGCATTATGATATTTCTGTCACTCTTCTCTGACCCCATCCCCCTATCCCAAAAAAAAAAAAAAAAAAAAAAGGATAAAAAGGATAAAAAGGAGGGGGAACACACGACCTCTGACTGCAGCTGGTATTCCAGGACGTCATTCCAGAGCCCCTGTGGTCATGCTGTAGGAAGGATGGAGAGGCAGGTAGATGTGTATGAATGGGAATTTCAGTGTTTTCTTCATTAGATGTGTAAGATAAGGCTGGACAAGGGAGGAGATGAATCCTACAGCAAGCAAAAAGACTGTTAAAAAAAAAAAATATTCTCCTCCCATCCACATTTCCAATTTCCGATTTTAAGCACAGCAGGCAAATGAACTTCATTTGAAGAACAACCCCCAGCCACACTCAACCACCCTCCCCCCCAAAAAACCTCCCCCCAAACTGACCCTTTAGACATCACAAATATCCTTGTCCGGTTTGTAACAGCAGTGCCGCGGGTGGGGCCGCGAGTAGCCCTGGCCGAGGGAGGTTTCGCAGGCAGGAGCAGGAGCGCGGCCGCAGGTGCGCAGCGGGAGCTCCGCGGGCGCGGAGCGGGGCCGCCTGCACGTCCCGCGGCGCGGCCAAGGTGGCAGCAGAGCACAGCGCTAGGATGGACACGTCCCCCCTCGCTCCCTCCAACACGCTCTGCTTAAGCTGCTGCACACCCCTTCCCCCTCTCCACGTAATCCTGGTAATAGTCTGATTACTTGGACTTTAAACAATTTTTGCCCTCACCATCACCAGACTATAAATGTGTCAAGGATGTATTTATTTATTTATTTGCTAGCAAACCGCTTTGCATGGTTGAAAAGCTGTAAACTGAAAGGAGAATATAGAAATATATTCTCTTTAAATTATCTGTGATTATACAAGAGGGCTAGCCTGGAGTGATGGTCCACTGATCCATAATACAACCTCACTTATTTTATTGAAAATGTAAGATGGGATAACGTTAAAAAATGTTATAAAAATGAAAGTGTCTTTTTAAATATTTTTTTTTCTTCCAGCTATATTGTTAGATTTATTTCTACAGCTTGCAAGAAAGAGGGTAAAAGGAAATGGAAATAATTTTGTAACTGAGAGGTTGGTCTAAATCATACTGAATAATCTCAATTTTGTCTGTAATGTAAAATTTTACTTCAGGCCTTAAATTCATGCAGCTGACAGAAGAGGGAAAAATCACTAAATATATTCTTCATCAAATTTTGGGAAATCAGCTTATTAAAAAGGTTTTGAGGAAGGAAAGGGAATGGAAAGGGGATGGGGAAGAAAGAGAAAGGAAAGGGATGGAAAAAGAGGGAAAGGGGCAGAAAGGAAGGGGAAGGGAACCAGGTAGACATAGTTGTAGAATACTGATGTTAATTATCATAGTTTTCATGCTAATGATAGTTGCACAAATGTAGATCAATCCAACAAACATTTAGTTGAATTTGATAAAATTAAGGTAATTAAAGTGGCTAAATCATGACATAAGAATCCAGCAATCATTAAACATTGTTATGCCTTGTTTCTTTGTGGCTTTATTTGTTTTTTTCTTTCATGCATAGGCAATGCAAGAGAAAATAGAATAATGAGGAAAAACTGAAATCAGCACCTATATGAAAAAAGGAATTAATTTATGATTGACCTAACTGTCTATCATGGTGAGTGGAAGGCATAAGTAAAACCTTCTGAATAACATACAAAGGGCCAACATAAGTTTTTACTTTCACATTTTCTAAGTGTAATCATTAAGGTTCTTTTTATTGTCATAGCCAGCTTTTAATATAAAGGAATATCTTCCATCTCTTGTTCTGTGACTGCACCTTTATGTTTCTGGAAAAAATAATCCACACCCTTCTATCAGACAAACTCTTGCTTCACTATATAAAGTTGAAACACCTCAGTGAAAGTCACACAGCATTCATAAGTTGCCCCTTCTACATTCAGTGCTCTTCTTTCATTCTAAGTGGAGAGCCCTAGAAGGCAGACTATCAATCTACTGTAGAGAAAACATCCTTTTCTGATCACAAGGCTATCCTCCCAGTCTCCCATGCGAGTTCAAGAGCTCACTCATTCTACTTTCCTACTGATTAAAAAAATCAGACTTACTTTCTTATCCACAGGTTTGGCAAGCTCAAATCATTCTTTCACTTTTGTCTCTGTCAAGTCAATTTCTGTGAATTTTGTATTTTCTAGAGGATGGTTATAATTATGACAGAGTGCCTCTTAATGATCAAAGAGGAATGTCCTAGAGTATTGTATCCCCATTTGTCTGTTCTGTTTATGCTGGTTATTAAGTTCTACACCTTTAATACTGGTTCCAAGAGCAAAGAGGGGAGAAGAAGTACAGAGTTTGTTTTCAGAAAGTGAACTTCCAGAATACTTTGCTTGTTAAATGAACTGTTTTTTTCCAGTTTTCATCAAGGAAATATTTTCCTGAACCAGTAGGGGGAAGGGAGGCTTGAATCTGCCTTCTAGAATGACCTCTTTGGAAGTTTCCTTCCAGATTTGCCTTAAACCAGGACAAGGAGCCAGTTTTCTTTCAGCCCAATACACATGATGAACAGATATATATTCTCATTAGAATAATGAGAATATATAAAAGTTGGACAGGAGAACATTATTTTTAAAAGATTAGCCTGATCAAAATGTCTCAATATTATTTAAAGAAGAGAACATAAAAATAATGCTACAGTTTATAATATAGACCCCAAGGCTCATGGGATAGCTTTGGCTTTATATTTGCTTGGTTTCCATGTGTCACTTTACACAAGGTTAGCAAACTTTGATCTACAGTATTTCAAAATATTTCAAGCTCTATCTGACAACTGTTAATGCTCTTTCAATTCCAGTATCAGTTAATTGTGTGTCATAGGATACAATGGAGAATTCAAGTTTTGTATTGAAATGTATTGATTTTTGCCTTTTCTGGATTAGTCCCTAGAGCTGGTAGCATCATTTGTTAAAACCTTTTCTAGTCTTTTCTGTTTATTTATTTAAGAACACATTGTTGTAAAAAGATTAGGTGAAAAGGAAAATTGGTTTCAATTACCTAAAGAAAAAGCTATAAAAATGTTACCCTGACCCTCAGGTTCAAGAAGCAGAGGCTACATGATTTCACCTCCAAACTCAGAAATAAATGAGCAATAATCTTGGCATGCTGGTGCACAAGAGGTCCCCTTTCCAGGGACTATTACTAGAGGGCAGAAAAACATGTCACCATGGTACAGACTGATTACCTGAAAGGAAAAAAAAAAGTACTCGGCAGATGGTATCTGTTTTGAATCCTGATAAATTAGCAGTAAGCTTTCAGGTCTTCAAGAGGATTTTGAGGCAGTGAAAATATCTTGTGAAACCATTTGTCTTGCTCTTTAGCACTGCAAAGCACCCACATCACAGATTTGTGGACTGAGGGGGATAGGAAGGTTGTCACAACAGTCAACAACTTCAACTCTTTTAAAACATAGGGCACCAGATTAATTTTGTTCAGACCAAAAACATTTTGTCAGAATTTAGTAAAAGAGATTCTATGTCACTTCAGTAATTTCTTTATGAACAGGAAGGCACTGCCTTTTTAGACTTAAGGGAAATGTTGTTAGGAGGAACGGGGACCTCTGATTAGATCTACTGAACCAGTGAAAGGTACCCATCCAGGTAACCATGGCCTGCTGAGAGAAAGAGAAGGGATGTACACTTATGAGTGACACGTGCTACATTGAAGTAGAAATGTGATGCTAAAAGTTATGAGGCTGCTTACTAATGGATATTATGGAGAATATGGTGCCTAGTGCCAGTAGATTTTTTAATTTCATTCCCATATATATAGAACTGGGAAAGTCTAAATTTGCTTCACTGATGGGATGCTGAAGGAACATTCTGGTGAGAAAACCCATCTGCAGAATTGTACCAGGATTGCAAGTTTAGGGTGAACTTAATTCAGCTAGGAGTCATTGTTAGGCAATTCCATTCTTCTTGTGGAATTGTGTTTTCCATTCAGCAGTCTTTGCAATTCTCAAGACCTTGAACAATCCCTGAGGAAAGACCAATTTTGCCTTTTATACGTACCATATACATCCAACCTCTGAAAGAGTACTGACCATTTGATATAAAACCCCAGCTCTATGCAAAGATAACAGCATATGGAAAATTCATTTTCTGAGTTATGTGTGTACATATATATTGAATTGTCTAGCAGAATTTATAACTAAGTAATTGAAGTCTGCTTCTTCTTTTCTTTTAACTCAAACAGACACTTCTTCAGTCCATGATGGGTTTTTTATTCAGTTAATTCTACTTACTTGGTGGTGACAAATTGCACTTGAAATCTACCATGAGATTATTTAGTTAAACATACCACAATTAAAGTGTCCTAGGTGGAGTAGTTATGAAGAAGAGCCAGGAATATACCCCCAGGATAAACTGAACTTTTTACTTACATCATAAAATGATCCTCCTTTCTATGCCTCAGGCAAAAAGAATGCTAAGAAGTTAAGATATTCTTTTTGGTAGGGTTAGAGAAGAGAGTGAAATCCTCCCTGGAGAAAATGAAGCAGCTTGAGTATGTAATCATTAATTGGTGAACTTTAGTAGGTCCAAACAATGAGTTAGGGAGAGAAGAGTTTTCCGGTGTTGGCTCTTTCTTTTTTAATTTTGAAGCATATGCATATTTGTCAGAATTTGTTCATCAGAGGGACAGATTTCTATAAGCTCAGAGAAGCTGGGGTTTCGCTATAGGAACATCTTTGGTGTTTGTTTCTTGCATTTGTCAAACACAAATAGTCTTAGCAACCATTGAACAAAATAGGTTAACTATATACTCCTATTGCCTGTGTTCTTGGATTTCTCTGGTCTCAAAGGTTGTTGGCTATTGAACGCTGTTATGGCCAGTATTAACATTCTCATAATTTCTAGCTTATTGCTGGACTTGGTGTAGGGAACAGCAAGAAAAAGGACGAAGAGCTGGAAGTCAAGGGTGATCCCAGAAAAAGGCAGTGCCCTCAGCCAGTCCCGCAGAAGGGAGGCCGGGTGGACAGAAAAGGGGGCTTGGTGCAGGGTGCATTAATATCCCCAGGCATGCCAGGATGGAGATTCAAGTTCAGTGTTCACAGAGGGCTGAAGACAGGACTGGAAAGAAGGCTATCAGGTGTGTCCAATGTCCATCCAGAGGAGAGGATTGGAGACCTGCACATGTCCAGTCGTGACTGCATCTGAGCACCCCCAAGGTGACACAAAGCCCTGCACCAGAGCAGAGTTGGAGAGAAGGAGTAAGGAGGGGGGCTATTTATGACACTAGCCACCAGTGACTTACTGAAAACATGTAATACTTGATGAATACATAACATCAGCCCTCCGAAGGGCCAGTTCATAAGTAACAAACAAGATCAAGCTCTTTCCTCCGACAATTGTTAGTTTTACCAATACATACTGGACAGTCTATTGTGCGACATATTTGAAAGATAGAATATTTCATCTACATATAAGAAAGTTTTAAGCTCTTTTCAGATGTTATCAGTGCTTCTGTTTTCTTAGTCTTTTCATTTTTGTGCATGAGACTGGACAGTCAGAGAGGAGATACACCATTACACCATTTTGAACAGTTGTTTTATAATTCTTTTAACTGATGATAATGTGATGGAGATAATTCCTGATAATACTCCAATAATAGGGTGGTAGGACTATTGCTTGAGACACACAGACTTTACAGTCATCTGATCTGAGGAGACTCAAGCAATTATTGATCAAAAATTTCTGCTGTGCTCCTGCAAGTACATTTTTTTTCAGCAGTTATTACTGAGATGTATTCTTGAACCTCTGCAGATGACAGCAAAATGTGTACTAGCACTGACCAGGTCAATTTCCAGCTTCCTTCTTTTTTTTGCTAGGCTGTAAACTGATAACTATCAGGGGATGCTGCCAGTCTAAAAAAGCTCTTCCTGTTGAGGGAAAATGAGGAAAGGGATGGGTGGACAACTGGGGGAGGTAATAACTTTAACCAGTGTTTATCCCCCACTGCAAATGAGTCAATAGTCACAGCTCTAATTTAAAGTTTAAAAAAAAGTTTCCAATTTTCAAGAATGCAAATCCTCAAACTAGAAAAAAGTAAAAAAAAACCAAAAAACCCCCCAAAAAACTAGTTAACAAACCAAGACAAAATAAGTGAATGAGATAATTATTTGAAGAAAACAATTCCTAGTGAATATTGGGTTAGAATTTCACATCATGTCATAGATTGCTGTCATGATTTCCATTACAAATGCAGGCTTTAAATATAATGATTTTCAATTTTGTAACTAAGAAAAGATTGGAGTTAACAGTTCTGGTTTTATTTCACTTTTTGTTACTGCTAAAGTTACATTTATTGGAGTGTTTATTTTGATTTCCCCTTCCTTTTTATTTTACATTTTAAACTGCCCAGAAATGCTGAATAATGTTTGTGCCATGTGATATCCAAGCCAAAGAGTGTGTTGCAGTCAGTACCTGTGAACCCTTCATTACCTGTGGCCTCAGGCTGTTGTCTACTGTCACCTCCCTTATCCTCTGATAGAATAATTTGACTTAGCTAGGTTTATTTCAGGTCTGCAGGGGATGATATTAAATTTACTGTTTCCTAGGAAATTTTTTATTGAAGACATGTGAGTAGATCCTTTGGGAACATCTCTTCTATAGTTGTACTAAGAGACAAGCCATTAAATTGCTTTTTACCCATTTGGTTACTATCACAAATCTGGAATTCTATACTTGGAGATAAATGGAACAAAAATGTCTCCTGCTGTTGCAGGGCAAACTCTATTGAGTCAGCTGAGTCAGATCACACTGGCTGCACAACCTTTGATGCAATGAATCAGAGAATTGGTATAGCTGTGCCAACACCCTGCTACTTCTGGCCATGCCATTATTTGACACTTCAAAGAAACGTGCAAAAAATTAATAAACCACCTGGCCAATTGTTCAAGTTACATATCTTGATTAAAAAAGTTATGGATGAAGAAGCAGAAGTCAGGAAAACTGATGATCTTTTTCTAGTTGAGTGCTCAGTTAGACGCCTTGTATTTAACAGAACATGAAGAAGCTCCCTTTGGTTTTTCAGTTTTTTCTAAATGATCATATTTTATGAAGCATGTACATACTAATCCAGAGACATAGACAATTGGACTATTAAGATTCATTAAATGCATTGATTTGTCTTTTTCTTTCTGTTTCTTATCTCTTATTAATGATGCACAATGACTTGTCTCTCATTTTTTTATCTGTTTTCATCTATATTCCTCATATTTTATCTTGAACAAAGAGTAGTTTTGTGTCACGAAGGCTCATCAAAGTCATAATTGCACTTCATTTATCTGCATTGAACTGTCTGTCATCCGCTAGCATTTTGAACGCTCTATACATCTTTCTGCACTTGTCTGCATTTTTCCTCATTTACTTCTCCTGGACCATCCATTACTTCTTGCTAGCTGATTTCTGCTTTTAATTGTTTTTAATTACCAGATGTTTTTGTAATCTTCTGGTAGTTTCAACCCAGAAATATTGGTAATGCTTTTTTTTCTGCATTTAGAGAGAGTTTATAGTCAACACTACTATTTATCTACAAGACTAACGTGCCCCAGCAAGGCAGGATAAATCTCAGTATTGAGGACCTGTTACACACCACAACAACCTACACACCTTTTCCTAATCTATCTTTTATGCTCTGGACATTATCCTTGACATAGCCTAAAACTCAAAAGCACTTATTGTAAGTAATTTCTGCACAATTGTCAGCTCATAAATATTAGATTGGTGGCCAGAAGGGGATAAAGACTGTTACTGATGATTTTCATTTATTATTGGTTTTATCATGCACCATGGGTTTTTTTTAGTTAATTAAAATATTCCTTTTTTTTTTTCCTATCATACAACTGCTTTTGCTTGTCCTTTTTCTCCTAGGTACCTGTCTGATCATCTTTACTACATCTTATTTTAAAAGACCTGGAAAAACTGGGTTATAGAAGGTATTTTGCAAATTAGATAAAGAACTCAGATTTCAGAGGGCAGCTTTGAAAGAAATGAATGTGGAAACATTAATTTTGGGCTGTACAGATACAGATACAGATCCTTATCTGTAAGATGGGACAAATGAGCAACCTTTCCTTCACAAGGAAATCCTTTTCCTAAGTAGGTGAAGGTTATCAGACAGAAGGTTACTGTAGAAAAATAAAATAGTATACACTTTATATTTCAGATTCTTAACCGAGGCACATTGGTATAATGGAATCATGAAACTATGGTGATTTATATGAAATGAAAACAAATGCGGATAGGTTTGTTTTTTTCATTTAGTAGAGTCAGACAGATTAACAGTAGATTAACAGTAGATTAACAGTAGTATCATTACCTCAATAGGCAGGTTTCAGAGGCCTGGGAACTTTATTTACTTGAGCTCAGGTGAACAAGACACTATTTCATGTTTGGTAATTATTTAGACTAGAAATAATATAAGGTCACAAGAAATCTGCTGAAACTCAGTTTACATTAATATCTCTCTGTAATTAATTTTTCTACTTTCACCAAAACTGAAATTTCTGATAGTGCGTGCAAACTGTTAAATAGTTTTAATACAAAGAGCAGAAGCCAGGTCAAACAGGACAAGTACTTCACCAGCCTTCTTAACTTTTCATATGTTGTTTTAATTTCAATTAATTTTGTAAATACTAGAATTATTTTATGTACACTGTATTATGAAATTAAGCTAATCTTTAACAGTTTTTTTTTAAATTAGCAATGGAATAATCTAAGGGGTCTATGAAGCATTTCTAGAGTATGTCTAATTTGATTTTTAAATGTTTTTATTAAGCCAGCAAATTTTAACTGTAAAAGAACACATAGCTTGGAAACATAACAAGATAATCCATCATGATGACTAATTATCTTCAATGCCAATTATACATTTGAGTATGTCTACCTTGAATTTTCAGCTATTGTACTTTACTACAGACTATTACATATGAACCTTCTCATCGCAAACAAACTGGAATAATCTCCTTTACTTCCTTTAGTAACGAAATTTTTTTCCTCTTCTCCACTCTTTTGTTGGTTACCGGTTCCCTGTCAACTACAGCATCACCCACCCACACATCCCAGCTGCTACTCTCTCATTTTCCTTCCAAAACACCAGAATACATCACCTGTTATCAATGCTGCCATTCATTCTTAAGAAACAATCAAGAAATAGGTACTTATCCAAGGCTCCTGGCAGCCACCCGTGTTGAAAGATTGAGGAATTCTATTTCTAGTCTATTTCGTGATCTTCATGAGCATATAGTACAACATGGCTCTGGAAAAACTTCCAAACTTCAACTAGAAACAGCTAGTAACACAATGTGAATAGAATAAGTTTGTAGTTTTTTCCTGAGCAAGTGGTGAAAAACCAAATTCCAGCTGTACCAGACAGAAGGAACTCTATTTTTCTGTCCTTCAGGGCCACAGACAAGACTTTATCTCTGACTTCCCATGTTCTCTGCTTTTCTGGTGTTCTATGGAAAATTCTTTAACTTTTTTGTTCAGCTTGCTTCTTCCTGCCATATAATTTGTGCAGCTAAATGCTATAGCACAGCCAGGCCTGCTGGCTGTCTCTTCTTCATTGCTATTTAATCTCCTTTGCTACCTTACACTTTCTTTCTGCCAATAGATTGGCTGTGCCACTGCTGCCACTTGTGTCATTGAGGCTGTTGTTTTATTCATCTGTGCTGAAGTATGCTGTGGATTAACTATTTCTATTACTATTCAACTTAGACTTATTTATTGCTTCAAAGGACATAAGTCCTCTCATGTTGTCTGATTTTCTCTTCTTGCACTCCTCTTCCCTCCTTCATTCCCCCACCCTTTCATTTCTTAACGTCCTTTTATCTTAGCACAGAATCTCAAGCCCTAAATCACAAAGTGCAATGTAATAAGCACAAGTGACTGTGCTGTTATAACTTACAAAAGAAAATGAAAAAGGGTCAGGGGAAATGCCCCCATTAATCTCTGCATTTTATACAGCTGTGTCTGCCCTGTAGGACAGGTAGCAAAAGATGCCAGCTTTAAACTCCATCCCAACCTGCCTATAGGCAGAGACAGTATGAAGTGGATGATGAAATGACCCTACCCCATAGACATCTTCTATGGTATACCAGGGAAAACTGCAGTCCTCATTCTCAGGCTGCTTAATAATGTCAAGTGAAAGCAAAAAGTCTCTTCTCTTGAATATCTGACAGCATCATTTCGAGCTACTGTCTGCTCAACTGGTTATTGCTCAACCTCTCCACCTAACACTAGCTGCTCAAATTCAGTGTTTTCTGGCTTTCCTACTCCTGCCACACAACTGCCAGGAAAGTACATGAGTAACAGGCCCGAGAGAGCTGTAAGTTAAAGTATGGAGCCATAGGGTGACAGGCTATATTTAGGACCGTGTGGCACAATTCCTGATCTAGAAGAGGGTCTACTGCTCTATGTAGTTGCCACTGAAAGTCTTCTTCATGAGTTAAATTGAGGTGAAAAAAATTTTAACTGGGTCCACCAGTGTTTCAGGCCACATGTCTTAAGTCCTTCCCTATCTTTTGGTAAACAGTAAGTTTTTGCTGTATCTGAAATTCAGCAGATACTTTTGGTTATCCACCAGAGCACAAAAGAATTTTGGAAAAAAAGAAGGTTGTCACTTGTTTTCCATTTTGGGAATGCAGTGCCAGGATTTTGGTCATGTTTTGAGGAAGGATTATGATGGCCCTCTAAATTAATCACCTCCCACTTCTTTTATCTGAATAATTAATCTGCCTTATGTTGTATTTTCTATATCTCTGTGACCTCTCACTTCTCATCAGCTCCTTTCTCCAGTGTGAAAGAGTGACAAGATGGTTCATAGCATCATACATGATTTGAAAGATATTTACAAAAAACCTCCCTAAAGAAAAAGATGCAAGGAGCAGTATCATTTACACTATTTGTGTAGCCTTCAATGGAAGTGTGAGAAAAAGTCTGAAAAGAAAATACAAGTTACGAAAACTGAAAATGTGAGGTAGGAATTGAAGAAAATTTGGGAGCAAGTGGGTATCTAAATGCTGTTTCCTATTAATTTAGATTCAATGTGTTGTTAACGAGCAACCTGCCACTTTTTTTTTTTTTAATTATTTTCACTTGGATATATTTCTCAAACCATGAAAATCCAAGGCAAACAAATCACTTTTCAGTGTTAAATGCAAATTAAGGTTTTTTGTTTTATTACCTTTTCCAACACAATATTTTGTGAAAATAATTTTTCCTTAGTTCTTTCCAACACAGAGATTTTCATATATACAGTGTATAGTGTACAAGTGCAATGTATACACAAATAAATATATTTACATAGCCAGGGATCTGTCTGTACTGATGCAATCTTTAAGCCAAATTCAACATTTATACAACTTGTCTCTCCATGTAGTTCTAGTGTGTTTGGATTAAACAAGTCTGCAGCTTTCTAATTGTCATGGTTTAACCCCAGCTGCCAACTAAGCAAAACTGGCACACTAATAAAAGATCTGACTCTTCCTTCCAACCCTGCACAGACCGTACATCTGGGAGAGGATTTTGGAAGTGTGAAGAAGACAAAACATCACTTTCTGGCACATGTTCTACTCCAGATGAACATGTCAGCACGCTCTTTTTGATTGCTTACCTGCTGCTAGTGTTCTGTGAAAGGATCCTGTCACCACAGGACTGTTTCCCACTCAGGTTAGTGCAAATTGTCAAATTGTGTGTCAGCCTTTTACAAATTCCAAATCTAGTTGGGCAGTAGAGCAAAGCCCTTTTTAAGCCAGTGTAAGTCACAGAGCATCTACTCTGGATGTCTTGTTGGGGGGCTAATCATTGAATGCTGGGTGTGGAAGGAGTCTTTTGATGTTATCAGGACAGAAATTCTTCTCTCCTCAGAAGAATATAGCTAGCCAAAGGTAAATCCTCATGGACTCCAGTTTTTCAAAAGGATCCGAACAAGTCATCATGGCTGGCAGTAGGCGTCTTGCTATGTTGAAACCCCAAAAACTTTGTTTTCTTATAAGGTGTGAACTCTTAAATCATAAAAAAAATCAGTCTGACTGCCTGCTTGCTTTTGACATGTTTTGCTTCTAACTTAAGAGCAGTAGTTATTTCAAGAGCAGTTGATGATAACATAAGTTATAAGTTGAAAAACTTTTCAACTCTTATAAGTTGAAAAAGCCTTAAAAATGATGTTGCAAAATGTTTGATATTTTCTCAGGAATGGTCCTTCACCCTTCCATTGAGGATTTCTCTTAAGAAAGAAGATGTTCTCTCTGATGTAATCCTTGGTTTTGGTTATGCCTATTGCAAAGTAGATGGTGGATTTTCTGCATCCTCCACATCTCAGTAAAGGGTTTACATTGATAGCTGCTGTATTAGTTTTTAGACCTCAGAAAAACATGCAGATGATTTTTGGTACTGGTGAGAGAAAAGCTGAATTATGAGCAAGTTGCTGCAGTGATCTCTGCAGATCCAGTGGTTAATTGTATGCCTACTGGATGTTTGTGCATATATTCAGGTTTTTTACCATTTCTTTTCATGCATATGCTGGACTTGCAGCTGAAAAGTAAACAAAACTCAAAAAACAGTTAAATATATAATGATAGAAGAATATAATTATGTGACTGAATATCTACTTACGCAATGTAGAATAATGGTTCCAGAGCCTACTGGGTGAATAAAATGTATTTCTTAAAGCATCCAAAAATACTTTCGTAGTATTAAGGGGTAAATTGGATAATTACAATTAAGGACATTTAAATGAGTTTCTTGTGTACATTTATGTGTGAGACTCATGCTGCTAGATAGAATTTTTCAGCAATTACTAGCTAACCTCTTGAATAGTGTCCCCTTTGATTGTAGTGGAGAGGAAACAGGCTGAAGAGTCATAAGTAAGGCTTTAATTTAATTTGCTTACTTATCTAAAGGTAAATAAAATTTTAAGATAACTCCCACTTAAAATGCAACAAAACCAGAGAGAAAGCAGCATATTTAATGTGAATTCACTGAACCATATCTCTTAAGACCAGAAATCACGAGTATTAGTGAAATATGTTTCTGATTGTCAGACATATTAAGAAGTGCATGGCCAATACGTACAGATTGACTGGCACAAATGCCTTGGACATGGTCATTCCAAAATGTGCTGGGACTGGAGTATTTTATTTTCCATGGTGGGAAATAAGTATGAAAAAGAAGATTTTACTCAGAATGATATATATCAATTATGGTAGTGTCTTGCACCAGTGCTAGAGAGAGAGATGGTCCTTCAGAACAAAATCCTCAACAAGACAGCTTGACACACAAAATATCTTTTCCAGGGGTTTTCTTCTCACTGTTACTACAGTACTGTATAAAACTGTTTCAAGACATTGCTGAAATTAGGAACAACTCATTGTCAGATGAACCTTAGCCTCTCAGAACTTCAAAACTTCCAAGGATGCAGACTGTACTCTTGGCAATCTATTTAGTCTTGACTTCTTTCTCTGGGAAGAAGTTTTTCCCTTATTATGAGAAATCAAGGTGTTCAGGTAAAGCATATGGTGACTGGAAAAAAGAGAACCACCACTCACTATAATTTTTTAAAAATGTAAAAAGAAAGACCCTGGGAACTACAAAATGGTGAGCCTCACCTCCATGCCTGGGAGGCTGGTGATGAGTTGTGTCCTTCAGGGCTCATCTTGGGACCAGCACTCTGTAATATCTTTGTGAATGACACAGACAGTGAGATTGAGAGCCCCCTCAGCAAGTTAGCAAATGACAAGAAACAGTGGTGGGTGTGACAGAACCAAAGGATGGAAAGTCATCTACAGGGACCTAGAAAAAGCATAAGAAGTGGGCCCACAGGAACATATTGAGGTTCAAGAAGTCCATGTGCAGGGCGCTGCACCTAAGTTGGGGCAATCACAAACATGACCACAGACTGGGAGGTGAAGTTTTGGAGAACAGCCTGAGGACAAAATCCTGGGGTTTCTGGTGGACATGAGCCTGGAGTGTGTGCTTACAGCCCTAAAAGGCAACCATATCCTGGGCTACATCAAAAGAGAAGTGTCTAGAAGGTTGAAGGAAGTGATTCTTCTCCTCTACTCTGCTCTCATGAGACCCCACTAGCAGTGCTGCATCTATCATTGGGGTTCTCAGCACAGAAAAGACATGGACCTGTTGGAGCCAGTCCAGAGGAGTCCCACTAAGCTGGTCAGATGAGTTGAGCATCCCTCCTATGAAGACCAGTTGAGATAACTGGGGTAGATTTCCCTGGAAAAAGGAGTCTGTGGGAAGAATGTGATGTGGACTTTAGGTATTTAAAGAGTGATCATAAAATAGAGGGGATAGTCTAGGACAAGGGGAAATGGTATTAAACAAAAAGAGGACAGATTTAAGTTAGATGTTTAGAAGAAATTCTTTACTGTGAGGGTGGTGAGGTACAGGAGAAGGCTGTGTTGAGAAGCTGTAGATGCCCCATACCTGGCAGTGTTCATGGCCAGATTGGATGGAGCCCTGTACAATCTGATATAATGGGTGGCATCCCTGCCCACAGTAGGACTTGGAACTAGATGATATTCAGGGTCACTTGCAAACCAAGGCATTCAATGACTTGATTATTCTATGATGCTCTTCCTCGATGTCTTTACAGGATGCAGTTGGCTAAGACTGGACAAAGTAGCTTTATAGCATTCTAAAGAGTGGCATGCAAATGGGAATAAGCAATTGTTTTGGTTTCTCAAATGTGCTCTCCTCTTGTTCCTGCAGCTCAGAAGGCAGTGAGCCATTTCTGTTGCAGATACACACTGATGGCTCATGTTCAGCTTGCTAACCACTGCAAACTCCAGGAATTTTCCAGCAGAACTGCCTGGAACCAATCCATCCCAACCTGTAACACTGCAAAAGGCTCTGCTTCCCATGTATAGGACTCTACGTGTGTCTTTGCCAAATTTGATAAGGCTCTTGTTCACCCCATTCCTTCAGCAAGTCTGGGCCCCTCCATTCTCAACTGTATTGATTGTTCCTCCCCTCCTGGCTGTCACCTGCAAACCTGAAGAAAGGGCACTTCATCTCCTCCTTCAGCTTATTGTTAGAGACACTAAGCAAGACAGATACGTAATGCAACATTAGTGTTTCAAGAATTCAAGTAGTTCATTCTGTCTTTCTGGGTCTGACACTCACAAGTCTCCCTCCTGACTGTTCTTAACTCTGACCAGCTGAAACAAGGGTAAATTGATGGGCTCTACACCAGAAAATGTCTTTTATTTCACTGAAAATGTTGTCTGAATGAAGACCAAAAGATTGTGTCATTCATCATACTGGGCATTCTTTCAACAAAAAGATTTCAAGAAAATGTCTGCTTCAGCAAATGCATAAAAAAAAGTCTTGATTTTCATAGCTGTACAGTGCAGTACTATGAGGGTAACCTTGATGTATAATTATCATTTCTAAGAATGAATTGAAATAAAAGATCTTTGTGATGAAATATGTACTCTAAAATGTGATTGCTATATTCTATTGATTGTCATCATTTTGAAGTCTTAAAATAAATAAATGTTTCCAGAAGCAAACACAGGCTATTTAGATGCCAAATTCTTTTGTTTTCCTAAGTGTCCCTTTGAATGTATAGAATCCAGCATTTAGCACTTGGCATCTAATTAACTTGTTATCAGGGAGGAAGTCACAGAGCAATGCCATTCCCCATTCTCATAAATGCCAGAATTTGTTTTAAAACTCTGGAGGCAGAGCACTAATAATAAAAGCTTTCTTAGCTTTACTCTTTCCATTCCAGCTCTACACCATACCTTAAAAAAATCCTCCCCCTACCTCAGGGAAAAAAAAAAAGGCAACAAAAAACAAATCCTAAAAAAACCCTCCATAGCAAGATATAACCCTCAGGATTTTTCCTATTATTGTTCTTTTATTCTGCTTTGAGAAACCTCGTCTCTATTACCTTTTTAAGTTAATGGAGATGAGATTCTGGGGAAGATGAACTAGGGAGTTTGCATATTTTCTATAACTAGACTTCCAGGAGACCAATTAATTGTAACTGGAATGATGGAAGGACAGATCTGTTATTCACCTTTTCAAAATGCAGAACAGGCTTTGCTTGTATTGAGTAGGCTCATCAAATTTACATCACCATTTAATTAAATGTTTGTAGCAATAATTGACCTCAGGAGTAAGTAATTTGGAAATAAATAGATTCCACTGTTTCTAAATACTATTTTACTGACTCGGAGATGCTATTCATAGCCTCATAGCTTTGCCACAAATCTCATTAGCAATTTACTTAAATGCATATTCCATTGTAGAACTGACAGTGAATCAGAACGAAGTTTAACAATAGAGGTTTCAGAGCATGGTCCAAACAGCAAATAACATGCATTTCTCTGAGAGATTTTAGGGACATCTCAAAAGTGAGATATGAAAAAAACAAACCAAAAAACAAACCACCAACAGAAACCTAAGCTAAATCCTGATTTATTTAGTGTCTTCATGTCTTTCGATTTTAATTGTACCTGCTTAAATAATTGCCTAAAGAATTTGGTGCATATATAAATTTGAATTCAATAGTGTTTCAAGTTAAAAGGTAGGACCTTTTTATTAGTTTTGATGAAATACTGTGATAACCTCGAGAAGCCAAAATGGACACACATTTCATGTCCTCCCTCCTCCAAACTATCGATTTATTACTCTGCTTTTGTTTAAAACCTATGAGCTAAGTTCAGAGGTGATGCATAAAATGTGTAATTTAGAGTCCTTTCTGCTCAGTTAGACACCTTAAGACCTACTTACACTCACTTACTAGAGTATAAGTCAGTGAAATGGAGTGTAAATTGATGTGATTTACATGTGGAGGAGCTGGCAGAGTGAGAAGGTATTACCCATAGGAGGGAATAGACTTTGTATGAGCACTTTCTAATGTTCAGCTGGTTTTCTTGCCACAACTCTGTACCTCTGAGCAAAGATGTCTGTGTTTGACTGCTTAAGTTTGACTGCTTAATCCTGCACATTCCATGAGACTTGCTGGGCCAAAGGCACTGATGGAATGGAAGAAGCATGATAAAAGCTGTGTTCTGAGGAGTGAGTGTGGGGTTTATAAATAAGTAACTAAAGGCTACGCTTCCCATCCCGCTTTGTAGTGGGCTGTAAACCCAGCAGTTCTGCAGTTACTTGTAATGACTGTTCTCATCTATGGCTCTTGCTCTGCTTTCTATTAGAAAGATTTTTATATCCAGTGCATGCTGCATGTTTTGCCCTGATGCTTTGTTTGACAAGCTGGCAGGTAAGAGGAAAGCTCCACCATATTTTCTGTGGGATAAGAACATGCACCTGGCAGTTACCACGTTGCTGTAATTTCACACTCATACCCTGCGGTAAGTTGCTCTTTTGCCAACTGAGCTATGTAAAACCTTGTCAGCTCCAGAACTGTACCACTTGAAACATGTCTGTAGAAACAATACCAGTGGAGAGGCAATTCCTGCAGGATAAAGAACCATAAGCCTATTAATCTCAGTTTCTACTGCCTTAAAACCTCTCCTGATAGCACACCAATTTAATAATTAAAAAACTCCCCAAATCCTGACCAAAATATTTAGCCTTAGATCATGATTATAACAAAAGTAAGACTCAAGTTTCAAGTTAATCTGAAGTACAAATAAAACAGTGGGATGAAGCATAAAGAGCAAAGGAAGAGGAGTAAAGGAGATATAAATATATTAGTAAAGACTTTGGGAAGACTTTAACCCGGGCTCCTCTGGAAAGTTTTGGAACATATATAGATAAAGTGTGAAAAAACCCAAAACTAAAAAAAGAAATGTATCCAGCTTTTGCTTATCTGGGAAAACCAGATGCAATTGTTTTGGCCAAAAAATATTTCATCAAGTGTTGTTCATTTTGCTCAAAAATCTACCACTAGCTTTTCTTTTCTTTTCTTTTCTTTTCTTTTCTTTTCTTTTCTTTTCTTTTCTTTTCTTTTCTTTTCTTTTCTTTTCTTTTCTTTTCTTTTCTTTTCTTTTCTCTTTTCTTTTCTTTTCTTTTTTTTCTTTTCTTTTCTTTTCTTTTCTTTTCTTTTCTTTTCTTTTCTTTTCTTTTCTTTTCTTTTCTTTTCTTTTCTTTTCTTTTCTTTTTACTTTTTAAAATTTTTCTTGTTTTGTTTTGTTTTCTTTTCCTTTCTTTAACTCCACATTTTGATAGAAAGCCTTCATCAAGTCATTATTGTATTTATATATTTAATTTTAGAAGAGGATAAAGGTATTCATATGGGTGCAATCTGAATGTAAGCTTTTTGCAGAGTATATTAGTATTAGATACTGGTAAAGTTAAATTTTAAAGACAGAGAGAATTTAACCATTATATGAACAATATTTTTTATGCATGATATACTTTTTTTATGTTATTTTGTTTCTCTTACAACTAAACTGTAAATAGGTAGCTAACCACAATAAGTGAACCTACTCTAGGATTAAATTGTTATTTCAGTTTGCATTCAAATCTCGATTAATACTAAGAAGATTTTGCAGTGCAGCCAAAAGCTTTTTTGGTGCAGGAGTGAATCCAAGTAATGCTTTCTGAAACTGGAGTCAAGACACAGAAAGTAGTTTTTATTACATATTAGAATGATCATGTGTTCCACTATAATTTATACTCACTTTCTATACAACTAGCTTCCTCTTGATTGGAATTATAATTTTCATCCTTTTTTCACTTGTTCCTAAATGAAGTCTTGCAACGAATCTTTAATTAACACATGCACATCTCCCAGATAGTAATAGTCATTCTAAAATGATGAGCATTAATATCACCTAACTCATCTATTAAGTCCTTCTTTCAATAATAAAGACATGAAGTCATAAAAAATTTTGCCTAATTGGTGGTTACAGTTATGGTCCATTTTCAGCTCATTGTTAAACTGCACCCCCAAAGTCCCCAAATATTTACCTAATTAATAATTAAAGGAATATACTACCTGTTTCTGTTTCAAAATAGTTAGTATTATATCTTAAAACAAGTGCTTTAAAAGAAAAAATACATAATTGAGGCTAAACATGGCACTGAGTTTAAAAATAAACATAAGAACTTGGGCAATCCTGCAACTAAAAAGAAATAAGGTTTTATCGCATTGCTCTTTGTTTAAAAAGAAATATGAAGTACAAGGAATAAATTTAGAAGAAAGAGAAAATATGCAAGCTCACTTACATAGTATACCCCCAAAGAGGATAATGAATTTGAGGCCACTTGGAGTTACTGCTGATGTTCACGTGAACAAATCTTAATTATAAAGGAAACTGACTCAGCAAAGCAGATAGCTACAGCAAATGTCAGTGAAACAATTTTCTATGAACCAACAAGGCATCAGAAAGAGATTTTGTGTGTAAATGCAGTGAAAGGAGCCAGCAGTCTGCCCCCACAGGGGCTCTTTCCGTGGCTGTGATCAGCAGGATCTCTTGGGGCAGGGTGAGATGGGGCCAGGCACAAGGTAGCCCTGGCTGACCTGAGAACTCGTCATAGCGCAATCAAACGCGTGGAAGTGTTGATTTGCCAGCACCACTGTGACATTTGAAAAGTGTGGCCGTGGTTTTGGAATGAACTAAAAGGAATATAATTATCTATGATATTTATGTGTCTCCAGTTACTGTGCTATTTTGGTGCCAGCTGTAGAGCTGGGATAATGGCAGTGGCCCAAGGAGATACTTGCCATGGTTCTTCTGAGTACAGGAGACATTTTTACATTTCTTTGTCTTCCTGCACTTTTGCTTTTTACAGGATACCTGGAGATACCAAATTGTGTCCCTAAGATTCACAATTAACATGAAAAAAACCCCAGAAAATAAATAAGAATGATGAAATTTATTTCATACAGTCATTGGATAAATAGATCCACCCTGGCACATATTTACATAGGAGCTCAGGAAGTAGATTCAGACTATGAACTCTTGTAAGATGAAGCCCTAAGAATACTTAGTAAAGAATTCATTACCTAGATTTAGTAATTTTTATTTTTCTTTCTTCTTCTTCATTTAATCAATTTTCTAAGGAAGTTTTGACTAAAAATTCAATCTGAATTGTAGGGTGAGGTTTTCTTTCATTTCCATTAGACAGACTTTGACCACTTAAATTTGAAGATACAATAATTCACCAAACAAAATTAAGCACTGTTTGTGAACATTTTCATCTTCTCACAGTTTTAGTAATCATCCTCTACAGTTTTTTACTAAATTCATCTGCATTGGTATCAGGCATGGGAAGAATTGTAAACCTGAATAACTGCCTTTAAGCTGTTAGCAAAGTTATGTAATTAAGAACAACAAGGTTTTGAGTGCATTAACTAATTTTCTGCTTTGTAGAAGTCTTAATTGCCCTTGCATGGATAAATTAGGTATTTTCTTCAAACATTACCCCTATATTTAGTAAGTTCCTAGATATGCAAAAACATGTAACATTAGCCAAATCCATCTACTAGTTTCAGCTAGGATTCTTTTTTATAAAAAGAGAGCATAGCTATTTGTAGATGTTTATTGCATAGTTGCTTATTGACTGTGATTATGAATTATTTGGGAACTGTTTCTAAAGAGCAGATTAATTGCTATGGTATTTTCAAAGGTACCTCATCTTTCTAAGATAGTTCTTCACTTTTAGGATTTGAAATATTTTATTAAGTCTGATGCCTGAGGTTTATACATTGATATAATCCCTTTTGTTCTTGTTCTTAGGTTTTAAAGGACAGACTGGTGTATAAAGTTTTTGTTCAGGGAATGCATATTTTAGGGTGAAGAAAAATACATCTTCAAAGGTATAAAGCTATACTGAAATCTAGGACCCACATTCTCTTATGACTGAGCTACTGTATCTTCACTGAAGTAAAAAGAGGTGCTCCAGATTGTCATAAGTGTGAAATGAGAACAGGATCCTTCCCTAACATGCATCACTGTGAATTTTAACACCATACATATGTCTAAAATCCATAGAAATTCATATCTTTATTTGGCTTTGGAAGCACATGAAATTTGAGTGAGCAGTTTTCTCAACCAAGAATTAAAAATAGCAGATAGAGGTATCTAATGCAGAACAAAATCAAAAATGGCATATGAATCAGTGAACAATTCACACTACAACCTTGTTGATTGGTTCACAAATAATTTATGCTCTCTCAGTCTTTATATTAAGCAGAGTTATTCCTGATTTCATGACGTTACCTGCATTGAAAACAGCATATTCCCTGATAATAATTAAAGTTCTGACAAGACTCTTTTGGGTCAAGTTTTTGCTATTTTATTAATCAAATAAATTCATATTTGATTCTATAGAATGAGATCATGTAACTCACAGTAGCAGTATTAATATTATACCTCACCACCTGTTTTTGGCTTCAGCTCTAAAGGTCACTACTGGTACTATTAGAATAGAAATGTGTGGAAGTGTATTTACTTAGGAAATGCCTTGATCATAGTCACAGCAAGCCAGGAAGAGAGGAGCTTTTCTAAGGTCTAGTCTAATTGATTGAAAGTTATTAACTGTCCCACACAAAGGGAGAGTTCATGAACATTTCTCAGAGTAGAAATATTCATTGAGAACTTTAATGAAAAGCAGAAAAAGTCTGTGTTTCAAAGAAAATTAAATAGTCGATGGGTCTGTCATATCCTGAGATCCCTACTCTCCATCTTTCTCTGTGTCTAAGACTGTGATGGCTGTATTTTGGGTTTGGTCCCATTCCACTTATGATCTTGCTGAATTTTTCTTCTTTTATCTGATATCTGAAGCAACAAAGGACAACCATACACTACTAAGAAGAATATTATTTTCTCCAGCTCCCTTTTCCTTGTGCCTGTAATGTTTGCTTGAAAGATGTGACATGGTTCTCAGGAAAGATCTATTTTCTACATGCATTAGCTAATCCCTTTAAAAACTCCATGGAATATTTTTCACTTAGGCACACAGAAGAGCAATTTTTCATTGTTTGGAGGGCTCCCTCTGTATTGTTTTACTAAACAAAATGAAAAGGAACAATCAAGCTTGATGAAAGCACTTTCAACAAAAGATCTCACATGTATGGAACCACACACAAATCCCCCTTTATGTCAGTCACTGGCATGCTACAAGGACACTGATTTCACAGCAAGAATAGACTGGTGGACTCTGGATGTCCATTCTATCCCAAATTGTGGCATGATTCTAAGACCATATGTTGGTTTTATTTGATCCAGGTTATGACGCTTAAGACTGAAGTTTGGACCTCTCTGTTACCACTGGAAAAAAATATAGCCTTAAGAATAATTTCCTTAAATTAATCTAGTAACTTGCATGCTCGGGAATCAGTGTGTTAGTTAATGAAAAGAGTAGGTGACACCAATCTGCAAAACATAAAATAGAATGCATTACATTTCACAATTAAAACTCACCTTCTAATCCTCAGAATTCCATGTAAAGACAATAGGTGGGTTAGTCAAGTAAATCAGGTCTCAATCCATAGTTGAGAACCTCAGAAACCTCAGAGTACAGGCTGACTGTTGATGTAGCCTGGTATCCCACCCTGACAGCACTGCATGGAAGCCATCCAAATGCTGCCACTGTATTCAGGGTGTACCCTGGTCATCCACATTAAGGAGGGGGAAGAATAGAATATAAGGAGGTCCTTATTATCTTTTCTCTTTCCCTTCTTCACTATTTGGATAAGATTAAATGGGATGATGTGAGTATCAGTGGTGACATCTTTCCTTGTTTGTCCACTTTGGATAATCATTAGTTCAGAGTTTGGTGTGACTTGGATTTGAACTCTGATTTTTGCCTCTTGGTATGTTTTCAGCTGCCTCAGAAAGATGACAGGATAAGTGTAAAATTCTCTTACCAAGGACACAAGCAGACAACAGCTAGCACAAGGCATATGTTGTGACAGGAACAGCCACAGCAGTTTCAGGAGCACTGAAACTCACTTTGAGGTGAAGTTAATGAGAATTAAATTGGAGAAGGAGAAAAGAAAAATTAAAGATATATTACACTGTTGCATCAATTATTTTTCCAATTGTGTTTTATAGATCAAACTAGATTAGCCATTTCACCAGTGTTTGCATCTGTGAAAAATGGAGAAATAATTCATGAGTTCCAGGAAGAAGTTAGAAATACATTTATAAATTTCTTCATTAGAATTTTTCCAAAGAGAACTTGTAACTCCGTTTTGAAGACTTGACACATTTATAAAACTCCTGAAAGGGTAATAATCTCTGTGCCCAGTGTATTTCTCATATTTTTATTTCTGCCTTCTTAGTACAGTATCTTTGTATTCTTCCTAAACAAACTGTGGTTAAGAATGCAAAGTTTTATTTTGCTGTTTTGTCATTGAGCAATGCTTAGCATCTCTACATATGTTAATCATGAGCACAACAACACCACTTTCTGGGTCTAGGGATAATTAAAAAGGGTATCAGTTGCAAGGGACATCACAGATAAATGGAAATAGGGATTCTAGTCACCATTCCTTACTCAGACAGTGGCTTTGCTCTCATGTCACATTCTCGTGGCAGTGAGTAAGTACTGAAAGAATGAAATAAGCTCCAAATTTCTGTCCAGCAAAAGCTGTCTGTTGAACTTTGCTCTGAACTTCTGATACCATAGAGATAATGTTCTTCCTAGCACTGCTGAACTCCTAAGCTATAAGTAATATCCAAAGAACCATCTCTGCACTATCTTTTCTCTAGAGAAAATTTTCTATTTTGTGCCCATGAGTAAAAAAATGGGATCTGAATACTACTTTTAAACAAAGCTTAGGAATCAGTCACTCTGCCTCTCTACATATCTCTGACTATATTCTGAAGTACAAAGAGAAGAAAATTGCCTTAGTACCTTTGAGGATACAGCTATTAGACACTAATGTTGCTCCTTTTGGCACAGTGGCATAGATAAAGAGAGACAGGCAGAAAATATCAACTTATCAAGCACCTCAGCAGAGTGAGACAATTATATAAAACATATATATATAAATTATTTCACTGGCTTGCTTCTTTTCCTTCATAAATAGCTCTGGTTACTCTTATCTCCCAGAGAGGGTCTTCTAGGAATCACCCCCATAAACCGTGCTAGCATGCCTTCAACATTAACTCAGCATTAGCTCAACATTTAGTAACTAATAACACTATAATTTTGTAACTGGGATTGAAAAAAAGGGGTGATTTGTGGCTCACAAAAGTACAGTAGAGAAAGATTTTATAGTTATTAAAATATATGACTTCTGAAAGTTACCTGCTTTTTGCTGCTGTTCTATCTTTGCACAGTCACAGATTTCCTAGGAAAATACCTGTTGCTTGTAGAGAGGGCTGTGTGATCTCATACTGCAAATATCCTTTCTCCTCCAAGCCAAGAAATTTTAACTAATTTCTACCTCAGGGCTTTACCTCCCTGGACAGCTGGTTGTATGTAGTTATCTCAAGTCAGTGTTCTCTTTAATTTCCCTTCAAGTTCTCTCCCTTGGAATAACTCATTAGTGAAATACTGGACAAAACCTCTTAGGTTTTACCACCTGTGCCCCTAATTCTTAACTCAATATGGTCAGAAATAAAGATTGACTTGCCTGAAATCAACTGCAGCACAAAATTAGGGGTACAGAATGATAAGGTTACAGGCATTTTATGGCATATTTTTAGTCCAGTAGACCATGGACTTTAATAGCAGCAAGGGCAAGATCATGCTTTCATGAAGGAAAATTTTCCTTCCTTTCTGAAGGAATATTATCTTAGTATATATAATCTTTACATAAATTTAGAAAATCTCATTTTGCATATCTAATTTATTTTTATTTTGCTATTTTTTCCTTGATTTTTCTTGCAAGGCTTGAGTAGGATATATATCAGGATATTTTAAGTGGAGACTGGGGGAGCAGAACTCCTGCAAAGTGTTAAATAGGTGTGCTACTGGTAGGGAACTCTCAATGCTTTGGTGCTCTGGGCCCATGAAACAGCAAGTTCCAGTGGCAATTAATGAGAATTCATGACTGATTTTTATCTTGAATATTGTACCTTTGAGGATATTGTGGCTGTAAGTAGAGTCTTAGTACCTTAGTGATTTGGTAAATTAAGAGACTTTGTCTTCCTCTTTGTAGATTTTTCTGTAGCCTTTCTAACAATTTTTGGGCATGTAATCTTCTGAATGCTACATATCCTTGTTTAAGAAACTTAAAATAGGTTTGGTTAAACTTGAAGTGTGAACCACTGCACTGTGGTGTTTCAGCCACCCTTGCTTCCTACTTCCAACATCCAGATCTACAGTCCTCCTTGACAGAGTTATCAAGGTTCTTTTCTCTTTAGAAAGTTAATTTATACATATCAGATTTCCTCTAAGGGTGAGGCTTCTAAATAGCACCCTGCTTTTTACATAACTAGGACTCTGGGAGTGGCTTTCTTCTGTACTCTTTGATACTGGAGTACTGGCTTTCCTGGGCTGCCCTCTAATTTGCAGTGATTTTGGTGAGAAGAGATTAAGGTCTGTCATGCCAGAGATTTGCATGAGCACTTCTTCATTTCATATACAACACTTCAGTTTAACTTTTGATGGGAAAGTAGAGCTCAGAGTGTCTGACCTATTTATCCCTTTTCTGTTCCTTTTTTTGAGATAAAATTGTCGTATAGATGAATTGCACACAGCAGAGTATGTGTGTTTGGTTACTGTGTCACTTTTGGTAAATCAAAGAGAAAAATCTTTTGCTATCAGCTAGCCTTTAATTTAATAACACTTTTGATAAATTGCTTGTATACAATAGGTTATCAAACCCAAACATTAAAGATTTCAGTTTGACACTGCTGGAATGAATCATACAGATGGAAAAGGCCAAATTCACAGTTCTTTATCTGGAGTAAAGAAAAAAAATCTATCAGTTTCAAGACTTGCACTAATGAATGAATAAAAAATTTAAAATCTAGCCTAAGGAAGTTAGAGATATGCTTGAAGCATAACTGTTCATTAGAACAGCATTTACAATTCCTTTACCATAGAGTTTTAGCACACTGTGGATCATTGTTTATCATTTATTGTATACTACCATTAAAAAATACCTCCTTATATTCTTTTTCTTTTCCTTTCTTTTTCTAATTTATGCCCTTTTCTCGTAACTTGTTCAGCTTCCCACATACACAACCCCCATGCTGGATCTGCTGCACTCCAAAGCATGTGAGTGACAACAGCCTTGACAGCCCTTGGGGTGGTGAAAGATCTGGCGAGAGCAAGCCTCCCCAGCATGCTCATCAGGTTAGTGAGGATACTGTCATGGATGGCAGTGCCATGTATTCTTGTCAGCCATAAGTGTAAAGTGATTGCAGCCAAACCTTTCCTCACAACAAAAAGAGAAAAGGCTGAAAAAAAACCTTCTTGAGACAGTGAGTTGAAAGATTATGATGCTTTCCAATAAAAGAAGGCTCCCTTCAAAGTACTTTGCAGGCATACCTGCTTCTTGTTTCTATCACTTGCACACTCTAAAGAGGCCTTACACTGGCTGTAAATATAACCTGTGGGTTGAATTTTATAGTCTTTTATGCAGCTGCAACAGCATGTTGAGGCTTTAGGATAAACACAGACTAAAGCCAGGTTGTTCCATTAGGACCTTGATTCACCTATTTTTGAGATTTCTCTCTCAGAAAGATCATGGAGGTAAAACATCTTTAATGGGTTACCCTGACTGTGCAAAGGAAATATCTACTAAGGGAAATAATCTACTTCAGTCTCCTCAGAACTCAAACCCAGTCTGTCTTCCTCAGCTCTGTGTGTGTGTGTGAACAACGTCATTCCTTCAGGTGGCCAGCAACAGCAGAGACCCTCTCCAAGAGGATCATAGCAGAGTAGGTGTATCTGACCCATTCATTGGAAAAAGGCCTGTGCATGCTGGCTGTGATATGGTGGAAGGAACAGGGAAACAGCTGTCAAGCCCAAAGTCAGCACCTCAGCAGCTGGAATCTACCAGCAATTTCAGTTTGTGCTACTATGTTAAAACAAAAATGCAGTCTGTCCCATTTCAGTTTGCATTAAAATGTGCTCTTTACTTGCTGCAGAGGTGATAATCATAATAACTATTGCAGATGAGCATTTACCATATTTGCTCTCCCTGTCATATCACATCACCATTCATGACTAAACATCCTGAGGCTGAGAGAAAACAATAGTACATCTCTATTTCCTTTGCACACCCTCATATTAGCCAGGTAAAACATGACTTCCACAAGCTCCTTTTGATAGAGGTAACAGCAATTGTTGTCTATTTAAATCTGGTAGGTGAAGGATTTAAAGTTAAGTGACATTTTCTAGGTCAGAAAGAGATTCAGCACCTGTATTTTCCAATGGCATGCCAGAGCCCTGACTTCTGCCTTGTGCTCCCACAGCTAAATTTTATCTCACAAAGCTGAACACTGGTGATGAATGTGCTGTGGAATTTACTTTGGAAAACAAATATTTAACTTTCTACAGATCACTGAAGACCTGATAAAACTTTTGAGTGTCACCTGCCTAATTTCTCTCTATTTTTAATTGAAAAATCTTCTTATTCTTTTCATCTAAATGTGTGATTCAAATAAGAATGGAAAGGCGATTTGCAGTTCTTTTCAAATATCACTCATGCAAATAGGATTCACAAAGTCAAAGTGTTCAGAGTGAGTCTTTGAAGGAAAAAAATCCTTTTAAAAGCATCAGTTATTTCAAAAAGAGGAGTCACATTTATGATTAATCAAGAGGGCCAGTGCTTCCTTCTTGCTTTTGGGTGTGGAGAGGCAAGTGGCCAGGAAGGCAGGGTTGGGCTGTGTGTGGGGGTGATGTGAGCAGCTTTGATATCCTGGGTGATGCTCCCCTGTGCACAGGCTGGTGGTGCAAATTCCACGGTGGGGAAGGGCAGAGCAGGAGCCAAGTAAGCACTCCAGAGAGCCAGGGAGTGAGATAGACAGTTTGTTCCCAGCAAAGACATGGGAATGCTGGCACCAGCTAATTAATCTAGCTCCGTTCTCCAAAATGGGAGATTGGAGTCCACAAAAGGCTTTTGTTCTGGTTTATGGTTTACAGTAATTTCCGATGAGAATTTATTAGCTTTCTTATGTTAAGGCAAAAATTTAAACACCTCACAGTTGCTGAAAAATATACCCAAATACAATATTGATAGAAAAAGTCAGCCTGAAAATGCCAGGGTGAGGAAGGGATTCTGCACAGGGCGTTTTAGACAGTTGTTTTTCAACTCTTTTCAATAAATTAACTAAATATAGTGCTTATTTATTGCTTGCATTTCTTTAGATCACTCAGTTTATAGCAAGATTCTAATTTGAAGAAATTTTTTTTTTTTAACTTCAAGATCTTGTAGATTTAAATTTTAAATATTTTATGTTAAACTTTTTTCCCTCATCTCCTCCCTAGAAAGCAAAGGAGATCTTTTATGTCTTGACGTATTTAATCTTGTTAAGTTCTGATATTAAAAAAAAAAACAAAAAATGTATGTAAATCATTTAAATGCTAGGAAGTATTAGGACAGGGACTGAGTATGAAAAGGAAAACATAATTGTATTACCATATTACCATGTTGTTTAACTGCCCATAGATTCAATATTTAGGTAATTTCTGCTCATTTTAACTAAAATGGGAAATAGTAAAAAAGACAAAGTGTGTTGAAAGGAGAAAAGGCTGATTAGGGAAACAAATTGTTTCTATATTAAGTACATACAAATAGATTAAGATTATACAAGACAGAAAAACACAGACAAGTGGGGAATTACAGAGATCTGAAGCAGCATTATTTGCCTGGGGAAGACATGTTTATATGCAATGACTATTCACTACTTCTCTAAATTCAGGAAGCAATGGAAATCAAATTATGTTTTCATACAGTAGGCTGAAACCAAACAGCATGTTTTGGTTTTCTCCTACATAAAAAAAAAAAAAATATTAATCTGTGTAACTTGTTGCTAAAGTATTTGCCAATGCCAAAAATTTACATAAATTTTAAAACTCATTAAGCAGAGTCAAAGAAGAATAATCTTTGAAAGGCTAATAAATATAAGTTAAAACCTGCTACTCAGGAAGTCCTTGAACTTCAGATCAGAGGAAGCTGTTAGACTGTACTAGGAAAGTGGGTCTTTAATATATTTTGCTGTGTTTCTATGCTGTTCAGTAGAGGAACTACTCTTCTTGCATTTACCTTGATCAATCCTGAAAGCAAAAAACTACATGTAAATTTTATTCTACCCTAAAAAATTACCTTTTTTCTGGAGTTCAAAAAATCTGAACAAACATCCAAAATTTAGCAAAACTAAATATTTTAGTTGTCAGAAAAATACTGGCCAAATTTCAGTGAATTAAATTAAAAAGAAACAGTTAAAAAACAAACTACCTATTTACAAAACAGAAAATCTCATTTTCCTCCCACATCTATTCATATCTATTTGCAGTCATTACAGGTAAGAACATACTGCTGGTGAAGATACTTGAACATATAATTGCACAAAAAATATAGCAGGTAAAGTAGTAAAACAGGCAGAATAGGATAACATAAAAGTTAGGCTTATTTTATATTGGACCGTGTTTAAAATTTTATAATGAGTTTTGAACCAACTCCACAGAAAAAATTAGAGAATCTCTTCCTATTGTTTTTGTGACGTTTTACTTCAGGATTATTTTGTTCTCCTTCCCTCAGTCAGTTTATCTAACTTTCACAATCCAGTCATCTAAAAGAACAATTTACAAGTTGTGTATTTTAATAAAACAAAGTGAGTGAATTTTTCTTATGGTCGGCTCTGAAAAGAAATTGTCTCCTCTGCTCACTCTTTGTAGCTAATTATCTAATCTCCTTCAACTTCTTAGCAAACATAAGCCTGCCTTTTCTGGTGATTGATACAGAGCTACCCTGATCTATTAAACTAGGGCACACCTAATCCTAATATCGCACCAAAAGGAATTGAATAGGAAAAAAAATTAAAGCACAAATCTTCAGCATGTGAAAAACAAAACTGGCTTTATTGCCTCTGAAGATGGTGTTCTAATTCTGAAAATTTAATTCTGCATTACATCTAGAAAGTCCTAGCTGCAATAGTTCATATTTGTGGTAATATTAACACTTTTGTTTTGAGAAATCTGGATGTTATATAGGTGTGACCATCCACCCTTAAGGAGAAGCAATTTGTTGAACTGTCTGAAGCTAAACCAACTGCAGTTGGAAAAAGCAGACAAATTTTACACAGAAACTGGGGCTTTTTTTTTTCTTTCTTAAAAAAAAAGCCTTCTCCTTTCTGTCTCAGAAATCTGGACTATCATTCATTTCAATGACAATATTTCCTCTTCCTGTAAAATCTTGATTTTTCCTAGCCTTAAGCAATCATGTCTGTGATCATGCTGCTGAAATAAGGAGATTCTGAAAGACCAGCAGACTGAGAGACTGCTGAGAAGTTGGGGGCGTGGCTATTTGTCTAGGTAAGATATCCTTCTGTTAATAGTATGGAGAAGCAGTGATGATCTAGCACAGTTGGAACTGGATCTGCTTGCTCTGAACAGCTGGGAGAGCAAAGATGAAGCGTCAGCTATTTAGTGTAATTCCATGTGCTCTAAAATCCAGAATGTCATGGGAGTGATGCATCGCCTTGGCTTGTCAGACTGGTCCTTCTGTGGCACAGATTATGTCTGAGGCTGTCTGAGTTTGCTCAGTGTTTGAGATAAGGAAAGACTTTGAATCTTGCTAAAATCCCTTAAGAAACCAGACACCTGAACTGCAAACAGATGACATAAGCAGCAGCAGTCAATAATTTGGAAGTTTATCTCTCACTTGTACAATTCAGAGGGTGTTTAAACATTGATTTTCTTGAAATTAGAATCAGGCTCCCAGGTTCTAAATTAATTTTTAACTAATGTACAGAAGGAAATGCTCCATTAAATTGCTGCTACTGTATTACTTGTCACAACACCAACACCACCTTCGGCTGTTGCAGAGGCCTCAGTTCAGCAGCCTCTCATCCTCCAAACTGCTTGAAATCAATAACACTCTATTCAGTCTCCCAGCAAACAGTGAAAAGTCTGTTAGCCTAATCCTCACAGAGAAAAAAAGAGATGGAATTTTATGTGCTTGTTATTTACATTTAAGAGTAAAATAAGGGTTGAAAAATTCTCTTTTAAGGCTGAAGTGTTAAAGTTTTGTTGTTTACCTAAGACTTTGCATCAAAAATTTTCTTTGTTTCATGGACTCTCTGTGGACTCCAAGGTGGGTAAAAAATTCTGACCTGCAGCCTGAGGTCAAAGTATGAACCTCTCCCTCCTGAAGTTTTCAACTTGGCATAGAGCTGCTGGACTAGAATGTATGCATATGATGTTCAGTTTGCCCTCATTTTCCTTTCATTAAGGGAAATGTGGATGTTCAGTAAAGTTGCCAATCAGATGAGCTAAATATTGGACTAGGTCATGAAGTCACAAGTTTTTTAAGTGCCTTCAGTGGAGGAGCAATTAGAACCTGATAGCCTTTTATTTTTCTTGTCACATGGAGGCTTTTTAAAATATAATATGATAGAAACAGTGGGGTGATTTTTATTATACCTAGCTCATCTAGCATTGCTGTCAAGTTAAGTTATAGTTTTAAGAGGAAATCACCAAGTAGCATATTTATGGTTTTGCTATCGTAAATCATACCATCGTTAATGTGATAGAAAATCTACAATTATGATACTATCTTCTCCATTTTTTCTATAAATTCTGCTATGTATCAATGGGGAGAGGAATAACAGCCGATATATATCCAGTGCATATAAATGAGCTGCTACTTATTCCATTTAAAAGTAAAGCAGCTTCTGTACAATCTGTTGCATGTTCCCATAGCTGTAAATGGGCCTGTGAAAGCAAACACAGTTGCATATCAACAGGTTAGGCCATCAGACTGCATTGACCCTTTGAGGTCAATGAAAAGAATGTTAATGAGTACAGTGGGCTTTTCAGTTGGATTCTGGGTGTTATGTACCTGTTCACCACAGATGTCTACTTCAACTGCAGAAGTAAACAAAAGTATTTAAGCTACAGGTATCATCCTTAAGTCATGACTACTTTGCTTTCACTTCCTAAGCAAAACTTGCTTGGTTTGGTTTAGGACGCTTTTACACAGCTTTGCTCTCATTGCTGTAAAATAGAAACAAAAATTTACTGAAAACTTTTTTGCCTCCTTGCATAGTTTCAAAAAAGAGTTTGGTGGCACACAAATGGCTTCAATTAAGTAAAAATATGTTTAATTTGTGTAAGTCAATAATTTGAAACAATCATGTTTAGAAATTTAAATTAGCATAATGAACAGAAAAAAATACCTCCTCTAATCTTGATATTGTTTTAGGTTGAATACATTTCATTGTTGACGTTTGAATTTGTTACTGGTTGAAGTTTAAATTATAACAATGAAGGCATATTTGTTTCAGGTTTAAATTTCTCTTTGTTTAATATAGCTGTCAAGTAAGGAGAAAAAGTCAGATCATACAAATAACATTTTTAACTAGAAAAATATTTTATAAGGTAGTCGAATTTCATTTGGCTTAGCTTCAAAAAGGAATGGGTTATTTCAAATTTGAAAATCCATCAGCAACAAATTTTGTATCTGATTTGCTTCATTTATAAAGGCAAGCTGAAACAAACTATTCCCAGCTTGATGCTTGCAGTAAGCATATCTCCTGGTTTCCCAAACCATTGGAGAAGATAGGTTCTAAAAGCTAGTTTAAAGTCCATGATAAAGAAAGAGATTTTCTTCTAATTCTCTGTTTTGTCTGATAACCTTTCTAAATTCTCTGACAAAATGCTAGCTGAAATGTAAATTTTGCGTCTATTCACAATAATTCTCTTGCAAGAGCTAAGAAGTAGTCCAGGTCAAAAAAAAATCTTGAGGGGATCATATTTGGCTGAAATTATTGATTCTTCTAAAACTACATTTCTTATATACGGGATGTAATTTTCAAAATTTCATTTTGAGGGGGAAAAATATCACCACAATGCTAAAGAAAATATCATTTTATGATTTTCATATCAAGTTTTGCTGTCGATTTTACTACTTACATTTTCAATTTCTATTGTAGATTTTTTCCCACACTCTGTAAATTACAACACTTTAAACGTTTAACCAACCACAGGAATTTTCCTTCCCTTGTGTCTCTCTTTGTTACAATTTACCTTCCTGGAGGATTTGGAGTGTGGAAGATCTGTTATACATTTAATTTTTTTCCCAAAATGGAACTATCAGCACCTCCACAGCTCTAAGGGTTGATTTGCTAAAAGCTCTTCATTGTTTGATACAGATTTAATATAAAAGAGTGATAATTCTGCAAGGAACTCTTTCAAAGTGTCCAGTGCTTGGTGCACCTGCAGTAGAGGTGAGCAGACCAACTGAGGAGGTCGTAGGTATAGATCTCAGGCAATTCAGTACAAACCTGGCTGTTCAAACTGAAAAGCTTACACTTCCATAGTGATGACCTGGTTCTGTGGGTTATTTTTAAAGTAAAACATGAAATCTGCCCACCTCAGTGTAAAGAAAGTGTGGTTGGACAAGATGACCCCACCATAGTCCCTCCCAACCTTACCCTCTCTGTGATTCAAAAAAATCACCAAACTGATTTTCCCTCCAGGAGGATGCTCAGGGCTGGGGGTGAGATATGGCAGGTACATGCCACTGGGACATAGGTGTGAGTGACATTTCTGGCATTTTCCTGACCACAGAGTCTCCCTCTTGGCTAATTATTATCCACTGATTGCTGAGCTGGGGAACACTGAGTGGTTCCAGCCCCCATGATTGCCTTTGAGTGTGCTGCTGTGGGGGCTCTGACTGTCTGAATGCTCCCTGCAAGGGAACCTGTGTGCCCATTGTTTAGACACCTAAATCCTTTGAGGACACAGGCCTTTGATGAAAATAAAACTCCAACTGAGTTAGAGGACATTTAGGGCAGGACTATCAAAAATGAAGTTGTTTAACAAAGATAATCTCCTGCTCACATATCACAGTGCACTGTTTTGCAGTGAAACTGTTGAATTTTAGTTACTTGAAGAATCTGAAGAAAAAAATTGCTGGTTTGATTTTCAAAGTTTTCTGTATTTATAGTTTCAATTAAATTCACTGCTTATATACTATTGTTTATGTTAAGTACACTTCATAGCTATTAAATATATTTTTTTCACATAGTCTCAGGGTTTTTTTCTTTGTTTGATGTTCCACAGGGATATATGGTCCCTTTAAGGAAAGAGTAAATTTCACATTGCTTTGTATGGCTCATTGTTCTGACTGGTGCTGTGTATTTCCGACAGCATATTCAGGATTCTTTGAAAGTTGTGTTGTAACTGACTGCCAGCATCTGAAAGTGCATTTCAGGACTAGTGCTTGAAATGTATATACATTTCCAGGCCAGTTGAGTAATGAAAACATATTTAATTATTTCCATGCTCCCAAATGGTGTACAGTGTAATTAACTATGATGCGGATTTCCAGGCTAATTAGAACAAAGTGTGGTACCAAATTAATTGGACACAAAAGTACCTCTAAAGAGCAATGAAAGAAGTTTATGACTTGTGTTTCATAAAAGTAACATGAAAGTGGTATGAATGCAGTATATAAAAAAAATTAGGAAAACTGTTAAGATGATTTTCAAGACAAGACAAATTTTTGTCAGTTCATTTAAGAATCAAGTGGGTCTTTCCCTTATTTGATTCAAATCTCCATCTTTTGAAGTGTAGCTGCCCACCAGCATGCTGGACCTCATATCACACAACTCCTATACCATCTTCTCCTTAGGCAAGAAAATCTTTCCCTCTAGCTACTTGGATTCTCACGAATCCACTGACACATACTCTCAAGATTTTATGACATCTGCTATTTTTCCTAACAATTTCTAGAGTCATACTAAATTTTATGAATTGCAGCTTTCTTAGGAGGGGAAAAGCAGATGCGGGAGAAGTCTGAGAATTGTGTCATCTCTTAAAAACAGGGAAGGGAAGGGAAGGGAAGGGAAGGGAAGGGAAGGGAAGGGAAGGGAAGGGAAGGGAAGGGAAGGGAAGGGAAGGGAAGGGAAGGGAAGGGAAGGGAAGGGAAGGGAAGGGAATCTCCACAGAACTGAAAGGATATTTCTATCTTGTTATTTTTTTCTTCATTGTTCTGTCCCAATTTTTGTTATCTCATTAAAAACAGATTTTTTTTTGTGAATAAAGATAATGAAGAATTATATTTACATTTCCTTCAAACTGCAGCCTAAATATTTCTCTCTGATTCTGTGAAATATTTTGGGGGTTACTTCTGAGTCATAGTGCACAGCAGAGGAAAAACTCAGATGGGTTTAATTTTTACAGGCCTGTTAGTCTCACATCAGTGCCCGGTTAAGTTATGGAAAAGATTATTCTGGGGAGTATTGAAAAATGCCTGAAGGACAACACAGTCATCTGTCAGCATGGCTTCATGAGCAGAAAGTCCTGCTTTTCAAACCTGATTTTATTTTATGACAAGGTAACCCACCCAGTTGACCAAGGGAAGCCAGTTGATGCACTCTTGAATTTTAGCAAAGTTTTTGATATTATTTCTCATTATATCCTCCTGGACAAAACGTCCAGCCTTCAGTTGCACAAAAATACCATGTGATGGGTGAGCAAGTGGCTCATGGGTCAGGTGCAAAGGGTTACACTGAATGGGTGCTGCTGCCATCCAGGCACTAGTGGGGTTCTGCAGGCCTCCATCTTAGCTCTCTTCAATATCTTCATTACTAAATTGAATGCAGGACTCAAAGGGATACTAAACAAATTTGTAGATTATATAAAATTGGGAGGAGCTGCTTGCTTTCTTAAAGAGAGGCCCTGCAAATAGATTTCAGCAAATCAGAGGTCTGGGCAATTGCCAAGTGTATGAAGCTTAACAAAGACAAGTGACAGATTCTGCACCTGAAATGGGGCACCCTGGATGCATGGACAGGCTGGGGGGGAGAGGCTGGAGAGCAGCACTGCAGAAAGGGACCTGGGGACCTGGTCAATGCAGAGTTGAACCTGAGTCTGCAGTGCCCTGGCAGCCAGGAGGGCCAAGAATGTCCTGGGGGGCACCAGACACAGCACTGCCAGCCAGGCAAGGGAGGGGATTGTCCCCCTCTGCTCTGCACTGAGGCAGCCTCACCTCGAGTCCTGTGTGCAGTTTTGGGCATCACAATATAAGAAAGACATTGAACTGTTAGAGAGCATTCAGAGGAGAACAAGGCTTTGGAGAAGCCTCACAAGGAGCAGCTGAGGTCACTCTGTCTGTTCAGCCTGGAGGAGACCTCACTGCAGTTACAGCTTCCTGGTGAGGGGAAGAAGAGAGACAGACATTGATCTCCTCTCTTTAGTGACCAGTGATAGGATGTGAGGAAATGGGCTGAACTTGTGTTGGGGAGGTTTAGTTTGGATACCAGGAAAAGGTATCTTCACCCAGAAGATACCCAAAAGATGGTGGCTGGGCACTGGAACAGGTTGCCAGGGAAGTGGTCACAGCACCAAGACTGACAAAGCCTAAAAAGCATTTGGACAATGTTCACATGGTGTGATTCCTTGGACTGTCCCATGTAGAACTTGGGCTTCACCAATCCTTCTGAGTCCCATTCCAGCTCAGAATATTCAGTGATTCTGTGACTCTTTAATGCCAGAGTGAAACTGGTTTTAACTGTGGAAGTGAGAAAGTGGCAGAAGTTTTCTTGTTATTCAAAGAATGGCTACAACACAAGCGAGCTTTTTCTTTTGGTATGTCAAAATCCTCAAAGTAAAGATGGCAAATATAATTTTTGCTTTTTTTCTCTCTCAGCTTTCTTCCAAACAAGGAACTAGTCATAAAGACATGGCAGAGGTGCCACCTATATGATCTCTCCCTGGCTATCATTCTCTCTTACAGATCCATTGCTGGGTGTCTGACATCATTCAGCTGTTTTTCATGAAGAGGAGAACACAGTACTACACCAAGTTGCCTCCTTTAAAAGGCATAATCATTGTATTTGTTTCTTTGATTTCAAATATGGGTTATGGCCAGTATTTCTAATTTGATCTGGGCTATAAATGGAGTGTTAGAAGAGGAAAATGCATCAAAACCATAACACACCTGAAACATTTTTCAAATCTTAGCACCTATGATAATATTTATCATCTTTATAATCTGGAGAACTGTCTCACGTTCTACGTGTTCTTCCAAGAATACTATGTAACAATGATGGTGCTGGAAAGGTTAGTTATGGCCTGAACTCATGCTAAAAAAACCTGAAGCTATACAGTCCATAACTACAGTTAAACTGTAACCTGAGACTGCTCATACCCAGTCAGACATAAAATGAGACTGAAAGTTCCTGAACCCTTGATAGCAATGCCATTCCCATTGATGTTATCACCAGTCAAACTATTCTCACTGGAAATTAATTGTCAAAAAATTCAAGTAGAGAAAAAGCTGCTGTGCATGCAGTTGTTATAGAAAGAAATTAAGAAATATTTTCCCCATACATGCTATTGAATCTGCACTTGTATAGACTAAATATAAAATGTTTTGACATTTTCGTACTTTTACTCTAAAATGCTTCACAGCTAACTAGAGGACACAATTCTGTTAGCTTTTATATACAGCTGTTCAAATAATTTAGGCATTAGGGAGATGACCTGCAGGACTATTTTCCATTTGAACTTTTCTTTTTTAAAGGGCTAAGTCTGTGTTTTTCTTTTAATTTCTTTAAGAGCTGTAGACCTTGTGTCCTCAGCAGACAGGAGATGAACAATACAAATCTTTAAGCTCAAGAGGAAACAAACACAGAAAGGAGGTTTTTGGGTTTATTTGTTGTTGGGTTTTTTTCCAAAATCCTTCCCTTACCACTGCACTAAGAGGCAGCAAGAATACCTTAAGAGTATTCTTGCTGAGTGCAGAACATACTAATAGACTTTACTGGTCCTGACCTGTCTCCTCTGAGGCACTCACCCCTGAAATGGTCTCACTTAAGGTCAGGTTTGTCAATTTAGTCTTTTCCTGATATGAACATGTTAGTCTTGTTCCACCCCTCGTTTAGGTGTGTTGTGCTGTCTCTTACCCTCTCTGTCCCAAGTGTTTTTTGTCACTGACTGGGCTTTGCCAGCACTGGTTCTGCCTGTTGTGTTGGGCCCCTGCTCTGCTTTGCACTCAGCTGCAAAGGGGACAGTGGTCCTTGCTGTTCCCTGAGGTGCAGTGCAGAGATGACATTTGGTCCCCACGCAGCGCTCTGGAAGACAGGGACAATCTTGATGCCTTTGCTGCTATGTTCTGGGAAATGTTTTCCTTCAGACCATTGTTTAGTGTATCACTTTTGTCTAGAGCAGAAGAGGAAGGATGATTTTACTTAAATAATCAAGGATTACACAATAACTTACAATGCAGTGATCTAATTCTCAAGACACTCAGCAAAAGCTGTTTCTACCAGTTTCAGGGGCAAATGGGGTTCAGCTCTTCCACAACTCAACCCCATATATGTTAAGACCCTGGCATACCACATGGAAAAGTTTCAATAATTCCAGTTTTTCTGTTGCTCTCTAGAATGGTTTGTATCTTTTGGAGACAAGTAAAGCATGGAGAAATTGGGCTGTGCTCTTAACCAGTTCCTATAACAGAGGCAAGAAACAGATGATTAAGAGTTATGTTCCATTTATGCCAGCCAGGGGACAAACATTTTTGCTGGAGGTGCAGGATGGATTGACTTTAATCCAATTTCTGCCCTCACAGCAGTGAAAAGGGGGAGAGAATACGTATGTCTCAGAACAGGCTAACCTTGGTTGTGTCAGTCATTTTGTGTCTAAATCTCTGTTAATACTGAATGAGCATTTGTGTCAATCACTAGAATACATTGCATCTTAGTGCAGATAAAGCTAAGAATGGATTAAAGTCCTTTGCATTTTTCTGTGATAGCTTGAAAAAGATATTAATTTATCCACTTGATGCACTTGGTTGAAGTGAAATATGCTATACTAGTCCAGCACAGATGAGGAAAATATTTGAGGTTTACTTATTAGTGCAGGTTTAAAACCACTAACAGATGCTAGTTTTCGTTTTGCAAAAGCAATTCTGCGTGTGAAATAAGGAATATCTCAAGTTTTCATAGTTCACAGTGAACCCCTTGTTCAGACAGGAATTAGACTGAAGGAAATGATCTTTTTCTCTGGATTGTCAGCTGATGTTCAATCTCTGCTAGCAATGATTACAAGGAAAAATTTTTTGTACACTGTCCTCATCTGCCATCTGGGTTTAACTAAGTCTGTAAAACAAATACAATTATCAGGGGGAAACAAGTCAAAACAGAATTTCTCTCTGTAATATGGCCCAGTTAAATTCCCCTTCTCAGGTAAAGTAAAAGATTTATGTTTGAAGGAGCCTTAACATTAACACATACATGTGACATAATATGCAATGCAGTTCAAGTGTTTTTCTCAGCTCCTTGATTTTTAGTGTGCACATATGGCTGAATACAAGATTAGTACTATTATATCTACTTAGATTCTCATTCATCCCTCACCTCCCCATGTACATTGTGCATCACACTCTCCTTCATTCGTCTGTGCTTAGATTTTTTCTCTCCCCTCTTTTAAAAATGTTCTTTTTTTCCAAAATGAGATTACATAAACTGATATTAACACTTCGTTTGAACAATGGCACTGCATTATATTATAAATTTTTGATTAAAAGCTATTAGGTAAGCATATAAGTGGTAGAAAATGCTGTGTGAAATGTAAAGAGATCATATAAGTGTTGACCAGTTTCCAGAAAATTTAAACTACTGGTATGTTCTTTTCTAAGTTTCAAGAAGTATATAGAAGAACATATACTTGATTTGATAAGCTAAAAATGTGCATATAATGAAATTATCTGGCGATATCTGTCATAGATTGTTACCAAGGTCACAGTCACTAACAGGGGCTTATCAGGTGTATAAATACATACATACCGTGTATGTATTTATAAATGGCAAGATTAAAAGGGATACCAGGCAGTATGACATGACACTTTTCTGTGCTCTGCAAAGGTAAAAATTGAACTGAAATGCTGAAAGCAAAAACTCTAAGAGTGATAAAAGTCATTATTGCTGTGCCTCTTCTTTGTAGGGCAAATGACTTGAGTTTTGAAACATTAACCAAACAAATTTCTTGCGCTATGTCCTGGAGAGATAAACAGCACGACCAGGCTTCTCAACTGTCAAGACTCTAATTAAGGTAGGCACAGAGGAGAAAAAATAGATTATTTGGGAGAAAAAAAAAAGGTTATTATTATTAAAGTCTTATTGACCTTATCGAGTCAATAAGAAAAACAGAGAGAAAGATTTTCTTTGATTTTGCCCCTCTGCCTTTTCATTTCTAGGCTGAAGTCTCAATACTTTTCCATGTTTTATTCAATCTTCTCCTTTGAAATGTGCTTTGGGCGTGGGATAGAGATGAACTTTATATTTATTAATCATTATGGAGAGATAGTCTGACTGACACTCTGAAATGGTAGACTGAAATCCCAGATCTTGTCAGTCTATGGATATCCCAATCAGCATTTTCAAACATACTAAGAGAACAAATTGTTTAAAAAAGAGGTAGATTGTATCTTGCTGCTTTCAAGTCAGGTGGATGTTTTACTGAAAGTACATAATTGACATAGGCTGTCTGCAAATGATAAGTAGTTAAAATCCTTAGATTATAGCGTGCAGACAATCTAATACTCACCTCTGGCCTTAAAATTTGTTGTCAGGAGTCTTTGACTTGTAGGTCAACCACTAATCTTTATTAGGGTTTTCAATAGACTATGATTTCACTTTCAGTGGGTTTTTTTCTCTCTCTATGCACATTATATTGATATATTGTTTTAAAGTATATTCCTGATTTTAAAGTTTATAATTTCACAGACTGGATATAACTGTTCTTGAGACTTGCCATTGCACTTGGAATCCTTTTCATATATTGATAACTTGTCTGCATAATTGTGATGGAAGGAGATTATTTTCTGACCTTTTATTTGATTTAAGTCCTGTTCATGGATGATTTTTTTTTTTTCTTGCATCACAGTAATATCTGCAAGTTGGTAAATACCCTTGAGATTACTGGTTATAATTAATGCCTTAACAGACATCTTATTGTTTTTGTATTTATATTGTATTAGATGTTTCTTCCCTTCCACTTCATTACAGATCATACTTATACAAATGCTGGATGGCTGCCTAGTCTTTTTTTTTCTGTATGTACAGAAATAACTGTGTAGGTCTTTACAGATGGGAATGGCCAGATCATATGAAATCAATTGTGAAGACCATATTGGAAATCTAAATCAGATGATTCTTCTTGCAATGGCAAAATTTTGCTTACTAGAAAAGAGCTTCAACTTCCCTCTTACTAATGTGCATTTGATTGTTTGGAAGGACTGCAAGAACTGTAGAAGCATTCATAACTATGAGCTGAACCTCAAGTACAGGCTTGAGGTCTAGTGATAAGCTGGAGAAAAGGCTGCAGCAGGCAATGCATTGCTGAATATGGGAATATTATGTTCTACAGAACACCTCTTATTTGTTTATACTTTACTACTAAATACAGCTAGGAAGACCACAGACAAAAAAGCAGGCCAGAAGAAAATGGCATTTAAGGTCTCTGTATCTTTCTTTTCTCCCACCCATTATGCCCTACAATCAGAATGTAGTAAGGCATTTCTCTAGCAAAATAGGATGTCTTAAAAAAAAAAAAAACTCAAAACACCCAACGAACCCTGTGCAAAATTTCTGTGATCCTTTCTATGTATTTATATCTCAAAGATTTCACTTTCCTATAAAATCTCAAGTTAGCTGTCCTCCCACTCTGTTGGGGAGTGAAGTGTGTCAAGTGAAGCATCTCTAAGCCCCAGAAGAGAAAGCTATCTTTGTAAGCCTCTCTGCAAGACATCCTTCTGATAGGATAGCTCCCTTTCATCCTCTCACTTAGTCTGCAGCAGCTTTCCCACCCAGTCTGCCCCTTTTCATGTTTTATTTTCTCAAGACTTTCCCATTTTCATCCTTAACCTATGAGCACTTTTTCCAGATGTGCAGCAAATGCTGCCTTTTCAGAACACAGTTTTGAAAACAAAAACATTCCAGTGGCTAATTTCTCTCAGAACATTGATGTCTTTGTGTGAGTAGATACCAGATGAGTTCAGAAGCTTGGGGGAGGCCTTTCCTTTCAGCCTTCCTGGTAATATGAGTCAAAACTCTATATACTCAGCATGAAAAGGAAACCTGCTTCCTTTAGCACCGGATGGGGCAGAAAAATATCTGCAGCTGAGCTGATATTATTCCTTATGGTGGTTTAGTTGTTTATTTTGAGATTTTGCTATTTCTTGATTTGGTAGAGTCATTCTGTAATTATTACAAGGTGTGCAATGCTTTGAATTCCTCTTAACAAAATGCTTGAAGCTGATTTCAGTGACAGATTACAAATTTGAGGACAGAGCTTGGTCTTTTCATTTGGCCTGTCTTCTCTAATGGGGTGATATGACCCCTATAAATGAAGTAATACCTGTTGAGGCTCCTGGAGATCATGGCCCATGTTTATGGAGGTACAATGCTTTTTTAAAAGCTATTTTTTATCTATAGTGAAAGAGGTTGGGAAGATTAAGGCCCTAAGAGGAATGAATGAACAGTAAGATGAGACCACAAGTTCAGAGATGCCTTGAGACAAAAGCTACTAATATAAACACGTTTTTAATAAAAACACACTGAGTGTGAGAATTTCTCCTGAAACTCTGAACATGCTGGAGAAAATGTAGTCTCAAATGAAATTAAACAATCCTAAATTATTGATTGTTCTGCTATATGTGGACAAGCTTTTTATGGTATTTTAGTCAACTTTTGTTTTGAGGCTGTTGACTTTCTCTGAAAGCTAATCTAAGCCCCTCTTTTATTCAAACAGCTCAAATATTTTCAGATTACTTCTTAGAACTTTTTGGAGAGAGACTAAAATGGCTTTTGGCTGTGTTAACACACATCCAGGAAATGTCTAATGGCTCAAACCAAGCCCAGTGCAGCTGCTGTAGAGGAGATATTCAAATCTTAAACATCTTGGAAAGATACATGCTGTATTAATGGATCATGACAGCTAAAAACAAGGTCCTTTCCGGTCTCTGTCATTACTCAGACTTAACACTACTTGAATAATGTCAAGAATTTTTTGTGAGTAATTTAGTTCACAACTGACTCAAATACTTGCTGAATACATTCTTTCTACTTGTGATCCATCCTAGCAGAGACATTTGGAAAATCTAGAGAACCTTTCAAATAGGTTTTTCTAAATGCATGTGAAAAGTGTAAATTTCTAAGAAATGCTTTAAAAATAGCAGGACAAACATATCAAGTAGCACATGTATCTTCACAGTTTTTTATCCCAAACTTAATATTTTGATAAAATGCAATTGACTTTCCCGCCCATTCATTCCTTGATCACAAGTCTGACATTAACAGTAAGTTGCAGCCTATTGTAGGTAGAGGAATAGGATGAAATCTAAGGAAAATACAGTGTATTCCTGTAAGTTGTCAACTATTCATAAGAGAATAATTATCTTTAGTCTTAATCTGCTTGGATCCAGAAAGAAGCATTAATTGTATTAACCCCTATGTTATGCACAAACTTGTTTAGTACTTGTTAATTTTAATTTAATTTCTATTATCTAAAAGGTTTTCCCTCACAGGTGCATAAGAAACAGGGTAATAAAGTTTTTTTTGATTATACATTTATACTTTTTTATTATACTTACATTTATGTCACAACATAAATGTATGCATATCGTTCGGATTTTTAGTTTGAACCTGAGTCCTATATTTTATTCTCAGAGATTTTGGGGTGACGATTGTTACTGCTCATGAGTTAAATGCAGGAGATATTTCAACAGTGACAGTGAGAGTGAGTGACATTTGATTAGATAGATTGATTGGGTTAAACTACTCAAGTTGTCTTGTCAATTATAAACTTTATTTCATTCTCTCTCCACAGAAGAGAGACAGATTTATAGTCTGTATACCATCAGATCAATATGCATTAAAGACAGTCAGTTAAAAAAAAGGTGAGAGAATTTGTGTAATTGGCTCACTAAGGACTACAAATGAAATTATGGCAAGTTGAGGTTTCACTGGTGTAAATTATCCACTGTTTTACAGATTATTAAGCATAAATGGAAGGATAATCTAATGTCATTACGGGATCACTTTCAGAATTTAAAATTCTTTCCCAGAATGATTTTCCTGGCATCTATTTAAGAGATGTTCAAGTAGTGCTTGTTCTTTAAAAAATCTACCACTGGAGTTACTTTGGAAAAAAGGTTTCAATTAAGGATGTTTTCATTTCTAGTCATGTTTGTCATGTCTTGTCTGAGTAATTAAAACTGGTTTATTTTCCCCTTTTACTCAATTGAACTATTTATTGTCTTTTAAAAGATTAAAGTGTGGCTTTCTGGTTTAATATTCTTTAAAAGTGTTTCTTGAATAAAATATGTGTTTTATCAGTGTTTTCACATCCTAAAAGAAATCTATTCTGACTTCCTGGGATTTCCTCAAAGTCAACAGAAAGGCAAGGATTCCCTTTATTTTATCTCCATTTATGAGAAATGTGGTTAATCAGGGATAAGTGGGATTGGTTTTTGGAAGAATTATTAGGAATGTGCTACAAGGTCACAGATATTAATCTATGGGTTGGTAGATTTCCACTGGAAATCTCAGATGAGTTGTCACCTGTGAAGTAGATAGGATGCTGCTTTTGCAAAAGGGTTTGTTACAGTCTTATAGTTTATAATTATTTATGGTTTAATAGTTTTTAACCAGTAAGAAGCCTCCCTTCTTGTTGCATTTTCTGAGAAACAATTCCTTCTTCCTGGGAAATGAGAGTGGTGTGATTGTGAATCAAAGTGACCTGGCAGGGCCACGTGAGCATTCTTTCTAGCATTTTTTGAACCATTTTTCTGAACAATTCCTTTCCTTACACACCATCTTTCCATATGAGAACTGCAAAGCTGATTATGACATTTCTACACTAAAAACATAAACCCAGCTAATGTGGTTGTGGGTTCTTTGGGATCCTGGAGTAACTGCCTTCTTTCTCCAGTTTGGCCTTGATACTTTCTGTGCCTTTGCTTACTTTAATTTCATACATAGCAAACTTGTTTGATAGTAGAATAGGGTATCTCTGCAGTTTTCAGCAGGCAGTCTGTTTTCTGAGGAAAAATTCAACAGAATTGCCTTCTCCAGTTCTCAGGGTGGCTGATATTGGTTCAGCCTAAAGATCAGGATTAGAAAAGTGGAGTTTGAACATGTGTAGCAAGCACCCTGTCAAAACTGATTGGATCATTTTTACTTTTTCCATGCCGCAAGCTCAGAAACTATAGGGAATGTTTCATTACTATAAAAATTAATTCTTTGCTACCCCTACCACTAAACAGTTTCCTCTAAGGCCTAAAATATTTTATCTAACTATTATGCCAATTTAATCTTAAATTGACTTCTAAATTAAAGATGATGTGCTTTCTTTAGTTGTAGTAATGAATATATTTTCACAGCAGGTTGATTGATTTCAAACATTGTCTGCTCCATTAACCTGTGACAGCACATAGCATTAAAACCAACCTTCTTCAATACCTGATTTTATAATTGAAAAATAAATATGTTTGTCTTAAGGAGAATATTTTTTTCAGTTAATAAATATTTCAGATGTTGAGCCAAAACTCCATCTGGAATTATCTGAAAATTAATGCCTGTGATTTTTTTAAAAGATTTTTTGGCATTTTTTTGGCAAGAACAGAAGTGATAATAGAATTGAGAATGCCATAGCCAGATTGCACCTGGGGGAGGGGAGGAGTGATTTGGTTTCTATGATGCTGCTGCTGTGAATGCTGACATCCCTGAAATCTCATGAGGTAGTTTTGAGTTTGAGGGCTGCAATTAGGATTAAAATCTAGTTCATCAACACAATTTAGTCCTGAAGGCAGTCTCTAAGCCAGAACAGACCCAAGGGATGTTTCATCCGAGCTGTGCTTTTATGACAGGGGAGGTAGAGAATAACTGTCTGGGCAATAAAAATTCTGTAACAACTGACACTGTTATTACTGCTGAAAGTGGCTTAAGGTAAAGGCGAGGTGGATGTTGCTGACACTTGGTACTTGCTCTGACCAAGGAGTGGATACCCGGAGTGACCAAGACCGGGTCCCTGTTAAGAAACTGGGACTCAGATTAGCATTTTGCTTGTTCAGTCTGGTTGGACAAGCCATATATATCAAGGGTCCCTTAATAATTTCTTTTCTTTTTAATTTTTTTGTCAATAAATCAAGTAATTTATACTTACTTATCAGGTGATAGATTTAATTTTAGGAATTGTAAGAACAACAGCAATTTCCAGACTTGTTCTGGAAAATACTTCGGTTTAGAGAGTAAACTTCCTCTGACTATGTCTAAAAATTTTTTTAAACTGTTTTACATGGAAAAATCTAGGTGAAAACAATCAGCTGCTAAATATAAGATTGAAAACCTTTGGGCATGTGCAAGGTCAGCAGAATAAGTAAATAATATAGATCACAAACTGGGTAAAAAACACACATGCTGTTATTAAAAAGCAAGCATCCAATCTGACATATGAACGAAGCTGTAGTGTGGAAGGTGCAAGGGTAAACTGCAAGGATTAGGCTTTCAGCCATTTGCACCTATGAGCTCATTGCTCGAGTGTTTTCTAGCCCAACTGAAGAGACCAAAGAAACAGTTCAGGACATAACCTACAAAACTGGAATAATAAGGAGGGTGTAATCTGTTATTTGTTTACATGGTGGGTGAAGCAAGAAGTAATGCATTTGAACTGCACAAAGAAATTCCTCCTCAGGTCTCTGTTAGCTCCTTTTGTCCATGATGATATCGTACTAAAAATACTCTAAGCTATATCAAAAGCAAATGCAAATGAAATCTTCTTTTAGATAAATGTGAGAAAACAAGAGGGCTAATTAACTACAAACAAACAAACAAACAACACAAACAAACCCAAAACAACAAAAAAGCACCTCAAAACCCCAACAACAAACAACCCATCCAAACATAGCACAGAAACACTAAAACAACAACACAAAAACCTCCTGGGGTATTGAAACTGTGTGGTCTGGGAGCTTTGAAAGACAATATTTTGAGAAGAGAGGTTAATATATTTGTGGGAGAAATCAGAGGACTCAAACAGATTCAGAGAAGCAGAAATTCAGGACTGTTCAGTGATGACCTTGCAGGAAGAGGATGAAGGCTTCTAAGATCCAGCTCAGAGACTTTGAGAAGTGATGAAGTTATTGTTGTTTTTCTATGTTATGTTTGCAAGAAAAATTCCCTCCTTCATTTAAGAAGAGAAATCTACAATACTTTGGTATCTTAGTACTTTGATACAATGCTTTGTAATTTATAAAATAAATAATAACATGTAATAGATATTCTTTGTTTATAATTACTCTGCTCAATAAGGATTATATCTTGATTATTAAGACATGCAGTAATTATTTTAGTGCTGAATTAGAACTGGAAGAAATTTCCCAAAGCAAAACATTTCTGGGCCTGCGTTTCATTTGTGTTTTTTACTCACATACCATTATTAAATAGGTGTAGCACAGAACTACTGAGTGTACTCAGTATTTTTTTTATCAAGGGGAGGTTTGGAAATGGTATCTGGAGGCCCTTGCAACACATAAATATCATGTGATTGAGGCACTTGATATGAATTTTTGGTCACTAAGATACTTGGAGAAAAAGATTTTTCTTTTAAATGAGGAAAATAACATAAATTGCATATAATAAATAAATATAGGAAAAACATTCTTGACTTGTGTTCAAAGAAAGGCCTGATTCACATTACAGTTAATGTTCCAAATGTCCCCCAAGGTCAAGTTCTGAATCTTTATTTTTGCAATGTGCCTGTGGTCAGACTAATCCTAAATTAAATTTATTGCTCCTTTGTCCTCTTTTTGCATCAGGGTTATGTTTAAATCAAAGCATAGATAATGTAGCGTATTGCATAAATTGTATTAGATGTGTTATATTGGTATACTTCTGTGTTTGTGAATAATCAAATCCCATGCTTCAAGACATTGCTTGATCACTTTTTATCACAAAACAGTCATTGGAGCCTGGTTTCCTGGGAAGGATTTTACAAGTGTCTTTCGATTTCATCTATTTGGTAAACTTCATTCAGTAGAATAATGGATTAGAAAGCCTGTGTTTGTAAACTCTATTCAATATAAAAACTACAACCCTCAGCAGATGAATGACTGGTCAGTGGCAGTCTTAGACATGGAGAGACAGGGCTATCAATGTTATTTGGGAGGTTCTTAAAGAGATAAGGGAATGTATGGAATTAAAGTAGGAAATTTAACAGTGTTATTTCCCGTTGAAATATATTCAGTTCATTTCACAGGGCAAATAAATACACCAAAAATAAGTATTGTTTTTGATAAAAGAAACCCTACTTCAGATTCTTAAGAAATATACAATTAATATTGACTGTGAGGTGCTTCCTATTTGGAATTCCTAAGATCAGCAGGATGACATGCAGGCTATAGACTGGGGAGCTGTATGTGAGAAAATCAAATGGTGAAGCTGTCAGCCTAGGTTATACCATTTTTCAGTAACAGTATGTCTTAGATTTATATCATTCTTTTTATGATGACTATAACTTTGATTATGAAACTTACTTACCTTTTTATGAAGTATTTAATTTCTTTTTGTATAAAGTTAGCACTAAATTGGCAAGTCTATGAAAGATCCTGTAATACTGAATTATTCACTGACAAGCACTGTAGTTTCGTTCCTGTAAATATCTGTAAAAGTTGATTTTTATATTAACAAATACATAGTCCATGTCAAGAATGTACCCTAGTAATTTTTTGGGACTGTCAATTCAACAGTTTAATTATATATTATACTCATGCTGACATCTGTTGTAGAGGTTTCGTTATGTTTTTGCTGCTTTAAATTTTCTCAGGAATAACTTTGTGAAGCAAATACTATTTGTGATACAGGAAAAAAAAAAAAAAAGTGGGAGAGACCAGAAGCAGTTACAAAAAGTTGCAGCACCAGCTTTAACATCTTGTCTCAGCTCAGTTTCAATATATTCTCCTTGAAGTTGAAACTAAGAAGAGATTTCTCTTAAGGCTGAAAAACCCTCTTATAAGACTGAGTACTGAAATTTTGAAGCTTAGAGGAAGATAGAATATTACTATAACTTCATAATATTGCAGAAATGGCTATCTCCTAATCAGGTGAGAGATCCTATTTAGGTTATTTTCTCTAGCTGTTGTTAGCTCTACCTTATTTAAAAATAGTCTTGCACAGATGCTTATCCGGAGCAGCTCTGATGGCCTCATATGACTCTGATGCTGCAGCTGAGCTTGTTTGGCAAGAGAATTGTTCCAGCTGGTTAATTCCTACCCATTGGTAGGTTTTTGTCATTGGATGACACTCTTGATGTCCATTGACAAATTCTACTGTAGAGGGATTCTATTCCTTACAGGAGAGCAAGTGAGCTGGGACTTCTTCCTCAAATATGGGGTTGTATTTAGTTGTACAAATTTGGACTTCACATTTCAATGCTTCCTGGAGGAGTAGTTTGACTAGACCACTGTTTCATTGCTCAGGAAATTCTCCCCCAATCTTTATGGACTTGCAAAATGAGCCAGTCTCAGCTGGCACACAGAAATGGGGTCTCCCCACCTCCACTCTCAGTGAGCACCGTGTTGTTGCCCAGACACATGTGGATGGGAAACAATCGCTTGCTACTGTTGATGCAACAAAAGTGCAAATCATGCAACCAATGTTTGTTTTGTAAATGCCTTGTGTGCATAGTAGGAGGAATTGGGAGTGCCTGACTCAAGTTTCGCCAGCAATCGGAAAATCTTCTCTATATCAGAAACAAGGCAATTTCAGTGTGTCGAGGTCTGATCATGTCTCTCCCACTGATTGCGAAAATAGATTTTCACTGGCTCTATTTTTTCTGGCCTATTATATGGCTCTGAACCAAGTACTAGCAAAGGGCTACACTATTCTCCATGTAAGACAAAAATAGATAATTTCGGTCCTGAATTGTAAAGTTGTTGTTATCTCAATAACTCCCTTCAGTGGAGATTACATTCATTACACCATAACACTGTCATCCTTTTCAGATCATCCTTCCCAAAAATCTTCTAAATATAAAGCATCTTTTCTTTCAGTCCCTTTGAAGGACTGATTTTTTTAATTGCTGCTCTTGGTTATATTTTCTTCAATTGTTACAGGAATCTCAGTCCTATGGTGAAGGATTACAATAAATTAATAGATACTTAAAGTTAATTGTGCCTGTTAGTCATGAAACTATAATCAACAGTGATCATATTAACTTGTATTTAATTAGAACATATCTAAAGAAAATAAAGGTACTCACTGCGGTACCCGCTCCAAACAAAGAAAAAAACCAAAGAAAACCCTATACTTATTGCTACTTTCAGTGTGTATCTTCAAATTTCAGTTAATAACTTTCTTTTGCTTGTCAGTGATTATTCATTTAGTATTTTTATCTCGAAGTCTTTAAACGCATATAATAAGACACATTCTTTTTGGTAAGGAAAAGAGATTAATCTCTCTATGCATCCCCTCATTGCATTCTTTTTAGCCTCTTCTCTTCTTTCTCACAGTCTTGTATAAATAGTAGATCTTGTTGTAGTTTAAAATCAGTCTTCCTAATTCCACCATTGAGGAAAAATATTCAGTCTAACTTCCCTTGGCGGCTCTACTTACATTGTCCAGGATATTTTTTACATCTTTTAGTAGCAGTATGATGATTTGAGACATGTATCTACATCATTTACTTGTCTAGACAGCTGTGTGGAAAGCAGAAGAATCATAGAATGAGATATTGAGTCATGTACAGAGCTGGAAAAGATTAGGACTGTGCTTATGAATGTTGCTGTACTGAAAATAATGCTTCGTAAGTCTTCCAAAATCTGCAAACTTGCAAAAAAAGTAGCAAGTTTTTGTTTGGTAATTTTCCACTTAATGAGCCCTTTCAGTGTCTCTTAAAGGTTTTTAATAGGTTAAAAAAATTATCAAGCTTTATTTCTCAAAACAGCCATTCTGCATTTGTTTCCAATCCCAACCAGGCACCATGTATTGAAGTTCTGATCTGCTTTCTTAGCTGTTTTTTTGTTCACTGGACTTCTTTTGGAACAAGCAAGAAGTTAGACAAAACCCTTCTAATTACTATTCAGCAGTTGAAAAGCACAAACTATATTACAGAAAATTTCTGGATCTAAAGGTATTTTGGGTGATATGAAAAAATGTTTGTGATTCAGGTAGCAGTCTGTGTCCTTCAAAGACATTAAAAACCCAGACTGACTAGCTAGTAGGTGTTGCTTAGTCACAAAATCCTACATGTAGTAATCATAGCTCTAGACTATTATTACACTTACGTTTTCATTAGTGCTATAAACTCCCCTGCACAGCAGGATTTAGAGGCAAAATACATCTTGTAGAGAAATTAAAAAGAAATGTGTTCCCTTCACTGATGTGTCAAAGTTGAGGAGTTTATTATACCATGATGATCCTTAAAACATATAGAGTGAAATAGTCCAGAAAGAGGGTGGGATTTTTTTGTATCTGGAATCCTATCTCAGTTAAAATTTGGCATCATATTTGACTTTTGTCCTTCGTCTCCAGAAATTCTGTGAGATTTGTCTCCAACACAGTCTAGGTGAAAATTATATTTCCTGATGAAATTAGCATGAACATTTCTATTCTGACTTTCTAGAAGACTAATTATTCAAAAAGTATTATTCTCTACTAAAATATTTGAATTTTGGTTTTATACAATTAACAACACTTTTCTGTGATCATGTGTATCATATACAGAGATGCTCAGGCCCAAACAAAGATTTATTTGTGTTGTAAAATATATCTGAAGGATGTCACAGAAAAATTATGGGTTTTATGGACCCCCAAACCTGAATAGTTCCATAGATGTATATGGCCTAATGTATTTCTGACAAGCAATACAGAAATTTACATATATTTCAGAATGGTCTTATTTTAAATCAATATTTAAACTTATGAAATTCAAAATGCATGAAACATTGGTATTATCTTACAAGTCTGAGTCATTGGATTGAAATTCATTTAACAGATTGAGTAAGAAGCACAAATGTATCAGGGATATGGCTCCATAAAAAGCTGAATCTCCTGAACCCTCTTTAAAATAGGTTTGATTTTCACCTTGTCATGATCTTGCTGGGCTCAATGTTCATGCTCAATATTGCTCAAAGTTGTTCAGACTTATGGAAAAGGTCTATCACCCAGGCAATGATAGACTTTTTCTTGAGGAGGAAATCAAACAACTAACATGTTCTTTCCAGCTGCACTGTTCTGAACTTAATTTTATTTTGTATTTTGTATGAGCAATCAAAAAAACCATACGAGTCTTGGCTCTCAAAAAGTGAGATAGAATCAAAATCATAAAATATCTTTGCCTGTTATTCAGAGTCCTAAGCTTTAGTTAGCATATGCTTGATTGAATTAAAGAACCTAAAATGGGGGAAAGCACGAGTAATTCCCTATAGCTCTGGAATTGTGAAACAGTTCTAGTTAAACAAATATTAGAAAACTGGAACTGTAAAGCTCAGAGGTAAAAAGAGATTCAAACATAAATTAACAAGGAAAACACAGTGGTGAGTTGCTAATTGCTCCACTAACATGGCAATGTGCAACTTTTAGGAAATTTTAGGACTTTAATCAGAATAGGAACAAAGACTGACACTAGGCCACAAAAAAGACCATGGTGTTCTTAACAGGATGTGGGATATTTTGTTTGAAAATTGCTGGATGAAATTCAGTATATGCCCATTTTAACTGGCTGTCATATCATGTAGTGGTAGTTATGTAACTACTGAGCAGGATATTAACTGCTACCTTTCAGTTAAAAACATTCCCAGTGAGTGGACAAGGGTAACAACTGGTGAGGTTTTTTAGACCCTGCATCTTAGGACCTCCTGGCTCATTAAACCCAATCTCATATTTCTTTTTTTTTTTTGGATCAACCGAAGAGGCACTGTTATATTCCAGACTAGTTGGACAGGGAGACCATGATGCAGGGTTTTTTGTCCCTGAGATCAGCTCAGGTGGTTAGAGCAGGATGCTAATAACACCCAGGTTCTGGGTTTTATCCTTGTATGGGCCATTCACTTAAACATTGGACTCAATGGTCCTTGTGGGTCCCTTTCAACTCTGAATATTCTGTGATCTTTTAGTGACATAAAATATTAGTTCTGTTCATAAACCACTGCTTTCTCTACTGGCTAAAATTTTTATTTCAATAACTCTAAAACCTGCATAACATTTAACTTGTTTGCTCTACTTATATATATCAAAATAATTGCCTCAAAACCCTTTTATTTTTGTATTTATCAAATTCTTTTACTTTTCTATATTTTTTCATTCTTTCAATCATACCAGGCATTTAGTTAGTCTTTCTGAAAACTGGTGATTGCCATCTTGTATTTCAGAGGAGCTCTTAATGTTTTATGTTTCCTTATTGAAAATATTGTTTGATATGGAATTTTTTTTTTGAGCCCGACTTGGAAATGGCTTTCAGCCAGTCTCTAATTCACTGTTTTCACTGTTTTTCTTAAGTTCTTATCATTTATGATTTCAATTGTAAGTTTCAGTTTTATTATAAACAGTCTTGAGAAAGCCTAGTACTGAATATTGGAAGTATATGCCTAAGTGACAATTTTTGGACAGAGAATGTTTTATTACCCTAGGCTGGTAATTGGTGATCCTTCTATTATTCATTCATATAATCCTGTGACTGACTTCATTATAAACTCATCCACAAATCTATTTCAGTATCATAACCAATGTCTTTATCTAAGATGAATTCAGACATCATTATATATAGTGAAGCATATATATAACCATGTAAGTGAGTTTATATGAATATAAATTGTATATATAGTTGTCTTTCATCTACATTCAACTGTAAGCTCCCTCTTGTCATTTTATGGCTTTAGATTACCTCTTGCTTAGTACACTTGGCATGTAACTGTGGCTTTCCATCTACTGCACATTTTTAAGAGTAGTATTGTAAGTTATTTAACTCATTTTCACAGTACATTTTGACTGAGAAACTGGAAGAGCACAATGCCAACTTTGTCACATGATAAAATATATTTTAGACGTAAATATACATAGGGATAATAAAGCTATATTAATTGATATGATGATTTATCTTTCTGGCCATCATTGAGAGTATGTTAGCCTAACTTATTAAAAGCTTTTCTCACTGAATTTGAAAATAAACTTTAATCCTATTTGGTGAAGAAAATGCCAAAACATGTATAGTGATAAATAGTGTAGGGATTATAATAAAAGCATAGGTCTGTGGCACAGCCTTGATCTACTGGTGACTTATATACATTACAGAGTTGCCAGATGTAGGATCCTTCTTACAGGAACAAAATAACCAGATTATGTTTTCAGAATTCAGAAACTCTTATGGAAAAAATTGCTCAAGTGTAGGCAGAAAGGAAAATACTTGTACTGCAGTAAAACTTTCTATAGCTTACAAGGTATCTGCGTGATGGCTTCCTTGAATACCTGGAGATAAATCAAAAGAATTTGTTAGAAAAAACAGACAAGTATGGCAAAACAGTGACCCTGAAACTTTGTCTCCTCAAAGATGGTCTGGATAATTAATAGAAGAATTATATTATTATATGTGTAATAAGAATATATTAATAATAATTTCTTATTGTGCATCTTCTCTATGGAAAGATTTTTGCCAAAGCTAATGGAATAGATTGGAAATCAGTGATTTACTAATTTCCAACAGGGAGACCAAAAATGGAAATTCCAGGCTCCTTCATACTGATATGGACTGAGACAGGATCTACATTCAGCATGCTGTGATTTTGTCATTAAGAATACAGAAAATAACGAACTCAGTCAAACCTATTTTGTCTTGAACTAATGCTACTATATGAAGAAAAAAAAAATTACAGGACACATACACATACACATACATATACAAATAATGAGTACTGCTTATTGTACAGAAACAAAAGAAATTGCAATTCCAAAATCGTATTGCTTTTTAGTTAGTGAAAAATGACAAATCATATTTAATAAAGGTATTAGGCGTGTGTGTGTGCAACAGTACATACACACAAAAGGAAACTTTTACCTCTGTGCTCCTGGAAACTCAGTTAAAAGGTGATTGAACCACAAGGTCTCATCCCCCCAAAACAGGGGGAACAGACTGATCATTTCAAGAATGTGGAAAAGCAAGCTGGAACGTGGCAGCTAGCCAGAGGCTGTAAAAGAATTTCTTGTAACCAATCAGCTGAACATGTGCTTAAGGCCAGAAAGGCAAAGAAAATCTGACGCTCAAAGTCTTATAGAGAAAAAAAAAGATATATTTTTGATAGGAAAGACAACATGCAGCTTGCTAATAGCTATAGTAAGCAGAGAGTTAAGGTTCAGATTTTTTCCCTTTTTTTAGATCTCTATGGCTACTCTGTTCAAAACAAAAGATTCAATTTAATTTCGTAAATAACCTCTCACTGACTAGTCAAGTGTTTGATATATCTGAAAATAATTCACTTATCTGAAGCAAAATATGAACTTTGTACCTCAATATCAGATTGCTCTTTGTAGCTGATGGGGCCCCTTTCAGTACTCACATTATGTAGTCATTTACACTGAGAGCAGCAGCACACTAAAACGATGGTTCACTTTACATCCATATCACAATCAACATTTGTATGGATGACTGCTTAGAATTCAAGGGAAGTAAGAACTGGGGCACGAACCAGCCTTTTTGTTCTGCTCATCTGAATAAGTTTATTCCCTCAAGGCTACAGAAATGTTGAAGACGTTAAGTGTTCACTCAGAACAGAAGTTCTGTAGGCTGCATGGGGGCAGAAACTACCAAGGAATGTTTCGTATCAAATTTACACCCAACAGAGTGAGGATGAGTAATTGTTAGGTGAGAAGTTGCTATAGCTTTGTGTTAGCAGTTCTGAGTTCAGCTACAAGATATTATCTAAGACCCAATGGAGATCTGACTAGGTGACTCAGAAAATTAGTAATGGCTTATACAATCATTTCTAGATCAAGAGTTTGTATATACTGAACTTTATTCTGGTAAATCATCACTAGCTGATGACTCTTCTGTGGTCTCTGAATTGTTATTCTATATTTGTTTTAGTGAATGGACTACTTAAAATAACTGCCATGGCAGGCCGCCTTTGGCATAGCTGCTCATTGCTGCAGTAGAAACGGAGACCTGACTGGAATGGAGGATAGAGCTGCTCTGTCAGCCCTAGAAACAGCTCTATCAAAGCAGAAATGAGATGCTGCAGTGTAATATGGAAAAGGTAGAACAGAGAAATTTAAAACCATCTGAGACAACTGAACTGTCTGTTCTGAAATTCCAAATGAAAACTTAAGTTCACCAAGTTTCCCCTGAACTGAACTTGGTGTCTTGTGTAAGTGACATGCCAAAAGACACTGACCCAGAACCACCCTTGCAAGATGCCTTCTCCTCTCAATTGGCTACTGGAAGAATGAAGGCTTTTTTATGGTGATTATAATATTAAAGGACTTGAACCTGGATGAAAAAAAAATTGTGCCTGAATCAGAAGAATCACATCGCTTCCTTTAGTTGCTTATTTCTAAATTTCTTCCAGTGCTTTTTCACATTCTCTCCAAGAATTGTGTACTTCATTTCTAACCAAAATTCTCTTGTCTTCAGATTGCAATCCTTAGCTAAGATAGTGTTGTCCAAAGAATTTGTATACGCCTTTATTGTCAAGTATAGCCTCTGAAGGTAACTATAAATCATAGGTCCACCTATGAGAGCCACCCACTTCTACTTACACAATATATATGGACTACATTTTAGAAATTGTATTTCTGCTTATTTATTTACACTTAGAATTCCCATGCAAAGGCTTAAGTTAAAATAATCAGATAAGCAATTTCTCTCATTTAGATTACCTCTAGATGCATCTTTTGCCGATAAAACAGGCTCAGTCCAATGTTTTCTGAAGACTAAGGGTTTTTTTTCATAACATATTAATTATACATATGTTAAATCAGGTTTTGACATGACTGCAGGAAGTCAGGTTTTCTACACTTATAACAGTAGTTTCCATGTATTTTTCATTCCAGTGAGTTCTTTTCCATTTCAGTAGGGCTCAAAGAATACCTTTGCAATCTCAGGAACACAATGTTTACTAAATCATTAATACAAAGCATGTTTCAAAAACAGAATAAGTTTTCCAAAAAACATTTTCAGAGGGGATAAGGAAACAGCATTTTCTTCAAAACTTGTTAGTAAGAAATTCAGAAGGTGGTTCTGAATGGGAACAACTGCACAGGGCAAACAGATGTCAAAATTCAAGACTTTTATATGCTGCTTCAAAATAAATAAGGAACAATAACTTCATCCCCCATGTTCTTCCTCTTAATCCTCTTTTTTTCTAACAGAAGAATTCCTGCTGATTTTTTCTTTGTGGAGGTTAGTGTTGAGCCCACCCTTATCCCAAATCTCTTTAAAAATGAAGGAACTTTTGATTCTCAAGAAGAGCTCATTTCAAAGCACTAATATGAGTGAATAATTTGTCCAGATACAGGTGGAAAAGGGCAAAAAAAAAAAGCATTGGTGAAAACATGAAAACTCAAGAAACAGGTTGACAGTTCAGATTGTAATAGGATAAATTGAAAGAGTAAGGAAAGTAAAGACAGTGCAAACCTGTTTCCCATATTTTACACCTGTGGAAGAGCTGCATTTATTTCCCTGATTTCACCTTGAGCTGTAAAATAGATTTGGGGTAATTTTAAATAATGTTTTTCAGGGATTAGGTACCTTCAGTTATATTAAATCATGTAGAAAATTGTAAAGACATTATTGAAAGGGACCTTTTTACTATTAGTGTTCAAGAAATTATGGTTTTGAAGTTTTTGAGACACTTTACTGTACTTCTGAGATAAAAGGTCTTTGGATCATCTTAGCAGCAAAACCTGGGTTTCGTTCACAATACAGGGCATGCGTGTTGTAGGGTGTGTGCATTTTAATACTGATTAAAAGCTTCAGTGTTTATTGAAGTGTTTGAAATGGAAACAACTTTTTAAAGGAATAGATAACATATAGGTAATAGTATTTAACTGAATCAATGGAGTACAAAGTAATGGGAGAGTCTGATTTTCACTCCATGGAGTATTTCTGATACTGCCTTTTCTCATACTGATAGCTTAGGGAAAATGTCCAAAGACCACCACTTACCTTTGCAAAAACCCTCAACTAAACTAAAGTGTTCTAGATTTAAGTTCTGATGGCACTAGAAAGGGCCAGCTCAAAACCAGGTTATCACCTGACTCTTACTCCATAATTTACCATGATTTAGGTAATGGGTTCATGAGCAACTGGTAGAGGAATTAATTTGTTTAATCACTCCATCAACATTGGTGATCCAATTACTTTTCAGTGCTACTTACAGGAATTAGAAGACAGACTTTTGCCCACTTTTGAAATGTAATTCACAGTGGCCTTTGGGCAGTAATAGGCTAGAATTGCATCTAAATGCAGGAAGCTAAGCAAAACCACAGAGTTTGTAATTCCTCTGTCTCAGCAAAAGTATATATTTAAATACAAATGTAAATGCATTCCTAATTAATGATGCCTTTGATAATTTGAGCTGCAATGAAGATGACAAATTTTAATGAATGGTATGATTTTCCTCTTTCCAAATGTATTATTCAAACTACTTTGTTTTTCATTGTTCATTAAGCAGTACTGGAATTAAAAAAACTATAAATATCTTCCTGCTCGAACAGGATTTTTTACAAGCAGAATATTTGAAATTTATTTGCTTTTCTCCAGTCTGCTTTCAAGAGTCTTAGTGGCTAGAGATCGAGCAACTTTTCTCCAAAAAGTATTCTATATTATAGTTGAAGCAACTTAGACATGTTTCTTTTTCTTTCTTCTTAATTTTTTCCTACTAATATTAGTTTTCCAGACATCAAACTGGTAAGTAGACTGTAAATTCTTTGACATAGGCTTAATAGTTGAAAGAGTTCTTCTTTCAGCATCCAGACCTTTAGCCTAATAGCCTACAGAAGTGTGAAAGTATTGTAGAATGTCCTATTTCAGTTTTCTTATGTCACCCCTTTGCCAATCTGTATGGTGGAAATTCCCTATTGAAGAATGTTGTTAGTACAATACTTAAGAAATCACATTTTAAGTGTTTATTACTTCTTTTGCCATGTATTTTATTTGGTTGATTTTGTAAAGTGAACAGTTTCTTGTTTGCAACTCTGCTTCATCAGTTGTCTTTTGTTAGACCAGTTACTAAAATTGGAAGCATCTGAAAGCTTTGGGTTTGTATGAACCCAACAATGTTGAACCCAACAATGTATGACTACATTGTTAGACCATTAACTCAACAACAGTTTCCCTCCTAAAACTCGTGGTCCACACTATACATGAGAACTCCCTGTGTCACTCTGTGGTTTCTGTGAACCCTTCTGTGGTTTCTGTGAACCCTTCTTCCCTGGAAATTTATCTACTGTCTCTCACACAAAAGTAGTATATGGAATACAATAGAAACATATCTCCAGAACCAAACAAAACAAAACAAAACAAAACAAAACAAAACAAAAACCCAAAAAAAACAAACAAAAAAAACCCCCAAAAAACAAACCAAAAAAAAAAAAAAACCCCAAAAAAACCCCCCCAAAAAAAACCAAAAACAAAAACCCTCCAAATTCCAACAAAAAGGAGGGAATATTTAGAATGTATGAAAAATATATTTCTTTCCCTTAGTATTTTACACATGCTAAGGTATGGTTACATCAGTCAAATTCCTCAGGAGTAAGCTAAGAAATGATCAGACAGGAAGCTCTGTTACACTGCTGTAACAAGAATGTTGTTCACAGGTTTTTGTTTAGACAGCTCTTGTTTGTCCAGAGGTGCCAAAGTCATTGTCAAAATAGCTCATTCCACCCTTTTCCAATTATCATGTACAATTTGTGAGCAATGCTAAGATCCTTCATAGAATAATGAGATCTTTAATTTCACTGCACACCTGAAATGGAGGTCAGTGCAATAGGTGACTGGCTGAAATGTGTATACAAGGTATGAATAATGCTTTCTTTTGCACTTTTGTGAAGACAGCGAAACAATTTCAACCTGAAAAAAAAACCAGAACCTAAACCAAACCACACCCACAGCTCTTTGACTTTTAAACCAAAATTGCACTTGCTATTTTGATTTCTTTATGAATCACTTAGTGTTTTTGAGGCTTTATGTGCTTCTGTTCTGTTCTGTGCTATCACAGGCAAATCTTTCATGAAGTTGCCCATTTCATACTAGCATTGCACTTACGGCCTCTTTCTGTTCCAGAGGAAAGAAAGATTATTGTTTCTACATCTTTTAGCCCATAAGAATCCAAATTTCATGTGCTTTGATGGAAATATTGATATTTAGTGCAGTACTAGAAGTTTTCAATTTTTTTTTTGAGAACCTTATAGGAAGTAATTTTGACTTAAGGGGAAGGGGAGGAGCAGCCTGTCCTTCAGAAAAGACAGGCTTTTCGTATGAGAGGCAGCTCTTACAAAGGGCATGCTCCATTTGGCTTGTTTCCTAGGTAAGAGATGAAACAAGCCATGTTGCTTCAGGCAGATGAAAGCTGGGAAGGAGATGGGGGTTGGTTCTGACCCCAGTTCCTACTTGTCAAAAATGTGTGATTTTTTTCTCTATTTAAATATATTATAAAGAGCAGAGGGGGGCGGGTGAAAAATGGAGGAAGAAAGCCAAAAAAAGTCAGCTATTTTCTGGCAGGTTAGCCATCAAGTCTCATCATGAGAATGACTATTATGGTATTATACCAACCCTGCAATGTGGAATGCAAAAATGCTTTTTACTGAGACTGTCCCATTTGTTTTTAGGGGCTGTGTACCAAGTGGCTCTCCAGAAAACTGTTTAATACTGCAATCTTAAGGCAAAATATATTATTTTAACTGGAACTTTGTTCTTCAACTTAAACCTTTAACACCACCTTAAGGATCAGATTATTAAATAGTAAAATGTGTTACATATATATATATATATAGGTGTGTATATATACATACACACACACATTTATATATGTAAGTAATTTAAACTTCATTTCTACTTTAATTTTAAGAAGCCAAGTGCTCAGACCTACCACAGAATGGACAGCACCTCTTTCTGAGAGAGGTCTGACAGACTAAAAAATGCATGGTCAGACTCCAAGCCTATCAGAGTACCATTGTCCTCCAGTCATATTCTATATTCCTTATTAAATGAGATGCAGCAATCTCAGCTGGTATCTGAACTACAAATCTAACAAGTAACTGAGGAGGAGTGTTATTTGCTCTGAGTATATTTCTCTTCTGGGAGAGATCTAGGTTAATGCTTGATAATCCTTTTGTATCCAGGGTTCAGGCTGTTTTTGCTTGAAGAAAACTTCCGCAGAAGTCACTAGCATTAATCTTGTAACGCAGGAATTAACACAGTTATGTTAACATTTATATCTTGAAAGCCTGTACAAATTGTCAAGCTAACAAGATGAACAAAATTTTTATTCTGAGAGATTTCCTTCTTAACAAAAAATCTCAGTGTTGCATGTCATCTTCGTCTCTTGTCAATTTATGTTCCATAGCTTATTCTCTGTATAAAAGAAGCAGTCCCAGGGAAGTCATTAGGAAGTAGGAATATTATAAATGTTTGTCTAGAGCCAGAGTTTGCAATTTTATTGCTGCCTATTAAAGGTGTGAGAAATGGAAACTTTGCCCAAACTCAAGCACTGTTAGAAAATGTTGATAGCTGAGCATATCCATTTTTAGTTCCAGCATGTTCTGCTCTGTAATTTCTTACAAATTGTTCATATATGTGCTTTGTTCTTTATCTACCTGCAAGTTGAAAAGAAAATGCAGGAATTTGGTGGAAAGTTATAGTAAGTATTAAATACTGGCAGTGAGAAAAGGAACTATCAAATATGGCCAGAGTTGAATATCATCTGCATATATATCAACAATATAGACGTATTTACTTTGTGAATCAAATTGTGTAATATATCTCACAGAACTCAGTATCATCAATATTATTAAATTAAATCTTCATCGGGTGGATTTTAACATCTTAGAGGTATCAATTGCTTTTGAGAGCTTAAGAAGATTGTTCTATGCAAAGCCTCTCTAACTATGCTAAGTCTTGGAAAAGTTGCAGTCATTTGCATTTGGTACAACTACTTCTTTTATCATAATTTATGAAAAATAATCAGTATCACAAAGTCGATACTTTTAGCAACACACTTATTTGCTTTCTAAAACGCACATCAGAAAAATAGGTGGCTAATTATCAGAAAAAAATAGTTAAACTGGACATTTCCAAATTCTGCAAGATATATGCTATGCACTCATTAAAATTCTTGGTACTGAAAATCTGTTTAAACTTCTGAAGCTCAGACTGAATCTGAACTTCCAGATACTTGAGAAAGTAAAAAACTAGATATGCTCACATATTAGTCAGAAGTGCTGTTTAATAAAAAGACAAACTACTACTACTACTACTACTACTACTACTACTACTACTACTACTAATAATAATAACAATATAAATAAGTAATATGCATCCAAATTGATGTGTGGATTTGAGTATTAGTTTAATAAGATGATAGAACAATAAGGAAGCAATTAACGGAAAAGAAAACAAAATCAAAAAAACCTCCCCCAAAATGCCTGTGAAGAAAAAATACTCTTGTCAGAAACGGTTTTCTTCTCCCATATTTTAAATAATCTCATTTTTTAATGCAAATAAAGTTTTAATAATCTCTAGGAATACTTTTATGTATGTATTTCAGTTCAGATTTTTTTGTATTAATACTAATTAAATCATGCATTTTATTTGAATCCATGTTCTCAGGAAAACTAGAAAATGCTCAAGTAGGATTAATCTTTCACAGAATTAATTAGCTTTTTTTTTTTCCAGATCCATACAAACATGACAGGGTTTTTTCCCACTTTTAATTGTATCCTATCTATGTTATATGTGCTTGTTAATAAAATCATCTCTCTGTCACATGTCTAGGGGACATGAGACACCCCAGCTTGTGTACTAGAGCCATGAGGAGATATCTTATCTGATAGAAAGAGGAATTCAAAGTTGCATGGTAAAAGCATGCAATAATTGGTCTGAAATCACACTACCTACTTTTTAATTGTGGCTCCTCCACCTACCAGCTGCATATCATGGAATGACTTGGCTCCAGCCTTTAAAGGCCCTCCTAAAGCTCTGATACACAAGGCTGGGTGAATGTAAACACTAGAAGCTGCTCCAGCCTGTGTGTGATTGACATTCTGCTGCTGTAAACCAGCACAGAACAGCAAAGGTTCTCAAGGGGCATGTCCTGGTAAGGCACTGCTGCTCACTGGAGCGCCAGAGAGGTCAGGTCTAGTCCAGAACTGGGTCAGACAGAGCAGCTGGATCTCTTGAATGCCCAAGAAGATGGTCAGGATAGGAGCAAGGCAAAATCAGATGGCACTGTTCACTCTGGAGGATGCAGCTGGGCAGGGGGAACTGGATGCAGTGCTTTGCATGTTTGTCTCCTCCACAAAAGAAAGACTTCAAATAGTTTAGGAATGCCTGTGCTCTACTTCTTCCTTGAAAGGAATGCAGGGAAGTAGATTTGTTTTCTCACATAGTATGGAAGTGATCCTCTGTATCCTTTCCCTCTGCATGAGAACAGTGTGCTGGTGCTTAGACATTTTTATCTATCTGAAGAGAAGGGCTTCTACACTCCCACAGAATATATGGAAGATGCTGCCAATAGTATGATCAAGGACTTTTTGCCCTGTGATCTCTTTATTTTCACATGAAGATCAATCATAATGCCTGAGAAAAAGGATGATATCTAGAATTAGTTTTTGCTAAACTGCTAAAAATTTGACCTAGAATATTGATTTATATACTTGTGTGGATATTAATTTTTTATTATTCAGTAAATATATTTCAACATGGTTGCATCCCTGGACATATAAAGCAGTTTTAATTAATTAAGAAGAGAGTGTGCATAGTCTTTTTTTTAATGTGACATTTGTCATAAAAGAAGATTAAATAGTTAAAGTTGTCTAGCTCCTTTCCAGTTGAAAGAAAAATGTAATTCTTTACTAGAATTACATATACAGGATATATGTGCAACTCTATGTGTGCAAGTCGGCATCCTGCAGAATTTCAAACCAATAAAATCTTTGGGTCACACAATAAACTTACAAATATATTGAGTCTCAATATAGCCTTGCTTAGCTAAGAATGTATTTCTTTAATTTACTTTCCTTACATACATCTGTCCCCATGGATGTGCAAGGCTGTCAGTATATTTGACTTCTGTTTCCCAAGAGAGCCCAATGATTCCTATTTCATGTATTCAAAGCTATACACAGAGGTAGACATTCAACTACAACAATCAACAAGCTAAGCACAATAAACCAAGCTTTCAATATTAATGTAGAGACAGCAAAGCAACATCCAAGGATCCAGTGTCCTCATTGCATGTTTCAGATGAAAGACTTGGAATATCTTATATATCAGAGACTGGGACAGAGCCCTTTGTAGATACCTGATACTTTGCCCACAGGGGTAATATCTGAGCCACCTGCATCTTACTTCTGTGTTTCAAGTCTTTGTTGGTCACAGGACAGCAAAGGAATAAGAGCAACTAGACTTGAAAGGAGAAGAGGGAGTCAGCTGCAAATGACAACATTATAATGAACTGTCTTAGCTATGGTAATTTATCAGAAAAATGAAGAACTTTCAGCATCCTCCTCTCAATACCACCAGCTGTGTCTGAGCTGACAGTCTTTGCCATCAAGATCTTTGCAAAACACTGCTTACAGTGAAAGTGTGTGTGGGAGTGGGAAAACTGAGGGAATAAAAAAGAGTCTACTGCATTGATAAAGTCACCACAACTAATTCTGATCCTAGATTGTACTTTCTCATCATGTACCTCAATCACAAGTTGGGCCAAGCAAAGGAAAAATGAATTATAAATTCTAAAGAGATGTTGTCTTCTAATGACTAAATATTTTTCTCTTAGTTTTTCAAAAACAAGATTTCCCAAAAGTTATAACCCCTGTTATATTTTTGGTTGGAAATAACTGTAATTTCTCTTCATATCTAGAAGAAAATTAAAACTTATGCAGAAAGAACTAAAAATAAAATTTTAGAGAATCATAAAGAATACAGTTGCAGTTTGTTGTATTTAGTATTTTCAGACAGAACTAAACATATCAACTATGCTCTTGAGAAGAGATAGAAGGACATTATTTTTTTGCTATACATTTTTTAGGTAGAATGGTGGGCTTTTGAGAGGCTGGAAAATACTAGAGGCATTTCATAGTACTGTTAAATGGGTATTTCAGTGTTACTTTACTTCCCTTGCATTTCCTTGGATCTCTTAGCTTGAACTCATATCAGGCTCACCATGGTAAAAATTTCTCAAAGGTATTAAGTGAGGCTGGTGTCACTGCTACTCTCCAGCTTCTCAGATGTATTTGCAGCTGAACATCATTATACCCATGCCTATATGGTACAGGGACTTTTGTAGCAGAACAAAACTGCCTTTTTAAGTGTTGCTGCTCTACAGTCAGGCACTAGTCCCCAAAAATACACCTGGGGCTGCATTCCCTGCCCTGTGTGTCCTGTGTGATCTAGTGCTGGCAAAGGCTGTCACTTTGCATGGCTAACTATAGGGCAGACACCTACACTGTGTTTCATCTGCTCCTTCAATGTTGGAGAGCTCTGTTCTAACTCTACAGAGTAAAAATAGTTCTCTGTCCCAAAGTACCCAAAATGCGCACTGGGAAAAGAGAACAAATATATGACATAAGTAGTGTATGCAAGTAAAAAAAAATGGTTAACAGTACCTAAAACAGTGGCAAAATTTCTGGTAACCAAAATCAGAACCTGAAGGTTGCTTTGTATGTTGTCACAGCAGATGAATTAGAGTAGCATCTGTGTATTCTGAAAAGTAGACTGCTGAATGCAGTGGCTGTCCACTGCAGCTGCTTGAGTGTGATATTATAGTGTTGACACCAGTATCTCTTAAAATGTGTATGCATGAAAAATGATGTCCTTGTGAATTTTATTAGAGTCAACAAGTGAATAAAGAGCACTGTAATTACTAACAAGATTTTTTTTTTGCTTTCTTTTATATAAACACATCTAGTCATTCAATAATTTCAGATATCTAGTGGCTTGGTGCTACAGTGCTGCAATTAAATTTTTTGGTTGAAAGGAAAAAAAATTCTCCAGAAATCTAAAAGCAATGGAAACTGAAACAATGAATGAGAATACTAAGTGTAAAGCAGTAGAAAGAAAAGGAGTAGTCTCCTGTTCTTAACTTTAGAAACAGTTGATTTAATAATTTTTTTTGTTCTGTCTTTTTTCCCTGCATTCTGAAATACTAGTTCTATTAGTATCCTACTGAGCTAAAGGAAAAGTAGTCATGCACACAAAGTAACTATGCATTTGTCCATGTGAAGACATAGAAAATACTTTACAAAGTGAGTGAATCTGCATTCATCTTATCCCTGCATGCACTTTATACTTGCATTCAGAAATGAAAAGATCTCTGTAGGACTAGCTAGCACTTTGATTCTGAATGTTAACAAATGCAAGGACTATTACACATTTTAACTTATGTACATGCCTTGATTTAGGCTTTAGTGAGCTTGAATTAATGTTCCTAAAAATTCTAATGCCAGCAACCATAAAACTGTTAGAAACTTTGCTGTTGGGGTGTCAAATAATGGCATAAACAAATTCTACACAGTTTGAAGATAATTTTAAATGCTGTAATACAGATTGCAATCTCCTTTGGCAATAAAGGTCACTAAAGCAACTTCCCAAACTCATGTCAATTTTTCTCACTGGGCCTAATTACACTATTCCCTTAGGAGGAAAACCCATCACCATCCCACTATGTTCTTGAGCAAGGGTTTGGATTGGGGCAATAGGATGAAGATTTGGGCAACTGAGATTAGCAGATGTTATAGATTTTATAAGCTGTTTTCCTCTCTTTTGGAAAATCTATGCAACAGAATCAAATAGAACAAATGCAATAGAATCATCTGACTTTGGAATGGAGTGTGTTCAGTGTCACTAAGGCCAAAGTGGTCTAAGGAACCAACACCATCTGTTTCCTCCCCTCCAGGATATTTATTTGTTTTGAATTGCTTGTTCATTCTTTAGAGATCACTTACTAACCCCTTCAGAAATTCTTTGTTATTTGTTGCTCAAAATGGTGTTTTTGGGAAAAAAAACAATGTAAAAAAACCCCACTTAATACAATTGTTTCTTGAATTCCAAATTCCACTTTAGGAAAATGCACAAAAGAACATACAAAATAATAAGGCATACAAGGCTTTTCTGAACCACAACTATGGAAAGGATTTAATGCCTTTTGAACAATTATATGCTAATTCTAATCCCATAAGGTTTCCATAATCCCATAACCTACTTCAGACATGGTTAACCAAGCAGGATAATCTCTTCATCTCAGGAAAGGACTTATAGAATAAGGAAATGAAGAAATTAATATAATCAAAATTATTCGTCTTATATCTTCTTATGTATTTTCCTGCCAGTTTTCCAATACTTTTGGAGCATCACTAAAATGATAATAGTCAAAAGTTTATTGTAATGGTGTTTTAGGATCTAAGAAAACTGTCTACAGAGAAAAGGAAGTATAGGTAATTTTCATTCATGGACAATAGGATTTTTTCTTCCTTTCAAACTTCTAATGCATCTGAACAATTTTAGTGTCAGAACACTAGATAACAACAAAAAGATGGGTGATCTCATTTATTATGCCAAGTATTGCTTCCTGTGCTGTTGTTTCTTAGTGACAAGATTCTTTTTCTCAATCTTCTTAAAGGAAAAGCTCAGCTGTGCATAAGAACTTCAGTGTTTTAGTCTTTGTTCTAGAATTGTAAACCCTGGAGTTGAACTATTGGTGTGAGAGCTAAAGAAATGTGTTATGCTATTCCCAAACAATATTTTAACAAATGTTTCAATGTAAGATCTACTGTTCTGAAAGTTCTATGACATAGGTTCAGGCCAAACTAGTGAGCATGCCGAGGAAAAACCAACGTGGTTTGGTTTTTTCCTTGTGATGTAAAGTTGTCTTTTGAACTTTCTTGAACTGGAAACAGGAGATTTGCATATATGCCAATATTAGAACAATGAAACACTCTCGATTGTTCTGAGGAAGGCTTTGCAGGGGGCCACAAAGGTGGGACCAGTGGGTTCTTAGTAGTTAATGTGGATAAGTGGAGCTGAGCTTTGTGAACACATACAGCGACAAGCTACCTTCAGTCACCTCAGAGCTAATGTAAATGAAGAATTGCATGCCTGAAGAGGACAATGACCAAGCTAGGCATGCTGTTCAGAGCTATGATCCAGAAGCACTCAATCCTGATAACTGCAAATAGTCTACATATTAAAGTTTAATTTTGAGCAAAGATTTTTATTACCCCTAGTGCCAAAGTGTCTGCCTCAACTCTACTGACATCAAGAGACTAACACACCTCATAAATTCTCTGTGGTGTCAGTGAGACTAAACCTTAAAAACACATATTTTAAACTATATCTTGGACTCACATGATTCAGCACAATAGCCAAGATCATTCAAATGAAAATAAAATTTAGAAAACCCCAGCATTATTGTGTTTCTTTTTTAATTGTTTTGTGTTTTTTTTTTTTTTTTTGCAACTTGCTATTTATTACCCAGAAGTGGCAATAATTAAATAATTTAAGTTTTAGTTTTACTTGCTGTGTTGGGATTTATACTAGAATCAAAAAAGTCTTCAGGCAGTGGCCTATGCTGACTAAAAGAAGATTATACTCTTCTCTTGTCTTGTTGTATTTGGACCATGTTGCAAGGAATTCCAAAGTTCCAATAGATTAGAAAGGCAGAGAGTGAGTATGCTGGATTGACCTTTCTGGTTGTCAGGTGCCTATCAAACAACTCTGCCACTCCCTTCTGCATCAAAAATGCAGGGGGAGAAAAATGCAATGAAAAGCTCATAGGTCAAGTTAAGAGCAAACAGCCATGGCTCACTAATTACCTTTGTGGGATGAAAAAACTCTGTTTGAGGAAATCAATTTAATTGATTGTAAATCATATTCAGAGTAGGATAATGAGAAATAATAACAAGTCTAAAATTCCCTCTTTTCTTCTTGGGCTCAGCTTCACTCCTGACGTCTCCTCAGGGTCCTACCAGGGACTGTCCTGCTCCAAGACAGGATCTCCTACAGGGTCACAGCTTCCTTCTGTGCATAGTCACAGTGTGGGGTCCTCCATGGGCTGCTGGGGAACCTCTGCTGTGGCACCTGGAGCATCCTCTCCCCATCCTTTTGCACTGATCCTGGTGTCTGCAGGGTTGTTTCTCTCTCGTATTCACTCCTCTCCCCATGCAGCTTTGCACGGTGTATTTTTACCCCTTCATGAACTGTTCTCACAACTCTTTGTCTGTCTGAGGGGCTCAGCTTTGGCCAGTGGTGGGTCCCTTTGGGGCTGACTGGACTGGTTCTGTCAGATGTGGGAAAAGCTGGGATTTTCTCATAGAAGTCACACTTGCAGCCTCAATGCTATCAAAACCTTGCCAAACAAACCAAAGACAGTGAACCAGAATAAAAATAGGTAAAAAAAGGACCTAAATGTTAGATCAATAGATCAATAAGTAGTTAAGAAGTGTCAGTTGAATTACTTCATGCCTTAAAGTACAAATGTTCAAAATTTGGGTTATTTTCCTTTTTATTGAAATGATGCATAATGATTCTCTAGGTGAAACATGGGGTTTTAGGATAAAATATCTTTTATTCAGAAAATAATCAGAGTAAATATGCTTGAAAATAATCTTAATATTAGATTTTAGTTTTTCTCATTAAAAAAAAAAAGAAAGTAATATTATTGCTTTAATGACTCATAGATTTGCTGTCTGGATAAAGAATACATTACAGTAAGATTGGAAGGATGTTATAAACCATCCAGGAAAAGGGTATAGTACTAGAACAAATTTTGGCTGGAATATTCTGTACTTTTGTAAACAACCTGAAGCCCTAATCTAGTGGTTTATATAGAAGGTCACAGAACTTCTCAAACATTAAAGATATCACTTAAAAGATTCCCAAATAAAATTTGTGAACCTGTGTAGGAAGCTTACATCATGGAAAAGATGTTTTACACACATGTGATAGAATAATTTGTCAGAGTTAAAGAAGATTTTAAATAAACTGAAATAAAATATTTTGACCAAAGCATTGACTACATTACTTTTATTTTTTTTGGGAGGGGGTTGGGGGGGGAATTTGGGCTGTGCTTTTTGGTTTGTTCATTTCCGGGTTTTTTGTTTGTTTGTGTTTTTGGTTTTATTTTTTTTTAAGAAAAGGCAATCAGTGATTCTGAAACATGTTTTGAACTTGGCTTCATCACATAATGTGTTCAGGGAAATTGGAAAATTTAGAATATTTAGTTTTAACACTTTTTATTGAAATATTTTGCATTTTATTAGACTTTAAGAAAAATAAATTTTAAAAATACTTATAGTTCTCTCCTGTAAGCGCCTAGTAGTTTTTTTTGACTGTTAAAAAGTGTCCAAGCTTAAGTAATGTTTTGGTTTCACCGCTGAACAAAGCTTCTTTTTCACTATTCTAGAGCTGCCCCCAGAGCAAAAGTAGTTGTTACAACTACAGCTGTGCTTGTAGTAGTGGAAAATGGTTCTGTGCATTTTGGTTTAGATCAAAGCACAATCATATCAGGTATTGTAGGAGGGGCTTAGAATCCATTGCATGCCACTTGAAAATGGATAGCTGTTATTGCAGCGTTTTTTTAGGAAGGCAGTCCTTTATTATCTAATGCTTTGTCTGCACTTGCATATTTTATGAACATACAGGGGATAAGACAGGAGAGAAGTAGACTTTAAGTCTCAAGGCTATTGAGACTGCAAAACTCAGCTCTGAGCTGAAGTTATGCCTTTGCTAACAGAAAAGCAGCAGCATAAGTCACTGAGGTGAAGGTTTATTAATTCTTCCCTGCCTTCACTGGGTTTACATGGTTAAGATAAGGTCTCTACATTTAGAGCTTTGTAAGATAAGAGTGAGTGATACCTTATAGGCTGTTACGTGTATGACTTTTGGTACGTGCTACAAATTACTGCTTGAGCTAAGGAGCAGTCACCTATTAACCTGCTGCTGGTTACACAGGCTCCAGATTGATTGCTGACAAGATTTTGCTGTTAGGAGGAAAAAAAAAATAAAGTGGGAGACTACCCTTCTTTTCTAGTTCTGAAGAACCACAAGAACACGAAACAAATCCTACAGCTATGCTAAAAAAAGCTGAAACTTGCCCGTAATACAGACTTCAAGTGTATTTGGCTGGGGGTTATGAACATTTGTAATCACTAATTAACTTAGCTATGAAGATAAAAACTGTTTTGTCAACACTGAGAGTTTCACTGAGGAGAGGGGGAAATTTAGGGTGGGTCATAACATGCAGCTCAAAAAAGTTTTTGCTTGTGTGGGATAAAGTTCTACTTGTCTATACTGGCAAAATGCTTGTACTATAGACATCTGATAAATCATGCATGAAAGAAAATGATAAGAGGGAATGTTTGTGTGCACACACTACAGAGCTGTGCATGTTGCAGTGCAGAGCTGTGAATATTGCATTTCAAGTTAGTATTTATATTTTTTGGATGAGTAACAAAGTGAAAGGGTTTATGGGGAGTGGATATAAATTATTGACTTAGCTTTTTCTTAGAGGTAATTCAGGGTATTACAAAATTATATGCTTTTGGAACATTTATGATATTTCCCATGGACAGTTAAATATCTTTCTGCCTCTGAATATACTAAGTACCCCCTCTTTACATGCTGACTGGGAAGTGTGAGAATTATGTAAGCTTTGCAGTTGTTAACACTCAAGTTTTACACTGTGCAATAGTTTCAAAGAAACTAATAGTTAAACTGAGTTTCTAGAGAAAGGGTAGGGTTATATTAGAATTATGCACACTTTTTCATCCACGTAAATTTTTCTCATTGTATTTACAGTGTTTCAAAATGGATGTGATGGGCAACAAACCAAAAGGGGACAAAGCAGTTAATATTTCCATACTGGTTTTTAGGTTGTGAGAGGGTAGGCTGGAATAATTTATGGGCTGAGAGAGTGACAGAAGATGTAACTTGCATCACTTTATTCTCCTTTAAACTTATTTATGCCACAGATCTGAGCCTTGGAACAAAGACTAATTTGTTAGGTAAAATCTGTTCTGCAGACTTCTATCTCAACACTACCATCAATAAGTTTGCTTTTGTTGTTTGTTTTCTGATTTGAGCCTTTTTAGGCTGTTATGTATAAACTCGCTTGCCTCTGTGTTATTCATGCTCTTAATATGGCCTAGATATATAGAAGAAATGTGAGAACATAATGTTACTTACTGGAAAGAGCATTGATGTTCTTATTTATATCACTGCATGGGAAGAAAAAGTTCAGTTAAAGTAATAAATACTTTACAGTATAACATCTCTGTGACCCCAAATTATGCAGAACAATGTTTTATGGGTGAACCTGTAAAGAAGTTGTGGAGGAGAGGGAGAAGATAGCTAGATACAAATTTATAATCTGTCATAAAATATTACAGTATATTGAAATAAGAGGGTATATATGAATATTTAACTCTACTTTTGTAACTGCTCTGATTATAGAGATTACATAGTTGCACATTCTATCTCTGGGAATAGGTCACTGATGAGTGGTGTGTTAGAAAAAGATTAAATGTTTTTCTAATAATTTTATCTGAAACAGCTGATCAGAAATGCTTTTGGATTTGAGTTCATTTGAGATGTGCTGATCCCATTGGCTTATAGGAGATATTTACTAGAGGAATCAGTTTACTCTTTGTGGTGTTTGTTTCAAGCTTTATGAATTGAGTTGTTAGGGAACAGCAAATTGACTAGGGGGAAATGGGAAAAGCAGTTGATGTGCTGCAAATAATTGCACTTTTCTTGTTGTACATTAAGATACGTAATTACATACATGAAAGAATGAAAAGGTTTTATTTCCCATCCACTTTTTTAGCTTCTGCTAGGACATGAAATTCAATTGGTACCTTTTATGAGGCAATGGACAGGTTCACTAAAGTGAACACTTAAGAATAGGTGTAGCCTGAACCCTGATCCAAGGCCTTGTAAAATAAATTTCATTTTCTACATTAAGTGGAACTTGGATTAGGTTAAAAGGTACTGTAGGTTTGAGAAATGTCACACAAACTGTTTTTAAAAAGTCTTCATGAAGCTATAATTCACTTTCTTGGCTTCCAAGTTCTACTTCTGTCATGGAAATGTGTGCTGCTGTATCCTGTGGCTGCACAGCTTCTTGTCACAGTTTCAGGGACACATACAAGAGGACACAAGGGGTTGCCCTACATGGCTGTCACAGTGCTTTGGGATAGTGACAGCTCAAATTTCATTACTATGGGTTTCTGTAATATATTAATGTAGCTTGTCTATACCACAGTGTTATAGACTGTATCAAGCTTCAAACCAAGGAATTTATTTTATCTGTCAAATTATTACCTTTTTTTAAAGATAATACATCTCTTTTCAATTTGTTTATAGGGTTTAATTCACCTTATAAAGGGAAGATATTAAACTCATGCTGTTACAATACTAATGTTGTTACAATCAAAATAGAAATTATTAATGGCTCATCTCTAATCAGCTTCAGATTTTGATTTATATGTTTTAACCTATTTCTATGTCATACCAACTATATGGATTTGAAATAGCACACCTATTGTTTAATTCTCTTCCTTTATGACAATTTCTGAAAAAACAGTACTATACGTATTTCTTTCACTGAATCTGTGTAAAAAATTATGTTTAAAAAAAAGAGATCAGATGGGCTTATTAGAATAGTGATGATGAACATTATTGGCCTGCCATCTCTCTTTTCAGTGCATACTACCAGAGGGAGAGACTGGGGGAAACTACTGTCTCCAACACGTTTGGTCCTGCTGCAGGGTCCACACCAGCCACTGTCCTCTGGATGATCTCACACCTTCCCAGGGCCCCTGATCTTCTCTGGATCTAAGGCAGGAGGCTGCCCTGGGAGGCCTCCAATTCCTCATCACCAGCTCTGCTCCCACCCCATCTCTGGAAGGAGGTGATACTCTTCTGGCTACTCTTCTCTAATAGCTTTACCAGAAGTGAAACAGAATGGAAAGTACCTGAGATTTCTGAGCAAAGAGTGCTACTTATTTTAACAGAGTTCTATAAATATTTCATTAAATCTGAGTTCTCTATTATGTTGTGAACCCTGGGAAGAAAGTTCCTACAGAAGTGAGTTTATTAGAAGCAAGAGCTACACCTGTCTAAACTGAAGACATACAAAACATAAGATTTTTTGTCATGCTCTCATTTCTGACTAATAAAGAAATATGGACAGGTTTTTATTTCATTTTTATACGGCTGTATTTGGAGTAGGTTTGATTTCCACTGATCAGTTTTGAGACTGACTTAATATCCATAATTTTTCTATTTCACTTAGCTGTTCCAGATCCTAGCAAATTAGGCAATAGAAATTTTAGTGGCAGGGCTGCTTAGAGGATAGCAGAAGAAGAAGAGTTCTTGTATGTTGAAACTCTGCATAAGTATGAGGAAGTAACTCAAGACATCTGCACAAAAGCATTTGTTAGAAAAGTTTTTAAACACCTGGAGCAACCTATCCTACCTAACTGTAGGCATTAAAGAACAAATGTGGATTTTAGCTTCCTAACATCACATAAAAGTGGAGATGAGCTCTCTCTCTCTGTCATCTTCCTGAGGGTCTGAATAGTTTTTTAGCAGTTACTGAAATACCCTCACAGAGGAAGCAAAGGGTGAATAGGCTTCTGACAAGACTCCTGAGTTTTATGGGGATGAATTTTCATTTATATATGCTCTAAATTTGTAAGTTAAGAATGTAGTCATCCTGCCAGAGCTGGATGTCGCTGTGCTAAAGCTGTCTCAGAGCAGGTCTCTGGCTTACTCTTACTTGGGCATGTTCTGACAGGTTTGGCTGGTTTTGACGCATGTATGTCACATAACATTGCACAGAGATCCAGGCTGTGAATCCAGAGGTGTTTAATGCTGCCTGTCATTAGAAACCCAAAGCAAGGGAAAAGTCCAGGTTTGAAATAGTCTCCTTTTTTCAGCATTACTCACTGCTTCCTACCCTGCTCAACAGGATGGTTATTGTTAATTTCATTAATGATCCAAAATATGAAAGCTTACAGGAGGTAGAAGCAAGGAAAGGCAGCACAACAGCAATACAGAGATATTATCTAAATAGCCAGGGATCAGGTTAGGAAAGCTAAAGCTCTGATAGAATTAAATCTCATCTGTAACACCAAGGGCAATAAGAAGAAGTTCTATAGATATGCTGGTGATAAAAAGAAGACCAGGGAGAATATAGGCCTTCTCAAAAGAAAATTTGAGACCTGATTACCCAGAAGAGGGAGAAGGCTGAGGTGCTCAACAACATTTTTTTGCCTCAGTCTTCACCAGCAAGTATTCTTACCATACCCACCAAGTTGCAGAGGGCAAGGCCAATGTCTGGAACAATCTGTTGTAGGACAGATCAGTTCTGAGACCCAAGGAACCTGGAGATGTAAAGGTCCTTGTGACTTGATAAGATGCATCTGAGGGTTCTGAGAGAACTGGTGGAGGAAGTGGCAAAAACTATCTGCACATTTAAAAAGTCTTTGCAGTCTGGTGAAGTTTCCATTGACTGGAAAAAGGAAAGCATAACTCACACTTTTGAAAAAGGAAATAAGGAAGGCCTAAGAAATTACAGGCCAGTCAGTCTCACCTCAGTGTCTGACAGGACCATGGAGCAGATCCTCCTTGAATTTATGTGTGTAGAAAATTAGGTGAATAGTGACATCCAACATTGCTTCACCAGGGACCTTGTCAGGCTTGGCAGGTGCGCCTGATAAAGTTCAACATGACCAAGTGCAAGATGCTGCAGCTCGGGTCAGGGTGATCCCAAGCACAAATACAGGCTGGTCAGATGTTCTCAATTGAGAACATCTTGAGGAGGACTTGAGTGTGCTGGTGAACCTCACCTTCACTCAGCAATGTGTGCCCACAGCCCGGAAAGACAATTGTGTCCCCGGCTGCATCCAAAGCAGCATGGCCAGCATGGTGAGAGAGGGGATTCTGTGCCTCTACTCTGCTCTGGTGAGACCCCACCTGCGGTGCTGCATCCGGCTCTGGTGCTTCATACATGAGAAGGTCATGGATATGTTGAAGAAAATCCACAAGAGGGCTATGAAGGTGATCAGAGAGCTGGAGCGCCTCTTATGGAGACAGGCTGAGAGAGCTGGGGTTGTTCAGCCTGAAGAAAAGTCTGCAGGGAGAACTTACAGCAGCCTTTGAGCTAAAGGGGTTTGACAACAAAGCTGGAGAGGGGCATTTTACAAGGGCATATAGTAATAGGACAAAGGGGAATGGCTTCAAACTGAAAGATAGTAGGTTTAGATTTGACATTAGAAATAAATTCATAATTCTGAGGGTGGTGAGGCATAGGAGCAGGTTTCCCAGAGAAGCTGTGGATGCCCCATCCCGGAAGTGTTCAAGGTCAAGCTGGATGGGGCCCTGAGCAACCTGGTCTAGTGGAAATTGTGCCTGTTCATAGTAGAGGAGGTGGAACCAGATGGTCTTTAAGGTTCCTTCCAACACAAACCATTTTATGTTTCTCTGAAAAATACATAAACATTTGATCTACTGTTTGCAGATACATAATTAAGCCTTGTAAATCCAAATAAGTTTGGAAGTTTAAAGTTTGGAAAATCCACATTAAACTTTTCCTCAATCTGAGCTAAAGTCACCTTGCAACATCAGAAAAAGGTTATAAAAGGGCATGGCTCTAAACCAGCGTGTCTTTTATATATCCATTAGATCATACGTCCTCTCTTTTTACATAGTAAATTTACAGTAAAGGACCTGTGCATCAGGGACATCTGGACTGCATTTTTTTTAGACAGTAGAAATATGGAAAGCTGGTATCATTATCTACAGTTTATTTCTGATGATACCTTGAAGAACTAAATGGTTTACTCTTAGATCTGCATGAGTGTTCACAATAAAAGCTCTCCCCCAACACCAATCAACCAACCAACCAACCAACCAACCAATCAAATTAAAAAAAATTGTTCCATAAATTGTCCTTGATTTAGAGCATGTAGCAGCTCCTTTTCTGAAGGCAAAGTCTAATTTTTTTGTTTTACTTACACACAATTTGTTCAGCTTATGTATCTAAGGAGAAATTATTAGAAGGAAAACAGAATTGATTCAATTCAGGCTTATCCATGTATTACTAAACTACTAACTTACTGAACCATACAGTGCTATAAAGGCCCTTATTGTAAGTTAGACATAAATATTGCCAATAAAGACTAGCTCCTGAATAGTATACTTTCTTAAATTTCAAAGACATGCTCTATTATAAACTGCAGTAATACCAATGTCGCTTCAGTTACAAACATCTGTTCAGAACATTTCTTAAGTCAGCACAACTTGTTTTAAAAGCAGAAACCTGAAGAAAACATCAAACTATAGGCATTACATAAGTTGAAGGCTTTTCACACCTCTGTGAGGTACAAGTTTATGCAAGCTTTCATAAATCAATAAACTTTAAATGAAAGCCTTACACCATTTTGTGTGTAGAAATGTTTGCAAAATTCACTCAGTGACAGGTATAAACAAAATAATGTCATTGGCTAAGAATGGCTTTTTTAATTGTGTATATAAAGAATTAGAATCACTTCATGACCAGGATTCGATCTCTACTCAAAAATATTATCATGGGCAATATTTCAGAAAGCTGTTGGTAGAAGTCATAAAAATTTTCAAAACATCCCTGGCAAAAAATCTTATGAAACCTATGGAATTTAAACCTTTAGAGGAAACATTTAAGATTTATCGCTATCTTACTTCAATTCCTCTGGCATAACTACAGAATAATTGTGTACAAATATTGTGTGCAAAAGAACTTCTTTAAGGACAGAGAGGCGTGTAACTGATAGCCTGAGCTTATTTGCAATAGGAATTAAAGTAATAGTGGGTTTTTATCTCTGTTAAATGACATTCACACTCCTGGTATGCCTTTTACAGCAATGACAGATGAATTCAGAGGGTTGAGGAGCAGCATTAAGCAGCATTAAAATGTACATGTGTATATCTATTATATTTACATTGATAAGTCATTCTTCTGTATCTTTCTGAAATATTGCCACCATAATATCTAAACATGTATTATGGATTCTTTTTGCTTCTTCAAATGACTTGAATGTTTCCTATATATGTTTTACTTTATTTGGATAATTGAATTCAGTAAGGTTTTCACATTTTATCTTTAAATCATTTCAGATGAAAATTCTCAGTAAAGGTGTTTTCCTCTTCCTAGTGTGTTCATAAGCTTTGACTAGATCAACTAAAAGTTAACTAAGAAGCTAAACTCTTTCCACTTAAATCTCTGAGCCATTTGTGAATAATTACTCACTACTTTTTTCCCCAGTGTGATGCTTCTGTGGAATGTTTAAATTCCTGTTGTCTAGACCTATGTCCCTCATGCAGATTTCTATCACCCATTTTCAATAAATCTTTTAGGTGCATATCTTAGTACCTTCTAGGAGCAGAAATAAAAGTTTCTACAGAGGCAAAAAGGATAATCCTCTAATATAATCTCTGAAAAACACACTCGGAAAACCTCTTTCCAGCTTCCAAAAAGAAACATTATCTTTCATGCAGGTTATTAAACACAGGTTATTAAGCAAAAATATGCATTATTTTCATGTTGATGATGTTGATAATGGAAATTCATTTTAACCAGGACAGCTAATAAGTTAATGGCACAAGTTGAATTTATTTTGTTCTTCTAAAAATTCAAAACTATTTGCTTAAAGACTAGTTTAATTTTATACTTACCAATTATCAGCTAGTTTTCAAATGTCATTTTTAATCAGAGCTAGACATTCCAATACTATTATCATAACAAAAAATTTCATAGATTGACTCAGAACATGAAGGGATTGCTTGATTAAAGGCATGAACTAGAAGAAGTCACTGTTTGTAATGCTTTGTGGGGGAGTTAAAAAACTAAACTAACCCAGCCCTTTATCATATTGTATCCAGATAATAAAATTTTCCTCAAAGCTTACATTTTTAGATTTTGGATTAAAAAATTAACATTGCTATTAATTCTTTTTTTTTTAATTCAGATCTGGAGTCCTATTCAGAATACTTCTGAATCAAGATTAGATGAACTTTCAGATATCTTTTCACTTGCAGAAGATTTATTTTAGGCAAACAAATGCTCACATTTTCAAGCATTACTTAATTGGAACATTTCACAGGTGTTTTTAATCTCTTAACAAAAAAGAGGTCTCCTCAGTTGAAAGGTTGTTATTCTCTACAATAAAAATTATTTTTATAACACTGAAATTGTTTACTGCATTTGTGACTATCAAACAATTTATTTTTCTTCCCAGCAAATCTTACTTTTCTAGCAGAGAAAGTTTCCCATTGTAAGTATTGACAGTGAAATATTTTTCCCAGAACCAGAATGATTACTGCTTTGGTACTAGAAGAACTTTGCATAAAAGTGCAATATTGAGATACAGCAAGTCACTTCTAAAGTTTCTAAAATATTTTTCCTCTTATTTTTTCAGTCCTTTTTTGTATCTCATCTCAAAAATACTCTTCAGGTGATATTAGTAGTGTATCTTAATAGCCGAAGAAAGATAAAAATGGCAAAACCACTTTCAAAACACTCTAAATATTTTTAATAGATTTTTATAAAATAAGTACAGAATATCTAATGTTTTATTAGTTCTTTGATGAAAGTATTGCTATAATTAATTTGTAGCAAGGAATTAATGTATCCCAAATATCCGTGGGTGTATTGCTTATTCAATGCTATAACATCCCTGTAGTAGAGTGCACTAATATATAGACCCTTACTGTAAATCTATAGAAGATAAGTATATAAATATATATTTACCTAGTTAAAAAGAAATAAAAAGCCAATGCTGTGTTCATTATGAATGTTACTCACCATTCATCACATAAAAACAGAATGAGAAAAACAGTTTCAAAAAAATTGTAGATTCTTTATTCCATCAAGCAAAATAAGATATTTCCTGGGTTGTTTCCTCCTCACTGAAGCTCAAGTTTACAAGCTGGACATTAGTTCTTTGTGTGTGAGATCTCCCTAAAAAGAAGAGCTACAGTTGGATGAAAATCCAGAATAACAAGTTTGGGTTTTTCTAGTCCTTGATATAATGAATGCAGGTGAAACTTATACTGTTTAAATGGTGCTGTAGCTATTTCCTTGTCAGCAACTGGTGCATATCAGATAGTAATTAAAGTAAAATTTTCATTTTTTAGGTACTCACCCTTGATTACTGCCGATTGAATTCTTGTTGTGTAGACATATAATCAATCACTGCTGTGACTTTACTCTTCATGATGTGCTAAAGCACAGAGTTGATATTTCAGGTTGATTACCAACTCCCAGAATTCTATTTTGCTATTCTATACAATAATTAATGAAAGCTACATGTGCAGACCCTCTTTTTTTATTGAAATTCAAATTACTGTGCAGTAAAGTTTCTGAAATATATGGCATAAATTGCGGAGGCCAACATGATTATAAATAAAATTATTCATATTTATGCAGTATTTACTTAAATTCCATATTTAGAAGTCTCCTGTCATGTTTTCTTTTTGAAATGATACCCTAAGGAGATATTCCTGGGGTAAAAATGTAAAAAACATGATGAAAACCAGTTCCCTTAGTTGTAGGCAAATCTCACTATAATGAAGACTTCTCTAACAAAATCATTGCTTTTAAACAAGATTCTCTCAGGCTTGAATTCTGTGTGTCCCAGAAAGAAAACGTCTTTACATTTGCTTTATTTCAGACTGGCTTTTTCTCAGGGCACTCTGAGGTCAGCTCAGGTCTTAACCCATTCATTGGAAGGACACCAGGTTTTTCAAAAATCAGAGGTGCAGCATGGCTGTCTGAAACACAGGTGTTCTGTGATGAACATCTCAACAGCTTCTTTTGAGACGTACCAGCATTGGAAAGAGTTCAAAATCTGATTTAGATTAAACACAAAAATTACGTTTCTATTCAAGTTGAATGTTGTAGTAACTGTTTTTTGAAATAAGGCGCAAATATCTTAATTTTAATTGATTTTCTTCATATTTGAAGCCTTTGACAGAGTATCAAGCAGGGAGTTTAAGCCAGAACTCATAAATACTTACTGGTGCTTAAAGAAGTCGAGGCAAGGAGTTGCCTGTGTTCTCTTGAAACTTCAAGGCTTTATCTCTATATGTTTTATTCATATCCCTATATTAATATTTTTTAACAACCCAAGTTCTATGAACCTAAAAATAGAAAAAATCTTTTCATGGAGGTAGTTTGTGTTAGAGGTCTAATAAATAAAAGCCAAACAATGAATCAAAAACTGGTGGTCCAGAAAAGGAATAGCATGTGAGTTTGCGATTTTATAAAATAGTACTAACCAAAATTTACAAAAACTGGGGTAGAGGAGGAGGTTGACTGATCACTCAAAAACATATGTTTTCCTGTGGAAAAACTAGCCTCTGTTTGTCTCTGATCTTTGGTGTTTTTTAAGTGAAGCATTTTGAATTTGAAATTAGCATGCTTTTATAGTATTTAAAAAAGTGTAGAGTGGGGAAGAGCAAGAGGACTGATTCAAATGAAGTAGAAATGTAAGGTTCTCATTTGATGGCTTGAATGAATACTTTTTTGGCTAAGAGCCATTTGAAAAAAAAAAAAAATTAAAATTAAACCTAAGCAGGGCACAGAGCATTGAAATCTCCACTCCAATCCAAAGGATATTTTTAAAATAAATGTATCTACGTGATTTTCTGGTGACTATTAATGAATTGAGTAGAAGGCAAATACAATGCCCTGCTGCCAAGAGGGCCACATGATTTGCTTTGAACTGGGAAAGAAGTCCATACTGTCTTACAAATCCTAGAATATTTAGAGAAGTTGGTAAAAGATATTTATATATATCACAGACAAACATACATGTATGCGGGCACTTATACATGTAAACACAATAACTTTTTTTTTTTTTTCCAGTGAGTGGATCTAATATTTAGGTGTGATAAACACAAAGAGAAAATATTCTATTAATGACATTTTCTGCAGAGTCAAATATTCAGAGCATGATACATGCCCTTAGTGCTATGATGATGTAATATAGCATACCCCACAACTTACTGGTAGTTTCCTGCTAGTGACAATGTTTTTACAAAGGGATTTGCTATAAATGCTAAATAGCATACCTAATGAAAAAAAAAAAAAAACATACCTTATTTGGTACAATTTAGAATAATTTTTCTGTTTTGTATGGAAATACTGTGATGGGAAATTTCTTTTGTGAGTGGAAGCTTTAGGACAAATTATGCATAAACTCAAGGAGCTTATGGATAGCAAGAGGAATTTCTGGGTCTTAGGACCCAGTGCAATAGTAATGCCAAATTACAACATTTACTGACCTGAGTCAACTGCACCACGTAATGTATGAGAGAGAAACATTGCCTATTTCCTCCTCACATAAATCTTATATTTTTTCTTTGGGAGACAAATACATAATGACAAGGCAGGGAGTAATTGCATCTATCAGGGGTCCGGATTCTAATTTAGAATTCAGAAATATTTGTTGATAGATAGAAGCAGTGAATCTTTCCTCTCACATAAGTTATTTAGCCAAACACCTTTCTTCTCATAGTTTATTGCATCCGATTCATCACCGTATTTATTTAACCAGTCATATCTGATTTTTAACTGGTGAGTAAGATGCTGCCTAAGGGTTTAACCATCACTTATCTGGGTAGAGAATTTAGGGGTTATGCCTTTTAATCAGTCACCTTGGCTGAAATATCTGTGGATTAGGGAGGCACAATGAACAGTTATGGCTATGTAACCATCTGTGAAAAATATTGTGAGAATATTCTGGTGTCATGATTTATTGATTTTTTTTTCTTTAGGTATGGTTTACTACAAACCATATAAAAAGCCTATAGATTACTGTATATAGCATCCAATAATGTAGCTTCACTGTTTCCCCTCTGAGTTTTTCTCTCATTGTAACCATCACCATTTGTGGAACAGGAGATAGGAGAAAGCTGTACTTTGACATTTTATCTTCCATCCACAAGGGTAAAAACCTTGTAGGGATTGCTGTGTGAGGAGGACACTGCACTTGGGAGCTACAGCAGGGCTCATCTCAGTACAGCTGAGCAGCACATGGGTACAGTTCTGACTTGTGGTCATTCCCTAAGATCAAATGGCAAACAGTGAGAAGAAAGTCCAGAAAAAATATGCTGAGATCACACCAGCCAGTTTACCCAGTGACCACTCTAGCCTCTTTCAGAACAATTTTTACTCCTCTTTCAATTCAAATCTTTTTTTATTTGTTGAGAAAAGGAGGAGGGAACAGTTAAATCCTAGTTTAGTTCTTATAACTACTTCTGGGAATTTTGATGCATTTATCAAGACTATACTGCATTCATTAGAGTGAAGTAAGCAATAATTGAAAGTGGAAAAAATAAAGATATTATGTATTTAAGCATATAAATACGTGGTAAAATAATTTTTAACTTTGATAATTTAATGAAAATTTTAGAGATTATGTCACCGTCATCAGGAAAAGCAAAATTCAGGCAAGTCATGAATGGGGTTTTTGTGGATTACTGTTGTTACTGTCAGGAAATACAGACCCTAAAATATTTTTAAGCTACTATTTCAACAGTCTATATTTTATAGTACATTAAAATTTGGGTGGAGACATTGTAGCTAGGTTGTTCTTTAGGCCTTGTCTCAGTTGAAAGGTTAGAGATAGGCAGGAACCAAAATGAAGACAGAAATTGCAAAAAAGACACGAGCTGGCTTTATGCATTACTCATGGGGAGTGGATGATAGAATCATTGCTAATCCACAAAGATATTTTTGTCATTTACCTAAAATATTAATCTCTCCTGAATAAAATGATTCCTGTGTGATACAAATCTCCAGCTACCCTTCACAGAGTGTCAGTGTCTGAAGAGGTGCCAGGTTATTGAAGAATGCCAAGTGCCAACTCTCAGAGAAAATTTAAATATAGGATCCCTTTGTACATGAGGCTAGAAAAGCAGTCACTGATGACTGTATCTAGAAGAAGAGACTTTTATTGTAATTTTTTATTAAGAAATCTGATGGGAGTTGTTTATTTGCTTCCCCTCTGAGCCACCCAGCTGTTCCTTCTATTTGTGGTCTTAGAGCTAATTACATAATGTCCCTAATTTATACTCACTGGTAAATCAGATCAGAGCATTACCTGGAGGGCAAGATCTAATTAGAGGAATTTCAGAACAAATTGTCTAAAGAGCTTATTTAGTGTGATTAAATGCAAGTGATGGGACTGTCTCTCTCTCTCCCCACTCCTTTTTTTAAAAACATGAATATTTACCTTGCCCAAAACCTTGCAGATTAAAAAAAGAATCCCAGCAATGACAGTTTTAATTAAAGGGGTATAAAACAAATGGCAGTGCAACCCAAGAGAGCAAACTTAATATATGCAGATTAATGCTCTGTTCTCTTACTACATTTTTAATATCTTAGAAATAACAAAGTGGACAGTAAGTGCCTTATGTCATGGATGAATGGAAGAAAGATAAATGTGAATTCCCAGATTATATTGTGTCCTCAGCATGTTGCCTAGGAACACAGAAAAACAAAGAAGAAATGTATGCAGTCATTTCTCCTATATAGCCTTGGGAAATATATGGTCTCATCTTCAGAACGACACATATTTGTAAAGATGTGTTATCGAAGGCCTTGCTGAGCAGTGGAAAGGACTAGGTAGAAATTATTCTCTGTACTTTGCCTGGGCAAGGATTAAAGCTCAACAGTTTCTATCACCAGTAGTTAAATATCCTGTAAGTAGAAGGATCCTGATCTTTTTCAAACTGTCTCAAAGAGCTATATGGAGTTTATGAGTAGTGGGCAGCAGTGGGCAGCAAAGAAAACTGTGTAGTCAAACTAAAGAAGAGATGTGACTTTTATGTTTGGGAGATGGTGCAAATTCTGGTGGGGACACTGGAATCAGATTAATCCATTAAGATGCACCAACAGAGGAAAGAGAAGTGAATGGAGATTTAAGAAATGAATATTGAAATTTTTGTACTTTATCCTGCATTGGGCTTATGAAAATGTAAATTAGCTCTTTTACAAGACAGTGAAAAGGCTAATATATCACCATGCTCTGCTCTATTCCTGATACCTTTGAATTCCTACTGTACTGTGTGGTTGTCTGGAATTCTGTAATTAAATTTCTTGTCCTTGGTAGACCTTGAAAATCTTGACTTCATTATTCCACAGTAACTAAGGTAATGTCAGCCTTTTTTCTGAAGTGACATCCCTCTTGTGTGCAAGGACATCATAAAAATTTTTTTCCTGAAGAAGATACCATGAACTCATTTTTTAGCAACCTTCTAGTATAAAAATAGCAAGAACTTTGAACAAGTGCTACAAAGGTTATTTTAATATGCACCCACTTCTTGGGCACATTAGGATAATGTAGCAATTATCAGCTGAAATAATAGCTTCTCTTCCCTGCCTGTTGATTAGAAACCAAAAGAAATAAATCATGTAAGCAGCATAGGAAGCCTGCTGAATGAGTCTTGAAACACTTTGATTTGCTCTCCAACTGATCTTTACAGCATTTAGGAACAAGTACTTTTCTAGTCTCCCTAGATAAACAACTCTTGAGAAAATATTAACCAGCTGAAAGTGGTATCCCTTAGGGAAAATCCCTTATTACAGAGCAGCAAAAGCTGCTAGAAGTAGGTGACTGCCAAGATTCTGTAATAAAAGCAGTAGTTCATAACACAGGCAAAGTGAAATGAAGGAAAACAAAACCCTCATGGGCTACAAGTCAGTACATGGTGCCAATCTCCCAGAAGGCTTTAAAAAAATCTCAAATCCTCAGAAGGAAAAAAATACTTGAAACTTCTTTTATTTATTTTTTTTTTCTTAAGAAAAACACAATGTTTTTCCTTTTATAAGATCGGCTAATTCTCCAGATCTAAGCATTGCTAGACGTATCCTGATGCATATTATTTTGACTGGTGAAGTTTACAGTCAAGAACTCCTGTGAATGCACATAAGAACTAAGAAATTTCCCCAAAATTTATCTTGAACCTTGAAAGAGATAAAATATAATAATGTACAATCTGCAGTTATTTTTAATAATAAGTATTCTTGAAACCCTGTATCCAGCTCTGTTTAGTGGGTTAGAGTAGAAATGCACAGTTTCTATCAGAGTTAGGATGCACAGATCCATCTCCTGCAAGGATGAATATAAAGAAACTGTCTTAGGTATGAACTGTACTGCAAGAAATATGTACCTCTTATAAATTTTCTTTTCTTATTTTCCTTCATATTGTGCTCCCTTTATGACTGGCCAACTTTACAGTTTCTAAAAATGGTTTGTACAATTGTTTGAGAAGTTTTGACCTACTTTGACACAGGGAATTATGATAATACCATGGGGAACTTGGAGAGAGTGAATGATAAGAAGAAATCTCTCCTCAAATTTTATGCTTTATTTTAATTGTTTTTAGAGTTCAATACAGGAGGGTCCAGCATAGGATGAATCTCATCCTGCTATCAGAGTACTGTGTTGTAACTAATGAATGTTTGTCCAACATTTCTGAAATAACTGATTAGAAAAACAATTTTAAATTTGGAGTGCTATGAAAATAAAAATAATTTTTATTGTTGGATAACTCATTAAACTTGCTTCAGTTATTTGGCTTCTGGAAGAAATGTGAAGAAAGGTGGTACTGAAATTTGACACTGTAAGATACTGTGTGGTGAGGGACAAGTTGGCAGCTGTATGTGGGAAAAGTTTCATCTCCTAATGACATCTTTCAGAAGCAGAGGTGGTGCTTCCAGCAGCACTGTGCCAGAGAAAGGCAGGACCATGATGGAGCTTGTCCCCAGGGGCAACGTGACTTGAAGGCACTGAAATAAAACTCAACAGGGCAGGAGTTTTATTTCTCCTTTTAACGCCTTTATTAAAGAGATCAGCTCAGGATTAGGAAGTTCGACGAGGCGGCCGTCTCCGTCTTCTTCCCAGCGTGGCTCAGAGGAGGAGGATGTGCAGCTTTGTCCACTAAGGGGCAGAGCCAGGGGTCCAATCCTCACAGGAACGTCTAGGGCGGGACCCCGGAATTTCTCGCTTTTCCCTGCTTCCCAGCTCCAGGTCCCGGTCCCAGGCAGCCTCTCCAGTCAGGGCGAGGGGCACTGAGGTCTCTCAACATCTCTGCAGGTCCAGCACTCCACTCCCCACATCCACGAATCATTCTAATTCTTCAATTTTATATTTGGCTCGTTGGTTTTGGGGTTTTTATAAGTTCAATACGTCCCATGGTGCAGTGGGTTTCTCAAAATCTACATATTGTAATTCTTTTCTCCTCCCCAGCAACACAAAAGTAGGGCTTTCTACCTGCCCTGGCTAGGTCGTTAAGTGATACAAAGAGAACTATCAACTCTAACGACTTATAGTTAACATAACAAGTAACCCTGCCCAGCAGTTCGGCCTCGGCAGCTCTGGTTTAACAAAATTCAGTTTTTTTCCACTGATATTAAACTAAACAAAACTCAGTTCATAACAGGCACCACTTGCCTTGCAGCATAACCCATGGCTGAAGGGTGAGGGAAACTCAGCCATTTCCTACATAGCAGAGATGGATCTACTTTTGTACGTACCAGATAAAAGCTGCTATCATCAGCACACCAGCACCTTTTTCTTCTGCAAGTGGTTTGGCAGCTGCCTTCAGGACTAAACTTGTGAGGCCCAGTCAGAGAGAGAGGTCCTGTGTGTTTTGATTTAGATAAATGCATTCTACACACGTGTTTGCTGTTCAAGGCCAGAAGGGAGGGTTGAGGTTCACTCAGGTTCAAAAATCACACAGGCAATTAACACGGAGGTAAGCAGTTTGAGGAAGAGTAGACATTGCTATTTTAAAGTGAATATGAAAAGCAAGAATATCTGATGTGAATGCCCTATCCTTGCTTTTTCTGAGTAATCACATAGTGATCTATATGAACACACAAGTCTGTTCCCCTTGGCTGGAGGGTAGCAAGAACTAAAGATCCTACCATGTGCTTTGCTTTAAATTTAGAGGTAATAAAATAGATTAGGAGAACTTGGATGATTTCCGAAGACTACAAAGTTTTGTATTTTATTCTTCTGGTGTGATCTGCAACAAATCCTTTTTTTCTTCCCCAAATATGATAATATTACCTTTCTCTTCAACATTTATTTATCTAATCTGTGAAAACTTTTAGTAAAGAAAGAAAACTTGTTTATTGGTGCTTATGGAGAATATAAGGCTGTGAAGCCCATATCTTGGTTCATGCTCCAGGCAGTATTTTAACATATGTAATAATAATATTGATATACATTTGAGGAGTGCAAATAAAAAAACTCCTTGGAGAGAAATAGATGATGGAATTATAGTGAATGAAGATTTAAGACTGACATCATAGAGGAAGTTTTTACAGGCATTTTAAAGTGATATTTTAAAATAGTGATTTCAAAGATATAAATAGTAGTAGTGCTGCATACTGTCATTTCCTTTATGTGGTAATTTGTTATTATTAGATATTTTTGCCTTTGAAAGGCTCCTGACTAAAAAGAATATATAAGGAACATTGCTGCTCAATGGAATGCAAGACAAAAATTTTCTAAAATAACTTAAGATCCCTAATTCATAATTATTGACAATAATTATTTGTGATGTTGATAGTTGGATTAGATGCCAAAAATTGCCAAACAAATGCCAGTTTGAAAGCAGACATCTCACACACTAGTCAAAATCAGGTCAAACTTATTTTTTTAGAATGCTTTATCCATTAGCCAATTCAACGCACACAGCCAATAGCTAAAGTTTGGCTTCATACACCAGAGATTCTGAGTGAGGGAGACTGACAGAAAGAAATTTTTAAGTGGTTCACATTCTTTCTGCCAACTACTCTATTAGGACGAGTGAAGTTTAAATTGCTTGATTGAAAACTTATTTTATTTGCTCAACCTTGAAGTTAAAGCTGTCCTCCTCCTTGACTTCTGTGCTCATGAAATGGACAGAGTTGATAGCCCATAAAATTGACTAACTTTTAACTGGCATGCTATTAATATTTTGTCATCTAAAAATATCAAGAAAACTAGAATTATATGGGTATATTTCTCCTTGGAAAAACATGTTAAAAAAACCCTTTAAGTCTGAAAGGAAGTGGTAGCATTTATTGGTTTGTGGGTTGTTTTATTTTTTCAATTCAAAATGAAAAAAATTTGATCTTTTCAGAGGGAAAATACTACCAATGTTTTTGATTTACCAAAATTTTCAAAAATAGCTGAGAAGTTTGCCTGCAAGACCTGTAAATTTTCAGAGATACCCCAATATTTAAAGGATCTCTAATAATCAAGTTTGTTGTAAATATTTATTACTAAAATATATATTGCATTGAATAGAAATTTAATATTCTATCGTCCCATAGTATAAATAATATACAATTTAATCCATATTTTCACTCTACCTTAAACTTTTGTTGAGTATTCCAATAAATGATTGTATCTGAATGAGTTGGATCTTTACTGTGGATGGTGGTTCAGAGCTTTAAACCTGTTGTTACATATAATGTAGCATTCTTTTTCTTTTTGTTTCTCTATGATTTCCTAAAGTTTTTAAATGGCTATTGGAAAGAAGGTGTCTTTTAGAGTGTCAAATCTGGCAAACTGGGAGCCAGATACCAACAATTCATAAGTTAAATCCCTGGCAGTACTCTGGAAAAAAGTCTTGAGGGAGTACCAGTTTTCCAAATAGCAATTTCAGAATATCTTTAATATACCTGTTGGAAAAAATAAATCTGATTTTCTTAAAGTCTGTCAAGCACTAAACACAGCTAATGATCTCAGTGTTTTAGTAACTAGAACTACATTATTGTGCAGGCTCAGCTTTTTTCTTTTGCATATAATAAAGAATCTTTACATGCCACTTGGCTTGAAGAAAGTTATTTGCTGATTTTCCCATCTGCTTTCAGAGAGGTGGCATGATGGAACTCCTGGCCCAATTACTACAACTTGGTGCTGAACCACAGAATGATTTGGGCTGGTAGGGCCCTGCAGAGATCTCTAGTCCATACCCTGTTGAGGGGCATAAGACTGACTTAGAAGTTAGATCCGAATGTTCTGGGTCTTACCGAGTTTTGAATGTATTCAGGGTTGAAGAGACTACAGCATTTCTGGGCATGCTTCTTGGGATTTTTTTCCCCCACTTGTACCTGATCAGAATTTCCCTTGTTTCAATACACACAAAGAATTGCAGAAAGAATTGCCTCTCTCAACCTCTCCTATAATCCCCCTCTATGTAGCTGCATAGTCCAATGAGATTCCCTTTAATCAAGCCAGCTTCTCTCATTCACACTGTCCTTATGGATCACAAAACCATATTGCTGCTGGGCTTGAACCAGTGGCTCAATATGTACTGAGTGTTGGGGAACCCAAACCCGTGGCTTTATGCAGGACACTGCTAAGGGTTCTTACTTGTCCTTTCTTCTTCATGGCACTGCATCCACCCCTGCTCAGGCACGACTTAACCAGAAGCTTCTGAGCAACATCTACCCTGCTTCACATTTTGCCAGCTGCCTCTGAAGGTTCTCCAAGCAGTCCTTTATAAATAAAAGAGATTTATCATCCTTCAGCCTCTACCATGTCTGAGACCTCAGAATCTTTCTCAGATCCCACATTGCTGCAGTGCAGGGGAGGTTGCTGCAGGCCATTCCCAGGACTGTGCTCCTTAGCTCTTCTTCATCTGTCTCCTTGGGCACACACCCTCCATCCCACACCAGTGGACTCAATGGACAACCTCACCTTATCATCTGTATTGTTCTCCCTGGGGTTCTGGAGATAAAGTCAAATAAAATCTATTCTTTATTTTTAGATTCTCCTGCATCCAGGAATAAATTATGAAATAGGTAATTAGCAGTATTAAAGTTGAACTTTTAAAAAAAAATCTAGTTGATTTTTTTTGATATGTGTGACTGAATTGTGTCTCACATTGGAGGAATAACAAATGTTCCCAATGATTTCAGTGGAGGGGATTTATCCCTGTTATTTATGGTCACTCTCTTTTCTGTTGAGCATCTGGGACCTGAAATAGCCAGTGGCTTCTGACAAACAAAGCAGAAGTTCATCCTTATTCAAAATTTTATGAAATTAATATAAGAAAACCAGATCAAACATCAAACTCCACCCCCTGCCCTGAGGAAATGCAACTTAAGTAACTGAATAACAATCAGAATAGATACAAGACTTGTTCTGCTAAATATAAATGGTAAATTTATTCGGTTGACTGTTGAACATAACTTAAAGAAAATTGATTATTAAAGAAATTTCCATTTCACTATCATTTAATATTCATAGCTCTTACATACTTCTTTTAATTGTTCTGAAATATAATTAATCAAGTTAAATTAGGTTGCTTTGTAATCAATAATGTGTTACTCTGCCACACAAGTGTTAGGAAATGTTCATGAAATAGGGAACACAAATTGATTGGAGTGTATGTGGTAATAATTTTTTTTGAAAATAAAATACAAAATGGCATAAATTACACTATTGCTGTTCACTTCCATGTCATGCGAAAATTTTTACAAATGTGCCTTAGTATGATTCAGATAAAGATTAGATTCACATTAGTAAGAATGTAAAAGAAGGTAGATATCTGAAGTTTTTCTAGCTCAGAAGGTGGCTAAAAAGGCTCTTTATTAATTGATTTGGTAATTAACTAAACTTACCCATGATCAAAAAAGAAACCTCAGCTATTGGGATGAATTTTACAAATTATTATTCATTGTGTACTATACCTCTCTTTAAATATCACCCCTGCTTGAACAAATGCTGGTGCACTGAGCTTTTCAGATAATGGTAAAACTTGTGAGACTTTTTTGTTGCTAACCTAAACAAACATAGAATATGATGTCTGTGGATGTTCCCCTTTTACAAAAAAGACAAGAGATCAGCTTATGGGTTCTCTAGTGGTATGCATATATCAGTACTTGTTCTACCTTCAGTTATAGCAGTCATCTGTGGTAACTTCAGTCAGTTTAAAAGCCAAAATTTCCTTTCCATGGAAAACATGCAGGAACAGAAGTGATCTCAGAGCTGATCTCATCCCAGGACCAGGCTGGGACATGATTAAGGAATGATTTAGGACTCAAACCCTGGAGCTGAGGAGCACTCCTGAGTCCTGTAGATAAACACCATTTTACCTAAAGCTGTCTAAGGCAAATGTGTCTCTGTTTGTTTGAGATTAAAATCACAGACGTGCAGTTTTAATGTTTTCAGATGAGTCTTTTACACTATTTTTGTACAGTGTAATCTGGCTTACTAGAACCTGGCCTTGCAGACCACTGTGTTCATACATGACCATGTTACAGCTAATCTTTAAAGAATTTAACAGTCATCTTTTCTATGCCAGTATCTGCACCAAATTGAAATATATTAATAATTTACAGCTACAGTCCAGACTGTAGTTGTAAAACCCTCAGAAAACAACCAGAAAAGGAAGCATAAAAAAAAGCCCTACAGATTATAATATCAGGAAAATATTTTGTGCCTAGCATAAATATAATGTAATTCAAAAAGAAAAAAAAGTTACAGTTTTTAAATAAATGGTAACAGATAAAGCAGTCTCTGTTTGGTGGAATGACCTACCATGTCACTGAATATCCATCCAATTTCCACATTTCATCTTGATGCATTCCAGCCTGTGAGACAAGCCATTGTTTGAATGATAAATGCTCCATAACTGGATGCTGTTTTCTAGGAGATCTTGGTAAATTGAATCCTGTTTCAAAAAGCAAAATTCCAGTTAACCTGTATCTGGAGCATTCTAGTTTTAGAACTTGGCAAGTGTGTATGTGCTTCTGTTTTCAGCAATACCATGACACCTTTAGAATATTTTATGTGTGATTTTGATACAGTCACTTTGTTAGAAAATCTGTTCTGAAATCAGTGAACCCTTGAGGGATGTTAATCAATAGAAATGAATACATTGAGAAGGAAATGGAATTTAACTCTACCCAAATATTTGTTCAGATTGGCCAGTGCAAAGAAACCGAATTTGACCAGAGAAATTTTATTTTTATTCATGATTGTGTTTTTTGAAGCTTTCTATTCTATTCTATTCTATTCTATTCTATTCTATTCTATTCTATTCTATTCATTTCTATTTCTATTTCTATTTCTATTTCACTATCTAAATCAGCTTTTGCCAACCATTTTCCATGATAGTTTAAGTGCCAACAATGGAACAAAGAAAACAATCCAAGATGTTATGAATTTCTTAAGATAAATAGTTTGCTTTAGAGTAACATTAACTATGTGTATCTCTACAGAAGATATTGATTTTATTAAAAGCAAACATTATTGGAACAGTTTTAACATTTATTGTCATCATAAAAAAAGTTCTGTCATGAAAACTGTTTGGAACTTCAAGCTTGACTGAACTTGAAAAATGCAGAGCAAAATTTTGCCAGATTTGATCTGAGTCCTTCTCTGGCATATAAAACTTGGATGAGGTTTTGATACTTCTGGAGCAGATTGAGAAAACAGGTCCAAGTTTCAGATGTGTGAGAAAACCCTCTTGTGTTCTTTTTCAAGGATTTTCTTTCCTAATCTTTCACTGGCTTTATATGACCTTCAACAACATAAATCACTTCAAAATATTGTGTGCTTAAGTTTTTCCTAAATATAGGAATTATGTACTGCATTAGTATGGATGTCATGGTTTTAATTTATTTATTTTATTTTTGGAAACTTATTTTTAAAACAAAGCAGTAAATGAGTGTTACAATTGTAACAATTTCACCATGAGAAACTGAGGTAGAACTGTATCTCTTCAGATATGCTTTCCCATTTTAAATCCAGTCTACATCAACCAAGCTTATGCTTCCTTTATATTCTTTATATAAACCCACCACAATTCTCTAAATGTTCATTCTATGCAGCAGTTTTTGTGAATAGGTTTAGCTGGCTGGACTGTGTGAAAACTGCATTTAACATTCATGCAAAATGAACATTCACTTCTGGCAGTGTTATCACAGACAGCCAATCAGAGATCAGTAGCAATTTTGTGCAAATTAATTGACCAGTCACATCTAACAGTGAAATAGAAAATCAACATGGGACAGATTTTGACATGTTTGAATAGTTCTTTTGTTCAGTACACTTAGGCTCCCACAGAAAGCCAATATTCAGGATGAGTAAGACTACTGGCTGATGGCTAATCTGCATTTGCTACAATGATGAGAGATTTTCATGATCAAGCTATAAAAATTAAGGAACAATAATTAATTTGATAATTTAAAGTAGATATCTAATAAAAATATTAGTAATGGTAAGAAGTCTCTCATGAGCAGAAAAAATTAGATCATTGCAGAATGATTCACTGTGAATTATTCATACAGCTGTAGAAATTTTTCAGCCTGACAGATTGATGGGTAGAACATGCCCATAAAGACAGGATATTCCCCACTCTTTGTTATCCTTTCTATGCTGCACATTCTACAGCTTTGACTGTGATTCTACAAGTTCATGCAAAGCAAGGAAAGTTACCAAACAGGATGATTGCTGATTTTACTACAAGCACAAAATTAAAGGATAGAACCCAACAGAAGCAATTGGTTGAAGAAGGAAATGGAAATTACATTCTCAATTGACAGTGCAGTTATCAACTAAAATGCATATTATGCCCTCTTTGGTCTCAATTTTCTAACAGATATGTGGAAAAGGTTGGAGGGAACTGACTGATTTTGAATCTGGTCAAGTAAAACTCTTGTTAGTAATAAACAAACTAGCGGTCATAAGAAAATAGTAATTTTCTTTTTGCTTTTTTTGCTGCAATCCAAAGCAAACTTCCAGTGGTTAAATTACTGTGACGAAATATGCTGTGAAACTTCATTGACAAGGGCATAATATTCTTTTGAAATAAGATGTTCTTAAACCAACATCTTCCTGTTTCTTCAAGTAACAATAATATTTCGGTAGTTTTGAATAGATTTTACCAGTTGAAGTTACAATAGTACTTAATTGGTTCAAGCTTAACCTGATGAATTTATGAATTGTTCATTTTAATTGTTAGCATGAAGACCTTTAGCTAAAGGTAACTTCTATATTGGCAATTTAACAGCTTAGTAACTGTAAAACATTTACAATAAATGGAACACAGTCTTTAAAAAGATAGAAAATAAGTCTTTCATCTTACTTAAATATGGAGCTGCTATTTTAAATAGCACAGCTGGTACCCTTTGATTAAATAATACCTATTAAGTGGATTGCTTTAAATGGAAATTTTGTAGTGATTGAATTTGGATAGGAGAACCTATGTTTGTAGACACATATGCACTGTTTCAGCTGCAAAGTGCAATGAAGTTTTAATCAAAGAAATAGCATAAAATGTTTGACCTTTTGGATTTTATTTGTATTATTCTGAAACCATCCCAGAAAGATTTTATATTGAACATGAAATCATAAAATATTTTGCCTTTATTTTTTATATGTTATGGTGTGTTAGGTAACTTTTACTAAAATATTAAAAATTTAAAAAAAAAGAAAAATGCCTAGTCTCATTCATCAAAAAACTGTTATGGTGTGTTCTGAACTGTGCTCTAGCCTTTGGGGTTGATTATTGACTAGGATGATTTTGCTTATACAGAGCTCCTAAAAAGTGTTACTTCTTTTACAGATAAAAAATGAAAGAATGAGTCTTACATAAAATATTTTGTGGTTTCTTACCGCCAATCTAAGAATCTTTGGGCATGCAAGTTCAGTACGTATGTTCAGTAGATAATGTTCAGTACCTAACTTCAGTAGATAATCAAATGCATAAATGTCATATAATACTTTTCTCTGAGAAATATAGGAGGCCAGAGACACTTCATATGCAATTTAAGTACTCAGGTCTAACAATTATTTACAAACCTCATTTAATTGTTCAGGAGTCTTGAGATGCATAGATATTTTGTTCATAAAGTTGCCATCCATGTAAAGCCTAATCCAGCAAGCATTTACACATATGGAAAATTCATTCAGAAATTGCTTTCCATAAGTAGGCCAAGACCTCTTGGATAATGCAATTACAAAAGCTGTGTTATATGGGGAGTACTAAACTTGGGTTGCCTTCTCACAATTAAAAAGCTGAAACCCATGTTTTCCACTTCAGTCACTGCATTTTCTTCTAGAGCAGTTTTCAAAAGAGTTTTCTGAACACAATTCCCAATTCCCTTGTCAAGCTAGCTCCTTTCATGGCAAGGAATACAGCATTCACAGGGCCAGAAAGGAAAAAAAAAAAAAAAAAAGAAAAAAGGAAAAAAATTACCTTGACTTTATATTAGAATAAAAAGGGAATTGCTTCTTGATTTTTCAGTACAATACTATGCATAAACATGACTTTGCATCAGAATGAGAATCCAGAGTAATCTTCTCTATGGATTCTTTCAAGAATATAATTTTAATTCCCTGGAAAATTCAGTGGTAAATGAGGTTAAAACTTTGAAGTCTTTTGGAAAATGAATACTTAGTCTTGAGAAAAAGAGGAATTCACTTCCCTTGCAGTGCTTAGGAAAGCAGCACACACACTGAATAATGTAACAGGCGGAGTGGGTGGGTGTGCATGTGCAGGCAGAACATCTCACTGCCACTGTTGCTTCACAATGAAAATTCATTCCCAGACATGTCTTTTCCACACAATCATTTTAACACATTCTTTCTAACCTGAACATGTTGGGCACAAAGGAGCTTCATGCATCATGCTGTTTATCCTTGACCTTTCCTGTTGGGTTCAGAGAGGTACACATCTTCTATTTTATCTTGGAAAATTCTAATTAAAAGAGAAGGGAGAGATTTAAATGTGTGAAATTTTAATAGACTTTCCCAGTGTAGCAATTGTACATTATGTCATCTTGGATAAATTTTGACTGAATTAGCTTTTGCAGAATGCCCACCAGACCTGCTTTCACAGGCTGTTTTGCCATCTGCACTATTAAAACATCCCCATTAGCTATGCCTAGGGTTTAATCTTTTGCAACTGATTACAAATTATCCATAATTCGCAGCCCAAAATAGAATCACAGGAATTAATTTTTAAACGTGAGACTTGCAAATTCATTATACCAGATATATCTACTTATATTATTTTTAACCTGGAAAGGATGAAGATTATGTTGGTCACAGATGCTGATAATAAAGATCAGATACTAATAAAGTATTAGTCAAAGTACAATTATTAGACTCATGGGTGTTCAGGAAAGTTTTGCTGTGTTTACATTGCAAACCTGACAGAAGTTCTGGTATTTCTCATGAAGTCTGGTTGGAAGAATCCCACTGCATGTGAGTCACTGCCCTCTCACTGTGGTTAAATGATACATACTCAAAAGTAAACAAGAATTGCCAGAAATTCTGCTCTGTAAACCAAATATCTGTTCTTTTAGACATCTTGAAAGAAGAAGGTTTTTTTCTTTTCCTATGACTTCTTTAATAATGGTATTCCTCATTTTTGTCTTTTAGGAAGGAAAAAAACAGGTAAGGGAGAGTATAGAAGGTACTTCCTGAAAGCTGGAATGTCAAATCTTGCTCTATGACTGTCATCTCCCTGTTCAGACAAAATGTGCCTGCTGCCCTGTGCTCTAGTTTCCTCCTGAGTAGTCCCTACCTAGTTTACCTATGGTTCCTGTATCAAGACAGAGGGTGATAAATGGTCACCTAGATCTAACTCATGGTCATCTTTGAACAGTTAGATGTAAGTAAAGTAACAGGTCTCCAAAATGCATGTTTGCTTTTCTACCACTAACCATGTATTTCTGGTTTGGAAGTCTCTTTTATAATAATCAGAAATAAGGTGGAGATTCTGCTTAGAATCTGTGCTCCTAAAATCAGAATTCTGAATCTTGTTGCATCCTTATTTAGAAGTAAGCAATATGGATACTTATTTAGAAGTAAGCAATATGGATGGGAAAAGCAAAAAAGTAAGGAGTAGTTGAGGAATTTTTAAAGATCAGAGCTGTGTAAAACCACAAAGGGCATTGTTGAATTTGTATTCCCACGATTTCCAGAGTTTTTGACAAAATGGAGACTGAAGCCCTATGACCATCCTCTCCTTTGAACTCCTAGTCCTATCAAACTCGAGGTTTTCTCTGCACCACAATTTACATCGTGAGAGTTCACTAAGCCACAGCAGCTGGGAGCCCTAACCACTCTGGAAGAAAATGGGCATTTATTGTCATGGTTTGACAACAGGCTTTCAGAACTATAATGCTTCACTGGAATTCAAGCATTCAATATAATGCCTACAAATTATGATTTTGGATGCAGAATATATTTTGAAAATTACTGATTCCATTTCCAGCATGCTGAAGGAAATGGAGGAAATGGCATTTTCTGATGACAGCTCTAGTACCTACACAGTGGAGCTGTATGAGGTAAGCAGATGTTTTCTGCCTTTTAATTCCCTTCTGCGTCATCCTTGCACCTGAAATTATATAAAAAATATATCAAAAGCGTGACATTTATTTATGTAGGAAAAAAATATTTACTTAGGAAAAAAATAGAGAAAACACATTTTTTAGGGCAAGAAATCTGATACTAAAGCTATTCTTGAAAGAGCAAAGAGCAAACAGATTCCTCTCAACACTGAACAGCACCATTGCATTCCTCTTAAGAAACCATCTACATTTTTTGGGGCGTCACTATTCCCTGGGAAGTTTGACTGCCACAGCAAGCAGGGCTTAGAGTCTTGACTCTTGGTTCAGAAATCCAGACTGCATTTCCTTTCATGACTGCTGACCTAGGAGCAGTCATGAAGAATGATTTGGAGACAGATAAATCTGCCCTCATGCAACCCTCAGATGCCTGTCACCAGTCTATAGCAGATGAAAAGTGCATTGATCAGCATGTGCCTTCTATCCTTGTGCATATGAAGACATTGGGGTGGCATGCTTCCTCTTTCTCTTGCATTTTGCACACCACATATATCAAGAAAAAATGTAGGCTAGGCAGTTCAAAGGTAAAAGAAGCTGTCTCAGCAACAGGGGAATGACTCAACAAGGAAATGACACGGGGAGAATTAAATGTTTATCTCTTCAAAAGGGTACAAGACATCTAACTATTCATTCAGAAGCAGTAGGTGTGGCTGTTTCTTTCTCTCTCTCAATGATCCTGTATCCAGTCAAAACAGCAGCTCGTGGCAAAGGTCCCAAATAATGTAATGCATTTAAAAAGTCCCAATGAGCACCTGCATCATATAGCTGCCTATCCTTCAACATAGGATAAATACCAGGTCTAAATATCAGGCAGGGAGCTTGCCCAATATTAAACTTGAAATACCTGGACTTTAACATGTTTGCAATGACTTAAAAGGGTAGAGAAGGAATCCAGCTCAGGCTAGTGCAATGCAGAGCATTTTTTTCAGAAATGCTTATTAGGTCTGATTCATTCCCACTACATTATTGTCCACAAGGCAGAAAGATCATATGTATACCAAGCCACATCAGCAACTAGAGCACAAGGGAAAGAGGATTCTGGAGTTTAGGGTAAGGCCAGTCTGTGTGCAATGCTTGGATAACTGCTGATTTCTTTAGGGTCTCTAATACCAGCCCTTTCTGAGTCTCTCAGGAGATGGTTTGCTTGTACTAGAACTGATACTTCGAGCATCAACAGACGAAAGCTGAAAAGAAGCAGAGGAAACCAAGCAAGTGGATGCCACAACATGCTCATTCATACTTTAAAAATTCCATGGTGGCCTGGTAAATTCAGCTCCACCAGCATCCGGGGTTTTCCATTCTCTGAAGATAAGGGAAATAAAATCTTCTTTTGCAGATATTGCCTGGACATGCCTCATATATGGGCTTTCACAGGGTTGCTGAAAGTCATCTAATCCTTGCTTCCACCTGCTCCAGCACATCACATTTTGCAGCTCAGTAAGGCTCTATCTTTAGCCTCTCAGCAGTGGGACATTTTAGGCAGAAGAGGATTAAGCAGGCACACACAGGTTTAAACCCAGCCTGTAACTAGTCACAAATGTGTTATCTGCATAAGCTGTCATTACTGGCAAGAATATAAAACATAATTTTTGCATGGCACTATTTCTGATTAATTGGTTTAAGGCATGAAGGAAGAGTGTTTCTATGCAAATAATAGTGATATACATTGCAATAAAACTTCATTACACCATGTCTGTAAAATTTAGCATTTTTTAAACAAGGGGAACTGATCTTTATAAAGAGACCTGAGGGAAAACATGGCTGAAGAAAATCTGTCACACCAAACATTATTACTACAATGTCAAAGGGACATAAGCCTGACAAATCTAGTTGGCTAAATCTAAGTGTGGGCATTTAATACTGATGTGGGTGTTGCTTATGCAGATTTTAGAGTATTAAATAATTTCTCTCTAAAACCACAGTGTTTTATTTCATGAGATATTGTTGAACAATTTCTTTAGTATAGAAATAAGAATGACAACAGGAACATAATTTTCTCCCATTTCTTTTTTTTCCCTTAAAAACCTGAAGTGGTGTAAGGATTTAGAAATTATTTACATGGATCCTCCAAAGCAAGTGGTTTGAATTGGAAAGACTTATTACTGTAACTAATCATATGCAAGCATCTTTGTTTTTGTAAAGATGAAGTTCCTCATATGAAATACTCTCCTCTGTGGAAATGTTCTTCTTGTTTGGAAACTGAGATGTGTCCTCGCTCTGAACTTGGATTTGGCAGAGTATTTCCCTGTACCTGGGATCTCTGCCAGAAAAATGTGAAGACGTGGGGTGGGACAAGGGAAAGAATGGGCTAGCTTGAGGGAGAGGTTAGCAGCCTGTGGTCAAGGGTTACAGAAACTCAAAATATGAAAACTTCACTGAAACCGAGTTGAGAAAAATGAAGAATATTTAGGGGACAATTCTTCCAATACATAAGAATGTTCAGATGGAGATGCACTGAGCTGGACTCCTAATTTGTGCACATAGCAGAACTCCACTGACAGTAAATGGAGTATTACATGTTTACAATGGTAAAAATTAAATTCTAATTAGGACTAATTATTTCTTCTTTTTTTCAGGGTGAAAATTAATTATTTGGGTTGACATTTTGAGATTAGATATTTTCAGACATGCTTGAGATTATTTTTTTTTTTTGTAAAGTTAAAATATAATCCATGCAAACTAGACTGATTTTAAACAAATGCTTTGTAAGAAGGAGGCAGCTTTTGCACATCTGAAGAGAGATAGTTTTGAAACAATATATGCAATATTTGACAATCATAATTGTCAAAAACAATATTTGAAAATCATAATTTATTAGTATGAAGAGTGATAACTGTGTTTTTCTAAGCAGTTATGACAAAGGCAATTATCTTTAATTAACAGAAAAGAGATAGAAATGAGGGAAACCACTCAAAAGTATTGTATAATTTTTGTTCTTTCAAATAACTAACCCTTTGAGCCTTCAGGACTGAACCCTTAGGACTTCAACTTTTCTAACTTGCATTTGGCCCTTTTATGTTGGTAAATAACAAAACCTTTTATCAACTGCTTATATTCATAATATACTAATAAGAAAAAAAGATTATTGTAGCAGAGGCAAATTGTTAAATTGTGAACTGTAAGTTATCCAGGATGACAGACTGGGTTGGCTAAAATGGCTTTCTGCTTGTAAATCTTAAAAATGTTAAGATAGTTCATGTACTGTCCCAAATCTTGTCAAAGTAATCTTGACTTTTAAGAGTAAGTACTCAGATGTGCGTTCACTTGGAATTTGATGTGCAGCTATCACTGTGGTGGATTGACTGAAGCTATGTAATTATATTTGCACTCATCCCCTGGCTGCACATAAACGATCATGACACCTAGGAGAAGGATTTTAACTGAAATAAACCTTGCCTGTGGAGCAACCAAGAATTTTATGCAGACATCACATTACCACATCATCTTTGCCTAGAGGAGTGGAGAGTGCAGGAAAATAGGGTGTGACTCCAACTGTTTGGCTTCTACATGCAAATGATATTGCCCAGCCCTCATGATTCACTATGTGCACGGTTCAGACTTAATGCAATTTGAATTGTTGCTTGAAGCAGTGTGTCTTGTGTAGTAAGACCTTCAGGGCAAGTAATTCAGAGTAAATTCTATGTAGGGCTGTCCTATCCCCTTGCACTGTTCAACTCTGTCCGCACCCTATGCTGGAAGACTTGTCAGAATTGTTTGATTTATTAGTTGCTGCAATTGTTGGTGTGACAAAGCAACCCCTTCTACTCTACAGTGCAAATTTTATTCCTCTGTAACAGGCGATCACTATTTAGGGAAGTTCAGGGCGTTCTGGAGTTCTGAAAATATGCTTGACAGTTTATCAGTCTGCATAAAGTTTCCTCATGTCACGTGCACTGCCAGTACTGATTCAGTCTCTTGAAGACTACATATCTATGGGAATGCTGTTGGCATAGTGATAATATTCTTAATATAAGATGACCTTGGTTAAGTCACAGATGTAGTGGATGACTCACACAGTACTAACACTCTTCTCATCCTATAAAGATTCCTTTTTCTAACGCTAAGACTTCCACCTAGCTCCTCATCAGTTTCTTTGTACGAGTTTCACAATTGAGCTAAACCGGGAAACCTGTATAGATGGGTATTAATTTCATCATCTCTCTGAGTATGCAGAGTGAGAGAGAGCCTATCTTTATTAAAGGAAATGAGGATTCTTCTTTCTAGTTGTTTATACTTATTCCTCTGACACATGTTGTCAGCTTTTTTTGTAATGTTATGTTGATGATTTTAAAAGCAAAACCCAAATTCTCCTTTCAGATTCATCCATCCATCAATCCAGCCCTCAAAAATTATTTTACTACATCAATTATCAAACAACAAAATGCATATCTTATACATTGATCGTATTTATGAAATATTGAGTAAGGAAGATATTGATGCTTTATACAGCAGGGACAATGAACCTGGCTAGGCATTAAAATCTTTCTCATTACAATTAAAAAAAAAAAAAAAAAAACTTTAAAAAATTTGTGGAAAAATTAATTATGAAAATGGGAACTGTAGATTAGACTGTAGCTGTCTTTCAGCTGTAGCGGAAATTAGACTACAGAATGGTCTCCCAAACTGAATGTCCCCCATTAAAAAAATAAAGAATTATGTGCAGACAGTTTTGGATTAATTATTTGGTCATAATTCTTGAAACCTCATGAGAAAGTAGAATAATTTATACATCAATCTCTACCCTGCTGGGAACAAATGTGAAAAGAGCTAAATTAGAAATTTTAAGCATATTCTTGGGTATGTGCTTTTGAAGATTTTCTTCTCCTCAAGGAAGAACGTCTTAAACAACCAGTGAAATTTAAAGGAATTTTTTATTGTTTTTTTTGTTTATTTTAATATAGGATCTTTTTCATGGACATGCAGTCTTTAAACTGCTCACAAAAACATTAAGGTCGCTGAGAGAAAACTATAAGGAAGTAAATATTACCTAAATATTATCATTTGAAAGGTCAAAGCAAGCAGATGAAGACTTCTGGGCTTGTGGTTCATATAAAATCACATCATACTCTGAGATGTAAATGAAAGAGAAATATATCTGAAATTATGTGTTATTTTTCAAGTTTTCAGTGAAATTACTGTATTTTATATCTATATTAATATATATATGCAGATACATAAAAATATATGTGTGTTTGTTTTTTATTTATATATATGTATATATATGGTGTATCTGTGTGCATATGCGTACCTGAAATGAAAATACAGAATTTAAAAATAAACTTATGAGGAAAATCCTGTGAAAATTGTAATTGATGTTAATCAATTCTATTTTGATGTATCAGTGAAGAATATAGTCTGTATAAAGGATTAAGGCAAACTTTCTGTATTGCTGCATTCAAGAAGACAGTTAATCACATATTCAATTTATATCAAGTTTAATATAAGAAGGCAACTGAACTGGAACCCATCAGAATATACATTCAGTGTTCCAAATTTACAGCTGCAAAACAACATATAACAAGACAACAAAAGCTAATCCTTATTGTTTTCTTAAATTGCTGAACTTTGAATTCAAACATTTTGTCAGCCAAAGCTGAATTTCAGAGAAGAACAGCAAGAATCAATAGCAGTATGTGTCATAGGATGGTATTTTTAATGAGTAATGGAGCACAGAGCAAAAATCCCTGAGGTTTGCATTCACATCCCATAATTGACAGAGATAGGACATCAGGAGGCTAATAAGATATCAAATTTGTGATATTTTCCAGCTGAACTTCCAACAGGTTCAGAATATATCCTGAAAACATATAAAAAAACTCATCTTAGGGTTTATTGGAGTTTGCCTTAAAAAAGTATATGTGATGGAAAAATTTCTTTGCTTTAATGTGAACTATATTATATCAGGAATTGTATTGCAAAAAACAAAATATATCACAGGTAATATTTTATTCAAGCTAACACAGAATGGAAATGGAAATTCAAATAACTGTGTTACAATTCTCAGTATGCCCTGAGACAGCATATTTATATATATTTCGACTTTTACTGAAGTGTTCTAGTGTTGCTACATTCAAAGAACTAACACAAAAATTAATTAGGGCTTTAATCAATAGAATAAAGTAAATCCATAAGTCTCATATATTTGAAACATTTTCAGTTAGCTATCAGTATTCCCCTTAAAAAATGTTCAAAAAGTATGATCAGCCTTCATACCTTTTTTTTTTCTATATACCGTCTCAAATTTTGATTTCTGGTCCTTCAACTGACTAAGGCAACAGTAACAGCTATGTAGCTCAGGAAGGGCTCCATGCATAATTTTGGTCATTTTGACTGAGTGCAAGTGCCATAAAATTCCACTTATTTTAGAGAAATGGACACTCTAAATCTGTAATTAAAGTTTGGGGTGAATTGCCTATTGTATTAGAGTGACTGCAAAAGGAATTTAACTTCTTAATTTAAATATTCCCTTTTGGTACTCAAATCAAGGTTTTATAAATCTCAACACAAGACTAACAATTTACAGGAATTAAGGGACACACTCTGCCTTGTACTTAATATTTCAGTAGTATTGTAGAAGTGCAAATGAACTCTGAATTTTGGTCCTTTCCAGCTTATAATGAATGGTCTTGTGGTACTGAAATACCTCACTTGTAGCTGAAGTTATTTGTCATTCTCATCTTCACTTGCCCTTTCTAATGATCTTAGAGAGTTTATTTTTTTATTAGCAAAACCTTTGCCACTCTCCTTCAAATCGTCAATCAAGAACCAATAGCTTACATACACTAAAAACATGTACAGTTATCCACCAAAGAAGACAAATGATCATTTTAACATATTAAAACAAACAAATAAGTACTTGTTTGACAAAACCACCCCAAAACTTTGCTGGAAACTATCATATGATATGACAAGAGGTTTATTTTTCAAACCAGTCTCTTTTTTTTTTATTGCATATTCAAGTTATGGCACTTGATATCAAATTGCGCACACTGTCTAAAACACATAGTTCTGTGGGCTCTAATGATCTGTCCCTGCTTTGGCCAGACTGAAGTAAACATCATACATGTGGTACTCATTTCACATAAATTTCAGTTTCTGATCGGTGGTTACTGTCACTCGTTCAAGATAACAAACAGAAAATTATGGGAGAGCAATGTGGTGCAAAGTAGCCTGGAAGTTATCCACAGAGCACGTCTTTTATATCTCAAGTTGTAATCCAGCTCACAAGAATGCCTTTCATGTATGAAGAAAGAGGTTATTATCCTATCAGTATACAATCTGTTAATAACAAACATCAGGGGAGAGCGATTCATTTGCCCTGACAGCTTTGTGAACAGGCTTAGAAACTGTTCTGAATAGTGAAATACATTAAGAAAAAGATGTTATTTATGGCAGAAGACAGGAAAGGGAGTTTTCCTTCTGGAATTTAGGAAAGTTCAGCCAGCCAAAACATAGAAAAAGATCCAAAATATATTTGCAAAATTAATGAAAGACAGACCTCTTTATTTTCACCTCAGATTTAAAGGTGAAAAGCCATGTCACTCAGTGACACATTTTCAGGGTACAATATTGAAAAGCCATCAATTTTGCTCATAGAAAAGCATAGGTAGATCTGACTTCTTATGAAAGCTGGTCCTTTTATTGGTCTGACCTCTGATTTGATTTTATTTCTACATTGTTAACCTGAATAAATCATTTTATTCAGCCTGCAATTGTGCATGCTCTCATTCTTTCTGGCCTTTCTTGAGAAACATTATGGAATAGAAGATGGAGGCAACTTGCTCATGTCTACATGGACCTTGAGGCACTGAGTCTGAGTCTGCTGATGTATTGAACTTTCAGACTTTATGTGATTATATATTTAATATCAATTATATATATATATATATATATATATACACACACACACATATATATATATATATATATACATATAGGCACACACTATTAAGCTAAAACATTTTTTTCTTACTGACTATCCTTCTCTCTGATTACAAACATCGCATTGACAAAAAATTATACTACAGCTGATAATAAAAGAAGTAAAAATGGAAAAAAAAGAAGCTCAAAAACATTTAAGATCATCATTATTTTGTGCTACCTTAAGATATAGTTGTACGAACATGGAGACATAAGCAAAAAATTCAGAAAGTCATATTTTCTAATTGGATGCATTTTACATACATACTGCATAGTATTAGCAATATATGGTAGATATATTGCTAATACTATTGCTAATACTATTGCTACTAATTGCAGCAATAGATTTTTGTTATTTGTTACAAAAAAAAATCTGAAAGAATCTTTTCTACAAGCATGAAGCAATAGCATCTGTAACCTACCTATAGTGAAAAAGGGCCTAACAACTTTTTGCTATTATGTAATAAAACACATTTATAGTTCCTGCCCCCATTATTTGTATTTTAAACTCGCATACTATATTTCAAAGAAATAAAGTGAGAAATTTGAAGAAAAACCTTCATATGTAACAGTTCAGTTTTCCATTTATTTAGGAAAGGTCAGTGTCTTTAGTATAAAAGGTAATTCAGCAATCCAATTAAACTATTATTGACTTGTTATGCCATTACACAGTGGAAAGATTGACTATGGGCTATTTTCATTTAAATGATTTATTCACATCATGCTGTTGTTTGGGTGTTTTTTTTAATTAACTTAGCTGATGAAAAGGTGCTGAACCTGCAGGCTGAAGTCCACTGTAAAAAAAACCAACAAGCCAGGTAAAAAAACCAAATCAGTTTTCTGATTTGTTAAGAAGAAACATTTTCTGTAGGGATCCAACACTTCCTCTTTGTATGTCTAACAGGTACAACCCATGTAAGGTAACTCACTGATAAAAATCCAGCAAACTGTATTGTAGGTTTTTGTAAAGAACACAGACACCTGAAAACACAATAAAGTTATTTACTACTGGGTCTGGAATTCTAACTCATCAGTCAAATGATGAGCTTCTTTACTGCGTATTGCATGTGTTAGCTTAGATGAAAATCCTAGGTAAAGAATGTGTTATCTGTGAAGTGGTGACCAAGCAGGTATGCATTAAATTACAGAGACTGAGATAGCTGGGAAAAATCCATTTTACATCTGTTGCCATCTGATAGATGGGAAAAGGAGTTGGTAAAATATTTTTTTCCCTGACAGTATTTTTTATTATCAGTCTTGTATCTTCAAGATTACCAGTTCATTAATCATGGACATAAGGATACATCACGGTCCAAATTTCTATCAGATCTCCCACACCAGATGAAGTGAAATTCACATGTGCATTCAAAAATTCACATTTTCATTACCAACTGTTGTCTAAAAAACATTGTTATCCAAATCACATTTGCAGTAAATTTTAAAGTTGCAAAGGTCTAAGGATCAAAAGGCCTTTGTCCACAGAGACATTTTTAAGCTCAAGTGACTTATGATAATAGCAATGTTTATTCTAGTGAGATTAGAGAAAAAATTTATAGCAAAATAGCTGTAACAGATATTGTGTTTCTGATGAATAATAGATTAAAAATGCCTAGCATTAACTGAAATATTATCCACCAAATACTTTTGAAAATAGAAGAATTAAAAACTTTTGCTTTGCATGTTGAAATTGTTTCTCAAGAAATAAAGTTAGACTACTATTATTTTAATCAGAATTTTTTTGTAAATGTCATCTACTGAATTAGTTATAGCTACTTGAAAGATTTTACTTCAGTAATGTGCTGTTTATTATCTATACAATGTCAGCAGTAAACAAAATGTTTGAGTTCTTCACCTCGTGGGATGAGGGCATAGTAAAGGAAGTTTTTTTTTAATTCAAGTTACAATGTGTTGCCTAAAGTAGCTTTCTATTCATCAAGAACTTTAGAGCTTACATTGAGACAGTCCTTAAACAACAAACTGTCTTTAAAAGCTCTTAATATTTGCTGGTTTCCTTTCATTTCACAGCTTCAATGTAACAAGCAATATTTCTGGATTTCTGTTCATTGCAGCTGTTGTCTGTAGATGATCATTAGACTGGCTTGACACTTGTACTGTAAACAAGTGACCAAATCAAGGCAATATAATGAGGCTGGATCACTCAAACCTTTCCAAGAAGTCAAATCAGTTTTCTATTTTGAAGTGAAAAAGACATATGTTTTTAACTAGTATTGTAAGCATTAGAAAATATTGTGAATACAATTCTCCTAAGACCTTGGCACCAGTGAAGTCAATGAGGAAAAATCCACCAACTAAATTAAACATGTCTGGACTCTAATACAACTTTCTTGAGATTCATATAGCTATGAAACTGTCGATGAGGTGGCAAGTCTACATTTTCCTTCTATGTACACATATTTATTTTACTGACTCTAGGGGATTTGTGAGCCAGACTTCATTCAGCATATTCCAAAGAACTATGCACTGTCTTCCCTAATAGAGACATTATCTTTGTTCTTTTTTCCATTTGTATTTTTCCCTTATAATAAATTAATCATTCAAACTGAAATATATCTCTGGGTTTCAGAGATTTTCAGTTGGCTGGTTGTCACTGCTTTTCAGTGTGTTTACAGCTATTACATTTTATAAGAACAAATAGATGCAAGATCTCTCACAAGAGAGTTTTTATCACATTATGTTTCCAGTTCAGTTCCCAATACAGATAGCTGAGTCATGAATATATATCCAAAGAAAAAATAAACTTCCAAATATGTCAGGGTTCAGCAGAAAGTGCCAGGGTATTTCATACACACTGCCTTGATATCTTTAAGATGGTATTATGTTAAATCCCCTCAGAGGTGTCTTAAACTAGGGTTTTCCAAAGAGCCTCAGGGTATAGGGAACTGTTGCCTGTTTTCTTTAGTTTCTCCTAGCTTTTTTGGCTTAGCTTCAGAAGACCTTATTTTTCTCTTTAGAAGTCCCGTGATCATAGATGTTATGTCAAAGGGTATTCTTTTGGTTTTTTAATCTTACAATTGCTAGCTAAAATTTCAAAACATCTTAAAATGAAATCACTTTTGGATTCCTGATTTGTGAGAAGTGTTTGAAGTATTTCTAAGATAAGTGCACATTAAAACATATCACTTGTCAATGTAGCATTAAAGCAAATATTTATTTTGTATATTTTTAATATTCTGCTAATTTTTCCTCTTGTCGGCTATTATTATTATTGTTGTTGTTGTTATTTGTTGTTGTTATTTAAAAAAAGGAACTTCAGTATATCTTGAAAACGTCCAGGCTGACCCTATATAACAGATTACAAAGATGTGAAAGTTTAAAGCCTTTGCATGTTTTATGAATTATATGCTAATATAAGTTGGTGGATTGGAAGTGTTAAGGAAGACAGGCACAGGCCCTCAGCCTCCCACACGCTGCTCTGTCAGTGTGATCCATCAGGGCTACTTCTGTGGTAGAACAGAGGCTCTTTCTTTGATTCTGAAATCGTACCACTAATGCATCAGTTAAATATTATCAAAGCATTTAAACCTTTCATATATTTTTATCATTGTATTGCAACATTTTCCTTCAGGCACTATACAATAAAGTGCATACAATACCTACCCTGAGGAAACTGATATACGTAATAGCCATTTTTTCTAGTGTAGTTGCTTTTTCTTTTCTTTTCTTTGTTTTGTTTTTGGGTTTTTTGTTTGTTTGTTTGGTTGGTTGGTTTTGTTTTGTTTTTCTTTTGATTTGAGCAACACCACATTTAATAAAAATCCTAAGGATAGAAAAAAGTGACATTTAATTTTCTTGGCTTTGGCTACTACATTGTTGTGTCTACATAGGCATGCACTCATCTAGAGCTGCTCACACCCACACTTCCACCCACCCACAAAGCTAATCACAGTGTTTTTAAAATAAAATAATTTCTTACTGCCTAACCACAATGGCAATACTTCCAGCTCATTTGGTTCACCATGAATAAAATACATGGAATACTCTAGCAGGGAATTTTTTGACTAAAATGAACATTTAAAACCACAGTATTTAAGCTTCTGGTAATGGAGCTATGTTGCCTTCATTGTGAGTCTGTGGCAGTGTTAGCAGAATTTGAGTTCACTGAGTTCATAAGTCAAGATCATGAAGCACTGCAGACCAAATGTGCTAATCTGCTCTGGAATGTTGCCTCATCCCATCTGAAAATCTGTATTTGTGTTGAAGACATAACAAACAGACTTTCTACTTTCAGAGTCACTGAAAGTATTTTAAATACTCATCATGCTAGGGATCTCATTTATCATCTATGCATTTAGATAATAAGTGTATGCATGGGCAATTCTATATAGCATTTAGACACTAGAGATTTTAATCTCTTGCCTCTCCACTCAAGAGTTCACAGAAATCAAGCAATCCACTTTCTTTTTTTTCCCCATTTATTTTATTTTTATTTTATTCCATCCTGCAGGGCTAGCACTTTCTCTTTAAGACTGAGAATCAGAGTGTATGAGCTAAAGCCAAATCCCACAGTTGGAGTGCTTTTAAGACCTGGAACAAGTTAAGATGTATGTTTTCTAATTTATGAAAGAGGCAAAGAATGATAGACAAAGAAAGGCCAGGATAAAGAGAGGATAAAGAGAAACTGCCTTTATGTAATTATGATGTAAGTATGTAGTTACAAACTGAGAGGTCTTTGCAGAGATTGTGTGATATTTGCCATTCCCACAAAAGAAGAAAAGATAGCGCTTTAATTAATATCTCTAATAACCCATTTTCAACAATGATGTTTAGCTATAATGTTTAGCAGCTTTCATTACTAGTACTGCCAGGGGTACATATATTAATGCAGGAGCACATACAAACATATTTCTATGTTTAGATTCTGTTAAAAGCTGATTGTAAAAGCTTTTGCAAACTGAAGGGATCTAAAATAAGAAAATGCAATTTTAATTCCACCTACTTAGGCATATACATTCTGACCAGTTTTGGATTTCATGATGAATAATGTACCATAATGAGCAATTTTTTTCTTTATATTTAATTCATATCAATATAGCTGAATTACTGCAGCACCCCCTGTGGGGCCACACCAGGGCAGAGCAGAGGGAAACAATCCCCACCTTCATTCTGCAGGACAGGCTTCTTTTGATGCACCCCAGGATACAGTTGGCTTTCTATGCTGTAAATGCACTTTGCTGGATCATGTGCAGCTATTTATCCCCCAACACCCCCAAGTCCTTCTTCTCAAGGCTGCTCATCATTCCACTCATCACCCAGTTTGTGTTTGTGTTTGGGATTGCTCTGACCTAGGCGCAGAACCTTGCACTTGGCCACAATGAACTTCATGAGGTTCCCACAGGCCACTGTCTCAAGCCTCTGGATGGCATCCCTTCACTCCAGCAAGTCAACTGCACCACACAGCTCAGTGTCATCAGTGCTGAGGATGTACATGACACCACTGTCCATGTCACTGACAAAAGGTGCTGAAACATGCCAGGGCCAATACTAGCCCCTGAGGAATGGTCCTTGTCACTGCTTTCCACCTGGACATCAAATATTGATCATAGCTCTGGCTACAACCACACAGCCAATTTCTTATTCACCATGCAGTCTACCTGTCAAATCCATTCCAAAATCCATTTTGAGGAAAAGAATGTGTAGTACAAAATGACAAATGCTTTATACAAGTTCAGGTAGGTGACACCATTCCCTTTTCCACCAACTTCACACCTGTTTTAGAAAACTATCAAACTGGTCAGGTATGATATGCCCTTAGCAAAGCCATGTTTGCTTTCACAAATTGCCTCCTTATTTTCCATGTGCATTTGCACAGTTCCCAGGAGGATCTGCTCTGCGATCTTGTTGACCACCAAGGTGAGACTCATCAGCCTGCTGATTGCAGGGTGTTCCTTTTTCTAAAAATGGTGTTTATGTTTTCTGTTTTCCAGTCAGTGGGAACTTCACCAGTCTACCATTACTTTTATAACATGACGGACAGTGGATTGGCAACCTAAGGTATTGATTCCCTCAGGATCTTCAGTTGCATTTCACCAGATCCCACGGAATTGTTCACATTCAGGTTCTTTAGATGCTCTTGAACTGTATTTTCTTCTATGCTCTGCAATCATTCATTTTCATAGTCCCTGCCATCGAATTATATATTTTTTTCTTTATGTTTTCCAGTCCTACGGGCTATGGGAAAGGAACTGTTAATGCCAAAGAATGGGTTTAGATTTTTAGGTATAGGAATGGAAATAAAAATCTTAGTTTCTTTGTTGATTCTTGGAAGAGTTTTTGCTATCTTTCCCTCCTTAATTTGTAACTAATTGTTTCACTTTGGGTCTTTGTCAAAATTTTTTGTTGCACTTAGGAAGTGGAAAATTTGTTGGTGTAGTTAAATGTTTTTTTTGGAGAAGAAGAAGCATTTATCTAATGTAATGTTCACCAACCTTTGCATCCTTTTGGTTCCTGATGGTGGCCATTATATTTTTAGTATTCTGGATCTTAAGATTTATCTCATGTGGACAGTTTATCGTTTTCAAACAAAATAAAACCCCCAACCAGTATTTATTAATTTTTGGAGATTAGTACCAGAAATCTTCCCCATAAATATTATGATTAGTATTAAGACTCTGAAAGTTAATATAATATTGCATTGGATGTGGAAGTAGTAATACTTGTAATGCTCTTTTTTAACTGAGTTTTTAAGTTGACATGAACTTCCTCTTTGACAGACCTGATTAGCTCAGAGGAAGACATGAAAAGAGATATAAAAGATGGAGACAGAGGGAATCCACGCCAGCACTGCTGGGGAGAGAGGAGACAGTGTCTATCAAAAATACTCCCTTGCTGTTTGTGAAGCATATGAGTAAACACAACAGCAGTCACAAAACTCGTGGGAAAGAAAATAAAATGTTTGAAACCCCTGCACTTGTCAGTGTGAGATCCATTGATTCCAGCAGAGGTGGGGATACAGTGGTTAGGAAGTGAAAAGCACAGAGCTGTACACTGTGCTAAGAAAAATCATGACTACAGAAGAACCACAAATTCAAAGCTGTTACTGTGGTTCTTCATTACTTAAGGACTCATCCTTCTTCTAATTAAAAAAATGTGAGAAATAAAACAAGAAAAGCTGCAGAAAATATTTTGCATCTACTGTGCAATTGTATTATAGTGCTAGACTTTAGGAACTTACCATGTAATTATTTCTCTAATGTACTTTTATTTTGGTGTAGTAGTCCTTATTCAGTGTGAAGCCACAAAATTGCTGCTCTTCAGTAATCTGATTTCAAAACAGGCATTAATTTGAAATTTTATGTAAAATCTTAGTAAGGAATCCACTCTTTTCGGGACTAAGACTTAGTTCTTTGGAAAAACACCATCTCTAATAAAAGGAAAAGAGGATGAGGATTTATGGTATACAATAGTGATTATTTTTTTCAGTCTTTTTTTGAGCAGAATATTTAGACAGAATCCAAAAATGTATTTTTTTCACAAAAGACTTTTTTGATGTCCTTAAAAAAATCTTTCTAACCTTTCTAATCTTGACTTTCTAACAAGATTTTAATATGGGATTTCACAAATTTGCTGGTGATGGTGCACCTTCTGCTGTAAAGATAAAATCTCTGACAGCAATAATCCTTCATGTATAAAATCTAACGTAGAAACTCTGAAGTGAAAACTTTAGCATAGTTAAGATTTCAAACAAAATGTCTTAAAGCTGAAATTTCCTAGCTTTACTTAAAGAAAGTTTTTGTTCTTGACAAAGGATTTATATTCAGTTCTGAATCTGACCCCAAGTAGAGAAAGAAGTTTAATTGTATTCATTCTCTCTGTATAGTACAGATACATTCACATCAATGTAGTTGTCTGACTTGCCATTTTACTTGGTTGCATAGTAAATGACAAGAAGTTTTCAGCATTTGAATGAGGTTTTCAACACCCCACATTTTGTCTTAAGATATGTCAGTAATGATCTCACAGGTGTAAAACAGTAAGGCATCTTCTGGCATTCACTGTTAAATGCACAGTTATATAATTTACCTTTAAGAATTTATTTTTTAAATTATGTTATGGCATAAAGATAAAATAAGATGCTGAAATTCAGTTGTAAGTGCATTGAGAACAACTTTACAAAGAGATTTTCTGACTTTCCATGCATCACATTTAAGATACATTTTTATCTCTGCTGTCTGATGTTAAATATCAAAAGATAAAGGAATGTTTGTTTTATTTTTAGATTTTTTTTGCAATAGTGAATAACTTGAGACATTTCTTTGCAAAGTTTAAGAAAAAGGCTGACACCAGTAAGATTCTCATCTCAAAGCAGTGAAGAAAAATCTAAAATTAAGTCCTAATCTAATAGATGACTTGTTTCAATTCATCATGAAATATATTTTTTGAGATTATGAACATTTAGCATATAAGATCACAAAGACATGTGAACATCTGTGTATGTCCACACATGTCCACGTGTGAAAAGCCCTAAAAGACTCTTAATAAATCCTTTTGTACACTGTTAGATCGCCAAAATACCTGATTTTGCTATGAATATTCCAATAATGCTTTGTTTTGATATCTCCTACTCTTCAAGAGAGCTCGACTCTGCTGAACATGTGAATCTCTGTAGTGAATGCTTAGACAAACCTAGATAAAAGGTTTCTAGAATGTGCAAAACTATTGTAAATATATTTACAGAGCAGTGTTTCCATCATTATATGAATTAAAATATTTTTGCCTTCCAGTTCACCTATCCAAAATCTCTGTACCACTTCTGCTTAAAGTGTAGTACCTCTAAGGATGAAAGACTTAGGTGTTGATCACATTTAAGTGTTTTGTAAATATCTGACTTTACCCTTCAAACACCTTCACAATGCTACAATACACATGGTTACACCCACATTATCACCTTGCATAAGAATGTAACAGGTTATTTTTTTGGGTTTTTTTTTAATATTTATCCATTTACATTTACAAAATACAATCCCAGATTTTATACAAATGTCTTCTACCCACCCATGTAAAAATTTGAATTAAAGTGGGTAGAGATTCAGTCAGATTATTTACAAAACATTGAGCTCATGAGATGTGCACAGATCAAACACTTCTCTTACATTACACAATCACCAGAGACAAGAAATGAAAAAAAAAATCTAATATGCTTCCAAATCATAGTCCTGCAGTTATCAAATATGACATTACTTGTACAGTAATTAACATTCTTAATTTATTCACAACTGTTCAAGATTTGCAAATAGGACTAATGTCTGACTAAAAGTGGAACCCCAGAGGCAAAATGAAATAATGAGAGGTTAAGAAAAAAATAATAGCTGTACACAAAAATGGTCCAAACCTTCTAGATAATATGCATGACATGTTCTAGTAGAAGATTAGAGTTCAATGTTCTCACTGTTTTCTCCAGACAGTGCTAATTTGTTTCCAATTAGTAGAAACTGTCCTGCAACTGACTTACTGGACTAAAGTGGTCACAGGAATATTGTCTCTGTTTTTAATCTTGCCACAGAAATATGTTTTATTTTTTGCTAGTTAGTTCTGAAAAAATATGCCCAGTCACTTTTCTGCTTGCCATGTATTCAGCTTTTTCTGTTTTTTTTTTTTTTTTAATAGGATATAATTTGTGAGAACACACATTAATTTAGACATCCTCTCAACCACGTTAGATGTCACTAGAGAAGAGAGGATTTGTAGCTGCTCTGGTGGAAATAATGGAGTAATTGAAACTGATTATAATACTTAATCCACTTGCAACAGTCTGCAAGTATCATGCATAGGATACTGAGAAAAGATTAATGGATTAATGAACTGTTCTAAATGTGTTGTTGCTTTTGTTTTGTTGTGGGTTTTTTTCCCAGGCTGTTGTTAATGCCTTAATTTTTAATAGGAAAATGGTTCTGCACAGTTTTAGCAGTAGGTAATTGTTCCCTTATGATCTAATCTTTCTGATGCCTTTTCAGTGACACGTGAGTCACCCTTGGCACTGTTTCAAAAGGACAACAATAGACTATTACGTTGAGATGAAACCATTGCTTGACTTTCCAAATAAAAGTTGGTATTATAATTTTTTCTCTTTCCCTTTTGCTAAGCTACAGTTAAAAGATCAGGAAGTTGAAGAAATGGTAACATCTCAAAAGAGAAGTCAGTTCAAAAAAAAGAGAAAGTTTATATTGAGAAGATCCCTCTCTGAATGCAACTCCCCAACCCTCCAGCACAAAACTTCTCTTCAGTAAGGCAAGGATGCCCCTAACTAGAGAGGTGCATGGAAAAACTCCTAAACCAAGAACCTGGTCCAACTGGGCAGGAAATTCATTACCAACAAACTTTGTGAAATCATGTAGATAACAGAAGGGACAAATGTCAGATATGGGAAAATGAAGGGCCACACAAAGAATAATTAGAAAGTTGGAGTTATGAGTGTATAAGGAAAGGGACAAAGAATAAATGTGTTGCCACTTCATGCTAAATGACAGGTAATGGTATTTTTCATTATGTGCCAAAATAGTCATGTCATATGACAATGGGCTGAGAGTGAGATATCCTAAGCTTTGTGATTGAGTCATGTCATAGAGAGGTCACTTCAAATTCTGCAGCTAAGATTCTTCAGCTGTAAATAAAAATTAAAATATTCTCTCCTTTTATTTTCATAATGTTTAAAATACAATAGACACAGAGCCATCCTGATATTTTTTTTTTTCCCTCAACTCCCATCTGGAATTGCCTGGCAGAAATGAATAAATCACAAACTTAAACAAAGATATTAGAATTTGGAAAATGTTATTATTTTTTACAATAAAACATCTGTATTATTATCTTTTTATTTAAAAAATACTACTGTTTCCTTAATTTATTATTTTCACTGTGACATGGCATTAGATTTTACTTTTTCATAGCTACAGAGTGTGTTACTTCTTCCATAATCGTTAGCCCAATATTGTCCTGCATTGTCAAAAATGCTCCAGTTACTGAACAAGACAATTCTAACCTCTATTGAGGCTTGTTTTGAATTGTTTGGTGAAGTAATTTGAAATTCTTCTGTATTTCTCAATCTTCTGTTTTTCTCAAATTTAAAACAGTTTCTTGAAAGTTAATAACTATATTAATGCCTCAGATCACTACTTGCTAAAAAGCAGATTCCTCCAAAGTTTTTTGTTTACAAATCATCACAATTAATTGAAAATAAATTTATTCACAAACTTCCTGATTATTTCTAGCTAACTTATTACCCTCAGGGATAATATACATTTCCTGCAGACACATAAATAATATATAAAATATTTTTCAACTTGGTGTGCTTACAACTATAGGCTAAATAAAGAAAAGCAATTTATGTTAGCCGCCAGCATCAGTTTACATTTTTACAGTTGTTTAGAGAACTGACAAAAATATCATAGCTGAAAATCAGTCTTTTTATCAGATTGTGTGCTCATTTGGTTTGTTTTTTGTGTCTTCATTTTCCAACTCTTGCTACCGCCAGGCACAGCAGGAAATTCAGCTGAAGTCAAAAGACTAAGTAAATAAACAAAGCAGCTGCTTTAGAATGCTTCAAACAGGGCCAAGTTCTGAATTACAGGGCTAGCTAAAATAAGGAAAGTAAAATCTTAAACCATTATAAAAATGCTTGATATCTTTGCTATCATGAAGGAAATTTCATTCAGTTTTTAATAATTCGGTTGTTATTTTTTTTTAATGAAGGAAGTGTGAAGACAGATTGCACATTGAAGTCGAGGGGTTTACCTGCATCTGGATTTGGGTGCACACTTGTGGTTCCTATTTGACTCAGAAGAGGCCTGAGGCCACAGTTTTGCCCTGAGTGATTTGTGACAGATGGTGAATAACAAATAAACTTGCTAAGCAGAGATCAAGGGCTTTGGGTAAGCATCTCAGATTCTTGCCTGGGAATAAGAAGAGCATTGCCATAACTTGCATTTCACCAACATTTACCTGTCAGTAAACCTTACACACACAAGGAAAGCAGCAGAATGGGAGAAATGCATTAACTAAATGTGGTCACAGATGCTCAAAGTTTGTTGCTTTTGACTGCTGAATCATTGTCACCTTCTTTAACAAGACATGGAACCTCATCTGATACATGGGCAGGGTAAAAAAGAGAGACAGCTGACAGTTCATGCATTTTTCCAGGGTGACTAACCCAATGGACAACAGGGAAAGGCTATGCTGAGAAAGCCTTTCATCACGCCATCACCTTAGGGTGACATTATCAATCAACTGTACCGTGCCAAGATGCTTCATGTGCCTTCATGAAAGGAGTTTACAATAAAATAAATGTGTTTTGGAAATGAGAACCTCTTAAAAGTAATAGGTCCAGTATCTAGTTTTGAGCTTGGTTTTAGGCAGAAGGTGCTAAAGCAGAGGGTTTATTTTAGAGAGAAATGTTTTTTTAGAAACATTGACTGGAAACAGGTACAAAGATTTGTAAGGAAAATGCTGTTTAGTTCAAGTTTGATGCAAACATGTGAATCAACATCCTAGTTAAGGTTCCACTGGACTTTATTTGACAAAAAAATATCACTAATTCAGTAAAAGACCAGTTTGGTAGTTTGCAATGTAACAATCTCATGTTAATTCTGAAAAAAATAGTGCTGAATTGATGTTCCAGTTTCATACTGTAGCTACAGTATTAGTTTTGACACTGTCTGCATGCAGGTGGTTTATAATGCATAATATTGATCTGGAGGATTCTTTATCCCTCCCTGCCTTCAGCTGTATATTAACTTCTAGCCTTGATCTTAAAAGTTAAGATGGATGTTCAGTATTATTACCTAGCAGAAAGGGTAAAAAATCAATTTTGTTTCTTCGTGCTTTATTCCCTCATATTCCAGTGCTTGAGCAGTGGGGTTGTAACAAATGTCAGCATAAAATAATTTATTCACTGATGTTGTGACAACTTCTGTCAGATGAATATATTGCTATAGGTACATTGATTCTCCTGAAATCAGCTTTCTGGTTAAGAATAAGAAAAGAGTATAGCAAGCAATCAACTGCTTTTAATGGAGCAATACCTCCATAAAGCACTGCATTGCAGAAGGAGATTAGTAAGATCTAGCTAAGAAAAACCTAAGTGTAAATAATGCCTTTTCAACACTGGTGTTTATAGATGATAGCTGCTCATTACAGTTTATGGGTTTTAAAGTTGACCTGTACAGATAAAAAAGAAAGGTTTCAAAAATTTTTGTTTTCTGTTTCCAAAAATTGAATCAAACAAAGGAAAGATTGTCATATTTACTAGTCCTGAGCTAAGTAACCAGAAAAAGCTTTCATTAATCTTTAGTTTGAATTCTTGATATAGATAATTTTCTATTAAAATGTATTGATGAGTACTCTAAATTTCATTTTGTGACTTTGTCTCACAGCATGCTTTGGGACCAGGAAATAAAAACCAGCCTTCCCACCCTGCCTTCAGGGCAGCTCTCAGCCTAGACAAGGATTTGTGCCACTGTAGCCTAGCCTTTCCTAACCTTTTACACCACTCTGCTACCCTGTCATCTATAACTCAGTTTGCTAAAGGCAGGCCTCACTCAGCCCTTCATTATCTTTTCTATGTTTCAGTATTTTACACAGATGTAATGTAGATTAGAATCTGAATTAAATCTCCACTACTGAAAAGAACATTGAACTCCCAGACTTTCCTCATCTTGATGGATCTGTGCTCATGCACAACAATTCCTTGTACTATATTGTCTACGTGATAGAGATAAAAATGTAACAGAACAAGTTATCAAGCTACACCAGGAAAAATTATGTAATTAACTTGTTCTTTTAAGATGATATTATGAAGACTGCTGACATACCAAAGCATCTGAGATCAGATTGTCATGCTCTTCTCATCTCCCTTAAAATGATGTGTAAAGGGGTACTTCTGTTGAAAAGTGCAGAATCTTATACCTATTTAAACTTACTGAATGTCTCTGTAAATGACTTCATATAATGAAATCATCATTCATTTAGTCTTTAGATATTTTATAGGATGATATTAAAATGCTTTTAAGACACTTCCTATCTTTCTTAACTTTCAAGTAGAACCCAATCTACTTCTGACAAATACAAAATTCCTATTTAAAAATTAAGCCAAAAATAATATGAAAAGATTAAACACTCTAGAAAGTAAAATAAATGTTATACATTTACTTTTATGCTTCTTTACTTTTTTTTGAGCATTTGAGGCATTAAATTGAGTATTGAAAGAGATTTTTGCCTTTCAAACATTTGAGATATTATAGACAAACGATAACAAGGACAATGCTAGCTTAAAATGACCTGAAAAAATTATATTAAAATTTTCTGACACATTGCTGTGGTCTTTTTTCCTTTGTGGCTTTTTTATTTATTTTTATTTTTTTTTTTTTTACAATTCAGTTTGTATTTATGGAGGTTAGACTCTCATTTTCTGCTTATAGTCATCACATATTTAAGTTTTTTTAAAACATAGACATATGACCATGCAATGTTAATTATAACTTTTGAAAGCAATGCCTTAGATGCTTATAGATCTGCATAAATGTAGGCCCATTTTTTTATCTTCTAGGGACTTTCATAAATTCCAAAATTTTAAAGTATGTACATTTTTTATTTTAAAAGAAAATACATTACTTCAGTGTATGATAAGTCAAGATAAACCTAATAGACACTTTTGCAGAAAAAGAAAATTAATTATTATTTTCTGCTATAATTCACATTAACTAATAGAAACCAAGATCAGAAATATAAACTTATGGGAAGTTGCTTCTTTTTTCTACTGTGAGAATAAGATATTTTTCTTTTTCTTTTTTTTTTTTTATTTAATTTTAAAGCAATTTATTTTGATTCTATCAGGCTGTTCTGAATAACATACACTTTAACAGTAATTCTGTTAGCAAATTTTAAACTGTAGGGAGATGAATCCTTTATTGAATTGTCTGCACATCTTAAGCCAACTAACCAGTAATTTCTGTACCCCAAGATCCAAAATGAGTGCCTTTTTCTTTAAGAAATAAACCCCAGAAGATTTAAGTGCATGGAGTAGATTACTGCAGTGCATGGAAATAAATACAACATAATAAACCCACTCATTTTAATGATGTTTACATGTGTAACAGCATATCTATGAAAATTATTCAGATGTGAGCTGTAAATATACAGACAGGCGCAGAAGCCAATTGAAATTTTCATTGAAGGTAATTCTGTACCTGGGAAAATAGTAATTTTGCTGTGCAGCAAATTCTGTGGTTTTGGCAAAAACAGCACCAAATAACAAACTGCTAAGGTGTAATTCTTTACCTCTCTTTGCTATTGCCATGCTGTTTCTCTCTGCTTCAAGAGATAAAAGACAGTCATGTACACAAAGGCTATTCTTGGAATCGCTGGGTTATTTGGACTCCTCTAGGGCTGTTTCACACAGGAATTGTGCTGATCTGGCCAGGCTGACGCCTTGCTCTTCTCATCTGTCTGGTGCACTCTGCTACATACCCATGCACAATTATGAATAGTGAATTTAGTGGCTTTCTATTCCTGCACCTTTTTTAAGGAATGAACTGGAAACTTTGACTGTAACAGAACATATTGCTGCTTTGCCCTTGCGCAAACATGTCCCAGTGTCTCACCCATATAAGTAAATCAATCCAGGCATTTAGCAGAGGAATATCATCCTGAAAAGTAGCTTGCCTACATCACAGCTTTAGACAGGTCTCACTCCCAAAGCAGCAGACATTACAGTAGAAATAATTCTGCTGCAAAAACATTCAATTAAGAAATTAGCTTGGTTTCCAACTAAATACATTTGATACTTATACAATCAAGGAAAACAGAATAGTAGTAGTAATAGGTAACTGTAGTAATAGGTTTCAATTCATTCCCTACATATCTAAATATTAACATGGAGTGATTATCAAAGGAAAAGTGGCTGATCTATACTAGCAATAACTTTTAGATTCAGGTCTGTGGAGTTTGTCTTTGGTCAAACTACAAATTTTGTTTCTAATAGTTGCCCATGAGGTAGAAAAAAACTTCTAAATGACCCAATAGAAATTAAGTATAATATAAATATATCATATTCACATAATTGTATGTGTTTTAAGGGGTGGGTGTCTAAGAGCATAGTTTAAGGTAGTACTTTGAAGCATCACTGAACTGCTGTCATGAAGCTGAAATAAATTATTGTCAATAGAAAAATCAAGGCAGAAACAGAAATTACAGTATTTCAAAAGTTCAGAGAGAAGAAGATGACATTTTTATGTGTTCCTGAGTGGACTCTGTGGGACATATATTTCTGGAATGGAATGATTTTTGATCTGAAAGCATACTTTTTCCACTTAGGAAAGCAATTCTTGTCTTAAAGAAAATTGCTTTGTCTGAACTCTTTTAGTTAGAGGTTATTTTTTAATAATATTTTATGAAATTCAGATGAAATATATAGATATATTAAGAACTGACAATTAAAAAAATTTTTCTTTAAATGGAAGTCTAGGACTGACATGAAATTTAATGAAGTTACCCCTTAATCTACATTCCTACAAACTCAAGAGAAAAGCATTCTTTTTTAAGGATTTTGTAATTCATATATCAATTTACTTTGAATCATGTTAAAGACAATCAAAATATATTAATAAAAAACATAATGAAAAGAAATCTTACAACAGCATGAAGTTCTAATAACTATTGTGTTCAGAATTGTCAGAGGGAATATTACCTTATTTCATCCACTAAGGGCTTAAGCTCTACTTTCAAAGAATACATAGACATTCAGATAGAAAGTGTATTGCAAAGGGTCAAAGTCTGAGAAGGTGCCTTGCAGGTGTACCCCAGCTCTCCTCTCCTTGTGTGGAATTGCACCCCCTGTATCCTAAAGTAGTTCTGAAAACACCCGTTTGTACATTATATTTTCAGTTCATGTCTGAGTGGTTTCATTTCTGTGATAACCTCATGAGGATGGAACAAAATTAAACCAAGACACCGTAGGTAAAATTTCTAAGTTATATAAATGTCACGTGTAGAGCAAAATGTTGTTTCTGAGTAGAGGAATGCTGTTGTCAAGAATACCACTGGGAGTATCTTCATGTGCTCAGAACACCATGGCTCTTTTCCCCACTGTTCTGAGTGAACAGAGCTGACACTTCACATCCACCTCCTGGGATAGATCCTGGCTTTAACATTCAGAAGCCCAAAGCTTCACTTTTAAATATGAGAAAAAGACTACACATAATTCATAACAATCACTGTCCCCATCTATTACACATTTGTCTAGGCATCTAAAAAAAAAAAAAAAGAAAAAAAAAAAAAGAAAAAAAAAACCAAAAAACAAAAAAAAACCCAAACCAAACCAAACCAAACCAAACCAAAACAAAAAAAAAAAAAAAAAAAAAAAACCCCAAAAAAACCAAAAACAAACAAACAAAAAAAACCCCTAAAAACAGAGTGAAGAATTAGGGAACTCATTTCTGTCAGTTTCCCCACAGACCTTTCAGTATCTCCCCGAATAGTTTAGAGTGCTTGTATGTATAAAATAATATAAATGGAGACATAATCTACATAAAAAAAGGGTTTAAAATAAAATTTTTAAATGTCCCCAAACGATCTATGTATCCTGATGGGAATTTTACTTCAACAATCTTATTTAGAATTACATGGACAGTTCCCTAAACTTAGTGAGGGCTGTGTGTGTGTGGATATGTATGCACACACAAATAAACTGCCCACTTACTCATTAGTAGTTCCATGTATTCAAGAGGGAAGCATAGGTGAAGTATGGGGCTTATTAATGTAAATACTATTAAGTGACAGAAAATTTTAACAGTGAAAATGTCTTAAATTCTTGGTTATCTTTTAGCTTAGCTTAAAAACTTCAGGATAATATTTAAAAAAACCCCACCTACTTCTGGCTTTCCTCTCAACCTTCTAAAGAATTTTGACAAATCCTCTCTCTCTATGTAGTTATTATACATGTTTGCTGAGGTGTGATAATGGAATTTGTGTTTAAGCACTGAGGATGCCAAAGAACTAGTTGTTTTTACACCACAGGGATCAACTCCTCAAAATGACACCTACTTCCTTTCCTCTCTTAAGGAAAATGATAAAGTATTAGAACATCTAAAGAGATGACAAGTAGCTCTGCTGCAGATATAGGGAACTAAAAACCAGTAATAAATACTTTTGAGTTTGTTTTTGGAGTGTGAACTGACTAAAAATGTGATCCAGCACAGTGGAAATTGAAACTGAAATAAAATTCCTGATTTTCATTCCCATTACCTCTTATTTATTCCCCATTCACCATGATACATCTCATGGAAGAAAGATCCCAATATTTTCAGCTGAAAATGTTGTTGGAACTTTATTCACAGAAATTATAAGTCATGTAATGGCACATGAATTGGTGACTACATGAATTAATAAAATTAATTGAAAATCAAACTACACTAATTTTCTGCCTTGTTTAAATCTGGAGTAAATTATATATTGTCTTCCCTCAGGGTACTGACATTTCTCAGAACTGTAGGGTACTCATAGAAACTCCCATTCTCTTTCATTTTATGATTTCTTTTTTTGGTTTTTTTTTTCCCTTTAGTGTCCTTTTCATATTTTTCTAGGGAAAAGACACACATATTTGAAATTCGGCCTCTGAGTGTTATTAATGAGGGATGTAAAAATCAGCACAGGTGGGTTCCCAGACATATTAAACCACAAAAATGGCTCACAGAAGTTCTTTGTAAGTGTTGCAGATCGCTGTTAGGGAAATATCCTTTAGCTCAGTTACAAACTTCAATTAGCAGATATCTTTGGACAATTAATCCCTTTTGAATTTTCTTCATATATATAGTCAGTCTATTTCAAATCTCAGCTTCTCATCATACAGTGAGGTAGGACATACATAACGGAATGTTTCAAAATTCCATGTTATCACTCATTACTTTTAATTCTACTAATTTAAAATGCCAAAGAAATGTTTATTCCTGTGAAAAAATGTTCAAGAATATTTTTATCAGAATTACAACTATCCCATTTGAATCTCTGATTATGTTGGTTTCTTTTCCTTGAGCAGAAATATTGAGTTTTTAGCAAAAATAAAATAACCCAGCAAACACAGTGAGGTTTGATATGAGGATCAGAATCCATATCTATCTAGGAAATTAGGGCTCTAAAGCTTTTCTGTGTCTGTGTACCCATGTAAATAAGGAAATAAGAAAAATTATTTCTTTTTGTTACTGTCCATTTACTTTAGCTTTACTTCTGATGGTTTTTATCAGAATTCAAACTTATAAAGTATGTATATTAGAAAAAAAATCACTCTGATTATCTGACTATAAACATTTTGGTTATATAACAACCTCAACATTTGAAAATAGCTAGCAGAGAGTTGATTAAACCAATACGATTCACTATGCAGTCAGGTGGACAACAATTTTATTTTTGCCTTTTTTGTCTTTAGGGTTTTGTTCTCAAAAACATAATCATATCATATGGCATATTGCACAGCATAGTCTCCCATAGCTAAATAATATCCTGGAGATATGCAGCAGAACACCAGGTATATTTAGGAACTCTTTAACCAAAATACAATTATATTCAAACAGGTATTCTGTCACTCATTCCATCCTCATTTATTTTTTTAGTATTTGGTGCATTACTAATGTATGATGCCATCCTAAACCCTTTTTTTTTTGTTTTAACTACTTATTAAATATCCATATTCCAGTTACTATCATCATTGCCATATTCAATACTGCATTTTTACTTTCAAGGAGTATTAATGCCAGAGACACCAATCATGAGAGTAGCAGTAAGTACATCCTTATACTATTGCAGGATCAACAAGTCTTCTGTTGTTAAAGCAAATTATTGATAACAAGAAATGGAATTTTTAAAAAAGAGTAAAATAAGCAACAAGCAGTATGCTGATCTGTGGCTGATTTTCATTCCTCCTTCTGATGGGCAGAGCAAGAGTTTAGGTTACAGTCCATAACAATGCACTGTTTCCCATTCAAGGTGACTGCAAATTCAATTCTTCCTGGCAGCACAAATTATTCACCTCTCAAGTCATCCTTCTGACACTGAATTCAGTTGCACAAGAAAATGTGTCTGGCAGCCTTGAAATGGAAACAGACAAATTGCAAAGAAGGGTAGCAAGGCATCTGAGCACTTGCGCCCCATCTTGCTGACAGATGGGAGCCGGAGAGCGGAGCGCCAGTCACCAGTGCTTGCATCTCCAGTGCAGTTAAAGACAAGGAAGCATTCATCAGGCCCTTCATTTCTCATTCCTCAAACAGAAGGCTGTTTACATCATGTCAGCAAATGATTACCCTCTGCTGCTGTTGTTGGGCTACCTATTGGAAAAGGTGAAGGGGTTATGTTTTGAAATTCCATGGAGATGTTGATTAAGGAAACAAAGGAAGCTGGTTCTTAACACCCAATGTCCCCCTCCCTTCTCCCCCACTCCCCCATTTCCTCCCCCCCCAAAAAAAAGTAGGAAGTAAGCATCATCACATTCACATTTTTGAATGAGAAATGAGGGTTTTTTGGAGAGGACAATGAATTCAAAGCTCAAACTGCTCACATAAATCAAGGGAGAACCACAGGATCTAAACTCTTTCCCTTCCAACTGACTCATGTCTTTTGGTTTTTTCTGTGGTTTTCAGCCTTTATCTAGTTCTTATCTGACAGCTGACCTGGGGTAACATGGATCTCAGATTTCCTGGGTTTCTTCTTAGGTCTTCATTAACTATGCCTGAAAAACCAAAGTTATTCCATCTGTGAGGAAGGCTGCAAAATTATAGCATTGTGAATGACTCCATATTGAACCATCATTGGAAAAAATCATACATAAACTGAAAAAGATGGGGAACTACTGCTTTAGCCATGGAATGTGCTCAGAACCACAAGGAATCATACAATCTTTTCAGGGTCTTTGTCAAGAGCACGACTCAGTTTAACAGCTTATGATTTTTTGAAACTTGGAGGCAAAGTGTTTGCCTCTCAAAGACAAATGAAAGGTAGAATTTGCCTTATATGAAAATAACTGAACACAAAATTATTGTGGTGATTTCCACGCTTTATTTCAGACCAGGTTGTCACCAGACCTTTTTATTTCTTTTTCCTTGACTGTGTGCATTTTACAGCTCCTGAAGAACATATTTTTCTTCCTCAGTGTTTTAGTCTGGTATCTGGACCTAGATAGCTGTAAAAAAACTATTTCATGTGTATGTAATATAGGAAATTACATTCAATTTAGGCAGGTCTTTCCTTCCTGTTCCAAACTGCTGTGTAAACAACTCAAACCTTCCATCTGTGTTATAGTTTTATTTCTCTTTCCTCAAGCTCTTTAAGTCTGGTAGACCTTTAGTGCTTTTTCTGCCTTGGAAGATAATTTCTTGCTTTCTTTTCATTCATATCTATCTCTAGTACACCAGAGATATCATCCTTTCTCAGAGTGATAAATGTCCACCAAGTACATTACATTGGATTTCTTTTATTTCTGCCATGCACATTTTAATTGATACTGCTTTTTAAATTTTTTTTTTTTGCCTTTTTCCATGCAGATATGAAGTGTGGCTGCCTTTCTTTCTTTTCCTGTGCAAGGTGTAAAGTACCTGACATACTCTGAGTTCTGCCACAATATCTATTTCTTCTGTGGGCCACTTAAGTCACTTCTACAAAGTAGATCCCTGCACAGAAAATCCCTTAGACTTAGTTGTGCCCTACAGAAGAATATATGTTTCTGTACTTTTTCTGTTTCCAGACAGCCTCTCTAAAGAGGTTAATTTTAACATGAAAGAGCCAATGTAATACATAAATAAAAATTTATCTTTGTGAATATTTGAAGATGAACGCAGCAGAATGTTTATATCTGTAAAACTGTCCCAGTTCTACCTTCAGAGAAAAGGAACTTTCACATCTATGTGGTCAACCCAAAATTTATATTTTCATTTCAAAAAAGATAAAACTTCATCTAATTTTTTTTCTCTTTATTTTGAGAAATTTGTGTTTTACTTAAAAGAACAATCAACATTTTCAAGCTTTTCGAGTACAGTGTCTTTAATTACCCCGTCTGTATCTGACATGCCCTCTGTATATGTTTCTAAAATGTTTTCATTCAGAGATTACAACTATGAAATACTCTGTATATATGAGGAAATTTTTCTATTGATAAAAGAGAGGCAGGTATTGATAATATTAAGTATGTAAAAATTTAAAGAAATACAGAGAGTAAGGCTTTCATATTTATGCCCAAGGCAGAAAATAGAAAAAAGAGAGATGAAAAGACTCTCTTGGTCCTCTTGCTCTTGGTATTGCAGATAGTTCTGTTTTGCCTGTTTGGCAGAGCAGCTTTCCTGGACCACCACTAGAGTCACCCCTAGTAATTCTGGAGGTTTGAAAAATGGACAGGTTCCTTATCTAGTAATTATACTGTCAAAAATGTAAATAATTGTACTGAAAAATCCAAGGAGCTTGAATGGAAAACCTAATTTCAAAGGCATACTTTTAAATTGATAATAATCAAGAATATGGACAAAAAATATCTATGAATCCTTGCTGATGAATTAGCTGCCTGTTATACAAATCTTTCATTTTTGAATTTGTTATACAATGTATATATTTTAATCAGGATAACATAATAACCCAAACAGTCTGTAAAACATCCTAACCCCCTAAGAGCCTATCTGAAATACCTCTAAGTGCCCTGAACACAATCTGGCACACAGAACAGAACTGGCATGTTAAACATGAAACTGCTTTTACAGCAATACTCCTGTTAGCCATAAGGAATTTGAACAACTGGGAATTGTGTACTACAGCCGTTTGGTTTGTCATTAGTACAATACAACAGTACTTTTCTTATTTCTAACCAGTGTTCATATGCTATTCATTTTGCAGTTTGGCTACACTTTGCTCTGTTTCTGATTCTAGACTTCAGGTGCATGGTAACTTATGGCTAAGGCTGTAACTTCTGCATTGGACTCTGCTAGGTTTTATGATCCCACATTAGGTAATTCACACCACTGCTGATGATGTTATGAATAGCCAGCATAAAATGAACACATGATTAAGTCACAGACATTGACAATAAAAAGAAAATCGTAATTGGCTCTAGACATGTCTAGATAGTTACAGCAGACCCTATTGAAAACAGGACCATTTGGAGAGTATTTTAAATCTTTAACTTCTGACAGGTAAGTATTTTAAGGCAAAGAACTTTGCATGTTTATATAAATCAGCAAGTGCAAATGCATGATCTCTATAAATATGAGTATATAGGTGGTGGGACTGTTCAACAGCCAGACTTCAGAAGTATTAGTGGGGAAACAACTATATGCCAATAGCAAAATTTTAGTGTCTTAACAAGCAAATAGTATATTTCTACATCTGGAAACAGTATACAACCTGAATTAAGCCTGAGTTAGGTAGTTTAGGATTTCTGATGATATTTTTCCTTCATGTTTAAGATGGATTTTCAACCTCCTCAAAGAAGCATGATCAGACTTTGATACAGTGTGGAGCTCTCAAATCCCTTTCAGAGGCAATTTTAGAAGTCATTCACACTACATAACAAATCACAAAGTGCAGATTATTCCATACCAACACATGGAGAGTTTCTTCCTTACCTGAAAAGTTCAGAGATGGAATTGGTTTGTGCACTATTTCAGCACTTAGATTTAGATTCAGAAACAGGCAGAGTACTGATGTGACTTTTTTGGAGACTGTTGTCTAAGTCAGAATGACAACCCCCTTTCAATATTTGCAAATAAGGTAAAATAAAAATAACTATGTTAAAATATATAAACAAGGGAATACAATATGCTCTACCAATATAAGTAAGTAACTATGTCAGTATATCGCTGGAAGAACAACAGGAAAACTAACATTTTAGTGATGAGGTAACCTACAAGACCATTATTACTGAAAGTTTTTTAATACATAAAGAATATTCCTATCTCCTGTGTTAGGACTTAAAACAATTAGCATTATGGTAAGAGAGGCAGTAGAATAAGATAAAGAATGGATGTGCAAGGGCTTTGAGGAGGTGATCTAGATAATTAATTCTTCCTGGCTGTAAATGCTACATTTTTGCCTTTCTTAACCCAAAAACTGTATAAAAGTCAATAGCTAGGAGCACTGCAAATGAAAACAAATACGTATCAGCATGTTTCTGGCAAGGAGTAGGACAAAGATAAAAGTGGAAACATGTGGTGAACAGCTTCAGGGGTTGGTTCTGGCCTCTTGCCTGAACAGGGCCAAAACAGACAGCATGCCACAGCGCTCAGTTTGTCTTAATTAATTAATAATGGATGATAAGAATATGATCTTCTTTCTCTCTTTCTATCTCCCTGATCACATATTCATATCTATTTCCATTTTCCCTCCAAATGATGCTGCTACACTTAGGGCAAAATCTTCCTACTCTACTGCTTCTGTCTTTTAGAATAGCATTCCTAAATTTCTTTGCCCCATTAAGTCATAATATCACCTGAAAATCCCTTTTTTCTGTCCAGTTAGTTTGAACTTTTTTCTCTATTGGCCTGCTTACACCTTATTTCCCTGTCTATGAGTGCTTATATAAAGATACGTGGATCTCACCACCACATTTTCATAGGTTTAGTGCCTCTAAACCTAAAATTGTGGTTTTTTGAAGAACAGAGTGAAAAATAGTGTATAAAAATGTATTGAATTCACCTTTACAACTATAGGCCCATAAAATTGTTTCCATTTCTTTATCATGAAGAGAAGCATTTTATCATATAAATTATGGCAAATTAGTAACCAGAGATTTGAAAGATGTTGCATAAATGAAGCTGGATTTTATGATCAGAATCAAAGACTATTTGAGGACATCTTCAGCACATGCTTCTGAACTGACTCATTATCAGAACTTATAGCTTGATTTTCGAAGTGGTACAGTCCCATAAAATAGCAGATATCTCAGTTATCTGTGCACTTATCTGTTTAGATAGATAAATAACTTTCTAGCTCATTTACATGCAGATTATTTTGCATAAATACTTCCATGCATTTATATCTTGGTTGTCAAATTCTCTTTGGTATCGATGAACATGAGTCATTTAATCATTTGAGCTGGAAAGGGCCATAAAGATCACCTGGTTCTAATAGCCCAGTCACTGGCAGGGACAGTCTCCACTAGACCAGGTTGCTCAGAGTCCCATCCAACTTGGATGGATGGGAACACCTGCAAGGATGAGGTACCCACAACTTCTTTGGGCAACCTGTTTCAGTGCCTCACCACCCTCAAAGTAAAGAATTTCTTTCAAATATCTTATCTAAACATACCCCCTTTTACCTTAAATCCATTTTCCATTGTCCTATTACTACACACCATTGTTGAAAGTCCCTCTCCAGCCTTCTTACAGGCCCCTTTAGGTACTGGAAGGCTACAATAACTCCCTGGATCCGTCTCTTCTCTAGGCTGAACAATCCCAACCTTCTCAGCCTGTCTTCACATAGGAGAGTGCTCCAGCCTTCTGATCATCCTCATGGCTCTCCTCTGGACTCGCTCCATCAGGTCAGCATCCCTCTGATGTTCAGTGTCTCAGAGCTGGATGATGCACTCACAATAAGATAGCAGAGGGGGAGAATCACTGTCCTTGATCTGCTGGCCATACTTCTTTTGGAGTAGCCCTGGATACACGTGGATTTCTGAGATGCACAGATTTCCAGGTCATGTTGAGTTTCTTGTCAACATTGAATAAGGGTTTCAGTTAATTAGGAAAATCTATTTGCCTCTCTTTCTCTAAATTTTCTTCTTTGAGGGAATGTTTCTTCTTTCAGGGAAACAGGGAAATTTCAATTTGTTTTTGTGGCTTGGGTATTAGACTGTGTGCTTTCTGATTATGGTACTGAAATTCGTGCCTTTTTTTTTTTTTTTTAACATAAGGAAAGGAATACAACATTCTTACAATCTTCCCTCATAACAACTCCCAGGGTTTGGAGTTAATGGGTCACTGGTGTTGTTTAGAGTATTGAACAGTTCACTGATGCAAAGAAATATATTTTTTTCTTTCAGACATGGCAAGAGTAGCTGAATAGAAAAGCTCTTGTTCACTGACACTTAACCACACTGTCTTCTACCAGTCATGCAATAAATATATTTAATATTTTTTTCAAAGGGAATCAACAGAAAAATACTACTAGACAAACCAATATTTAATGCTGGTTTCCATTCCATTCCTGGATCTGTTAGTGAGTTATTGCTTAGCCCTGTAGATGCAGTTCATTTAACCAAAGTACGCTGAGATTTATTGAGGCATTTAAAGTTTTGATAACACAATTTGCTTAAATGTTTATGCAACATGTTGTGCTTTGATGTTATAAACTATATAAGAGCATATTGTACTTAATGGTAGGGCAAGCAGCAGAATGTCAAGAAAGCTGTTTTGAATAATATTTTGCCAAATTTTAAAACTTTCATTTTCATCTCTTTTTGTTCTTTTTTTTCCTTTTAAATTTGTGATGAAACATAGCTATTAAAATCTGGAATAGCCAAATTATATATTTATGGCTGTGAGAGCCATGTATCAGTGAAACACTTAGTGGTGTGCTATGCATTAGTCTAAGAGAACATATTAATTCCAATGAAAAAGAGATATCAGAAAAGTAAAATCACTGAACATTCTTACATCCTTACATAATGCCACAATCCTGACAATTTCCAGTTTGTGATTCTCTTGATGTCTAGTGGATTGAATACATATTACTCAAATATGTAAAATTATTCAGAGGGTTATTTTGTTCAGCAGCAGGATCTCAATCCTTAAAACACTGTTAAAATTATGCAACTCCAAAAGTCTTGTTTGATGTTCTCTCTTTTGTAGGAAGTCTATCTCTAACCATTCGGTTTAAGGGATGGTAACTGAAAATAATTTCTGAAGTAGACTTTGTAAAATGGTCAATAATAAGCAATTTGTTACTGTAGTCATATTTTAAAATTATATAATTATTTCTACATTACTTTGAAAGAATGAAAACTCACAAGTTAATGCTGTGTGTCCCACTCCCCCTGTCCAGGCTGCGCTGAGGCCTGAGAAATGCTCAGAAATGCTCGTTAGGCCTTGGCCTTGAAAATTAGCACCTGGGCTGAGCTCTTCCCAAGCTTATCAGAAACACTATCTGCTCCCAGGAACTGCTGAAAAGCTCCTGTTTTCCTTTTTAAGAGCCTTGGAAAATTGTTATTGCCTGAATGGTATGACATTCCTGTTCTCACACGTTTGCACAACATGCCGATCCAAACTGGTCAGGACGTGATCTTGTTTTGATTAAAGCCCACTCTCTTTCAACCCAATAAACTGTGGTCCAAAGTGAGACCCTTTGAGCTCTCCTGGACTGCAGAGGGCTGCATCCAGCAACCTGCTTCTGAGGGGCACGCCTCTCAGAGCCAGCAAACCCTCAGGTCTGCTGTACCTGCAGGTGTGAATCCTGGGCTGGTATCCTGACTCCTGGAGGCCTTCAGCCATCAGGAGATGCAAAAGCATCCAAAGTGAATATTTCATTGATATCTGAGGGAATTTCTCACAGGTACTTGGCTCACACTGACTCTTTCTGTCTGGGTGCATAAATGTCTGCATATGCTATAGGAAATCTTCGAGAAATACTACTTTCTTGAACATTTAAATAACTTGGATATTGAAGCAAGTTGGACCTGTAAGTAAGCTTGTGACTTATTACTTAAATGCTGCTAAGTATTATTCTTTGTTAAGGGATTAAGTTCAACCTAAGTTATAAGTGAAGTGTTGCTAAGTGCTATTCTTTTGCTAAGTTGCTAAGTACAACTTTGAAGTTATGTTAGGTTAAATGCTGTTAAGTGCTACTCCTCTGTTAAATAGTTTAAATTAAGTTATAAATTAAGTTTAAGATATAAATTAAATTAGATATAAATTAAATGTTGTTCATTTGTTAAATTGTTAGATTTAAGATGTAAGTTAAGTTAAAATACTGTTGAATGCTCACTATCCTTTGTCACAGGCACGTAAACACACATCCACACCCCTAGATAGCCCTTAGTTAATTTCTCTTTTGATTGTTTAGATTTTGTTTGGTTTTGCTGTTCCTTGTTTTTCCTTGGTGTGCCCTAACTGTCCTGTAAGTAGCAGAGTAAATCTTGTTAATGAACTTTGTCGTCCAGTCACTAAACATTAAATCTGCCTTTTGCTGATACTCTTGCTGATGATTTTTTAAGCAACTTCAAATATTCGTTTGTAACAAATGCTGACTTGCAATTGAACTTATATGAGCATCAAGATAGTATGTAAATGAGAAAAAGGAAGGAGATACTGGTTTTCCCAAGGCACAGAGCACGTTTGGTTTACTTTTGTAACCCAACTAAAACAATAGTAAGAAAATAGTTCAGGACAGAATTTTTTTATATTCTCTGCAAGATAAGGAGATAAGGAAACACAAAAAAGAAGTCAAAGACATCTGAAGGTGAATTTACAAAATAAATATATGTCTACATCTTAATTTTGGTAATTGTTCAGGCTGTATCCCACTGTTTTGATCAGGATTTATTTCCAATCAGCTCTGTCGTTTGGTTCACAATCTAAACACTAACTAGATGAGGTTATGGGATAATTTCTAAATTATAAAATATATTTAAACTATTTTCTTGTTGACATGTAAAGATCTAATCTTAAGGAAGGCCTTATTAGCTTATTTGTTTTAGGGATAACTGGCTTTCACTTTTCTGAACACCAAAAATATTTGAGCACAAGCAAGGAAAAGAATGCAGTTTAGACAAAATTTTCAAGTTCCAAAATTATAATGATCAGAAAAGCAATCACATTTTAAATTTGATTTTTTAAAATTATTTTTTCAGTAATATATTTCCCAAATAGAATTTTTTGCGTAGTAAGGTGAAGGCAGTTTACACATTGCTCTGTTTATAAGCAAATTTGTGTCAATTTTTTATAAGACGGTTTGCAAATCAGCCATCAGCTTCATTTTAGGATTAGACTACAGCTCTCCAATTCTTGGTATTATGTTCAATCATCTTGAACTTCATTATTTAAGAATTCTCAAACACATGCAGGACAAATTGGGAGTGACTGCTTTAGAATGTTTATGCAGCAGGTGTTCCTATTTAATATCAGTACTCATATAGTCTTTTGAATAGTCAGGAACTTTAATGGCCTTCTGTAGCATCTGCAAAAAAATACTTAATGTAACATATTGTTACATTGTTTAGAAGTTAATCATCAGAAAATACTAGTGATCATATGGAATAACATCTGTTAACATCAATCACTATAATTTTAAGCACTTGAAAAGCTCATGAAAAATTGGAAATCCTTCAAAACAAAGTGGTTCTTGATAATTTTTCTAATCAACAAAAATTTTAAAGAACCCAACAAGTAGCCCAGGTAGCATTGTTTATTTTTTATCTAATTAATATTTATGTCTGAAATATATATATGACTAGCATGAGGATCATGCAGAAAGGAGTAAAGTTTAATTGATGTGGAACAATTTAGATGCTAATAGAGAATCTTATTATTCAAAAGGTACTAAGAGGATTTTGATACATACTAGAGTGACTCTTAAGCTGCATGTCTCAGGGTGATCACAAAGGTGCCTGGTTATCTGCCGTGCAAATATTCTTGGCTACAGACTTTGCATCAGTGAATAATACTAGGCTGTAGTGGATCCTACTTGTTGTGCATATATGAACATTTTATAGGTTGCTCTTAGTCAAATGTTAGATCAGTGTGAGCAGATTTTGTAAAAAAAGCAATAAGATCTATATGAGAGAATGTAGGAGTCCTTCACATGTGTAAAAGAGAATATTCCAATTAATGTTTCTGGCCAATGGCCTCTGAGTAAAAAAAGCTTAACATAGATCCAGGAACCCTTCTCTCTGCAAGGTAAGATAATCTTCACAAACAGACCAAAGTATCTGGTCTATCTTGCTAAGAAACATCTACAATCAAGGCATGCCTACCTTGATCACGGGCAGTGGTCTTTGTAGAGAGTGGTTTAAATCTCTGCATATATTAACCAAATATTTATGTGGGATCACAAGCTGCTTTCCAAAGTAAACAGAGAGCAAAATCATTGCATCTGCCACAAACAGGTGTGTGGCAGATACAATGTTCTGCTCTTGTCTTCAGCTCTCAATAGTGCCCAAATACATAGGACAAAAAGCTCACAGCCAGCCAGAGATAGTTGGAGGAAATACCAGATTGAGAGATTTCAACTATATGTGCAGTTTAATTTGGCCAGAACACTGTAATTAACACAATTGACTCCTCTGAAAAATGTTATGCAATCCTGAAAAAATGTAAGCAGTTGGGATTTGATTCATATCACATCCAAAAATAGTGCTCTTCTAACACCACAAAGCTTCCTGAAACCATAAGGGAAAATATATAGACTACTATTTTTAGAAGCTACCACATATACCTAGCTGGAACATGACTTAAATGATATTACCCCTAATTTATGCATATGTGAGAGACAAGAATTAGGTCTTGTGTTTCCTTGCTTTCCTCCTTGTGAGGGGAAATAACCTCATTAATTCCTAGATCATTTGTTAGGTATTTCCAAGGCAAAGTAAAAGTTGTATCAAATGTTGCAATTCACATGTGGTCTGAACTCAAAGACCTTAAGATTATTCCATTTACAAGGATATCAAATTTAATGTAACTTGAATCATGATCCCCCAGAGGCAGACCTGATTCTCTATTGCCCATATTCTGAACCCTATTGATACTGCCTTAAGTACTTACAAGATTTTGGTTTTGTTTTGTTTTGCTTTGTTTTGTTGGGGGTTGTTTTGGTTAGGCTATTTGTAATGAAATTGAAAGTTAAATGTATAGGAAAAAAGAGCATCTGTTTACCCTGCACTTGGCCAGTAAGACACAAATCTCTTTTTTTGTTCTCCACTAAGAACTAAGAAACAAGATTACAGAAATAAGATTACAATAATTTAAATAAGACCATAAGAGTTCTGTTCATTTATTTCTGGTTCTTCAATGGTTAGGTATTTTTAATCTGGGAAGCATAATAAATATATACATTTCATACAGATTTTAGAAGATGAAAATATATTTCATTTGAATGAGAGCATGATTTTAGGTGCTGGAATGACACAGTTTCAGAAAAGCAGCTCTTTGCACGAGTGAATTGGATTTACTCATTTCTGTGTTCCCTACATACGAGTATCAAGAAGTGAAAGTGACAAAATGACAAAACTATGAGAATTCTCAGGGACTGTTAAGGAAACTTCTTTAGTCTTCTCTCAGAATTCACATTTTTAACATCAGTGTTTCAAATACTTCTTTTGTGGCATCAAACAGACAACTTTGTTAGGGTTTCTCATGTCTATTCTGTCATGCAATACTTCTAGCTCAAAATAGAGGGTGGACTAACACATGTACTTCAATAGCAATGAGAATTTCATTATTCCTCTTCTTATTTAAGCTTATTTGAATGCATTGCCAAACTTTGAATATGATATTGAAATTTAAATTCCCACTCTATTAGGTCTAGATAGTTTTACTTTGTTTTTCTTTAAAAGTTTCTTTTTCAAAAAAAGTAAAACTCAGATTGCCCACACTTCAGTTATTAGACATTCAGCTGGGGAGGGAAGAGTAAAAAACTAATTAGTAAATCTTATTTGTTTGATTCCTTTGTAAGAACAAATTAAACCACACTTTTGTTCTTTTTTCATTTTGTACACAGCTGTTTGAAATTGTGCAACATTATATTAATTAGAACACAATTTGCCCAAACCTGCTGTTATCGCAACAATTCATTAAAAAGTCCAGGTGTAAAATATGAGGGATTTGATTGCTCAAGGGACTGATAAGGGCACATGGAGTTTTTCTGCACTGAGTTGTTGGTGTGAGTCCAATGTAGGCCAATAGTTGGAAGCTTTTGAGTTACTCTCTAGTGACTGTTCTGTAACTCTGGAGATATGCCTAGGTACTTGCACTCTTATTCCCAAGTTTATAGCTCACAATATTTCCGAACACTATCCTGGTGTTTACAGATAATGGGATGAGCAGTACAAACAGAAATAAAGACTGATTTCTTTTCAGTGATCCATTTTTGAGATATATTGGGAAGCATGCAGAGATGATGCTCTAAACTTATTCTTTCAGTAGCAGAATGTGAAAGGGATTATTTTCTAATGCTTTTATTCTACCATCTTCAGCATTGCTTTCAGTACTAAATTGTATTACACATCACCATTATTCTTGCTGTCACTCGTCTTTAAGGCAGTAAAAAAATATTTCAAGGCACAAAACCTTACATCAAGAAAGGCCTAGTTTCTGCTTGTCATCAAGACTTTTATATTTTCTTTTCCTTTGTAAGGATTTTTTTTAAGGAGTAGGGTGAATTACCTCATTTTCCAATGGCCTGAGAGAATCTGGTCTTTAATTTAATTCTAGTAAACCTGGTCTTTAGTTTGGAGGTTGATGAAGCCATGATATATAAGTGAAAGAAATCTGGGGGCAATATACACATAAACAAATGATGAACAGCAGGCAAGACCAATTATAAACTCATTTTGTTTCATGAAAAATATTTACACCTCTCTGGAGAATCCTTGAAAGGGTTTTTACAACTAGTCTGCAGGTCTTTTTAAATTTTTCTAACTTACCAAACAAATGCTGTGGTTAGAAGTTCTGCTGCCATCTGATTGGGATTGGGCCATCATTGCTGCTTTGATGTAACATGAGTTTCTGTGTAGCAGGTGGTCTTTCCTGCTGTTTATAGTGCAGCCTAGGGAGGTCTGTCAGATGTAACAGCTCTTCTTTATCTGTGTGGAATTTGGGTAAATCACAATGGAACAGATGGAAAAATGCTCACATAACACCACAGTCCCACCTCTTAGTAGCAGCCTGTAAAAATTCCACAAACCCTCCTGACTCCCCAAAAGAGAGAAAGAAGCCCGATGGGTGTGTTTCTGAACTGCTGGAGGATACTCACTTTGTTTATACACAAACACAAACATAAACCTGGGCACTAAGAAAAGCAAACAACCTGAATTACCACAGCTGCTCTGTACATATATTTTACAGTTACATTCTTGATTTCTGCAGAAAAACATTAGGAAATTAAGGGTTTTTTCCCCTTATATCCTGTGCTAATCCAAAGTTCATTATTTTCTCCTTTCTTATTTTCTTCCTCTTTTTTTTTCTTTTTTTCATTCATTTTCCTTTTTGTCCTCTTATCCCCTTTACTTAACATTTTATGCAATTCTCTAATAATTTTATAAGAAAATTATTTAGTAAAACCAAATATTGTTAAGATTTTTGCCTAATTTTTTTTTTTTTTTACTTCAATGAGCAGGTTGATAAACATTCGCAAAAAATCTTCCTTTTACAAGGTTTGAAAAATCTCCTCTGTTTTTCAAAAGATGACAAAAATTACAAACATATAACAAATACTTAAACATTACTTACTAAAAATATGAATAAAAACTAACTTATGGAGAAAACTTTTAATGAAGTGAACTGCTTTAGAACAAACATTCTTGATGCTGATGGTTCAGATTTTCAAAGAAAATATTTTCTTTTCCCATACCAAAACAGTGGATTATTTAAACTAGTAACATTCCAAGTACACTACGTAATGAATTTCCACAAAATACCTGCCTGTTCTGTGGGTGATAAACAGGGAAGTGACTTATTTCTTAAATATGGCATAGACACTGTTTTGGACTGACCCTGACTCAATGCCAGGTGCCCACCAATGCTGCTCTATCACTCTTCTTCTCAGCTGCACAGGGGAGACAACACATAAAGAAAGACTCATGGGTAGAGCCAAGGGTGAAGAAAGATCCCTCACCAATTACCATCATAGGCAAAATACTCGACTTGGGGAAATTAGTTCAATTTATTAAAAATCAAACCTGGGTATGGTCATTAGAATTAAAAACTACATCTTAAAACACCTTCCTCCTGCATCTCCCCTTTTCTTGGAAGTTAACTTCACTCCTGATTTCCTCCATTTCCTCTCCTGTCAGCATCAGAGATGGATGTGGAATAGGTTTGTGGCTAGCTCATCAAATATTATTTCTTCCACTCCCTTCATTCTTCCTCCTGCTCCAGTGTGGGTCACTTCCAGGATGTGCAGTCCTTGAGAAACAGGCTGCCCAGCACAGGACCCCGTGGTGTTACGGGTCCTGCCAGAAAATCTGTTCCAGTGCAGATATCACACATGGTGACAAGGGGACAGCTTCCTCACTGTGATCTTCACCCTGGGCTACAGGAGAATCTCTGCTCTGACACTTGGAGTCCTCCTCCACATCTGCATTCGCTGATTTTGATGTCAGCAGAGTTGTTTCTCTCATATTCTCACTCCTTTCTCCCACTGCAATTGCTGCTGTGCATTTTTTCTCCCTGATCTAAACATGTCACCCCAGAGGTGCTGCTGCTGCTGATGGGCTCAGCCCAGACCCAGGGGTGGATCTGTCCTGCAGCCAACTGGCATCAGCCCTGTCACAGATGCAGGAAGATTCTGACAGCTCCTTGCAGAAACTACCCTTATAAACCTCTGGCTACCAAAGTCTACAAAGCCATAAAGACACACAAATACATTTAACAATGAAAGTTTCTTCCAAACTGTTGTTTTTTTCCATTTTTTCAATATTCTTTTCAACTCCCATTTGCGTATTAAATGACAATGAAAGGTCTCGGAAAACTGATCTCAGAGAAATGTCCATTTATCAGTAGTATAATATATATAACAGTATAATTTTATTCATCAGATAAAATTCAGGAGAATGTGTCTCTTAAATATATGATAACTGTAGATGGAAAAGATGATCAGTCCTACAGGAATTTAAATCAGCTAGCCATTGCCCAGATTCTGTTGATGTTAATTTTACTTATGAAAGGGATAAATGAAAATTCCTTGTATCAGAGCAGTGCAGTAATGATCTGCTCAGATGATTTGATATTAAGTAGCATGTAAAGGTATTTATGCATTAATATTTGACTGAGTGTTACATTAACCTCTAAGTTTAAATGCCTATGTAGTAATTCTGCCCATCTGTTACACTCAGCAAAGTCACATGTTTTGCAAGCTGGTCAGACTACTTGTAAAAGCATAGGTCAGAATTAAATAATAAGGCAGACTTATTTATCTGCAATAATACATAAACTAATTATGCATTATGTGTTTTGTTACAAGGGATGGACATTATACGGTGTATCCTCAAGCTCCATCACATAGAGAAGATTTCTGCTATTGTTAACTGATTCTTTTGTCCACTTCTTTCCAACAATTCTTTTAAAAAGGGTTTATTTTATTTATTTTTTCAAATCAATTGACAGGACACTAGATTTAGTTACAGGTATATATAGAATTAGCACAATGACGTCCTTATACGTTGTTTAAGTCTCATCATAGTAGGAATAATAATATTGTGGAGAGAGAAATGTAGCTTCCACGCAAAGCTAGTGCAGCAATTAATTCTGTTTATCATGTGTGAAGAATACTTTTCAGTAGATATATGTGTTCTAGAACTGAAGTTTTTCATTTTCTGGTACCACCCGAAAACAAAATCCTTTGTCAACTCCTTGCAATGCAAAGTCCTTTCTAGAAAGTAAACCCTTCCCTGAAGGCATTTTCTCCCTCTGAAATGTTTCCCATTAATTAAAGGTAGCACAGAAAAAGCTCTGTGTTGTCTGAGTAAAGATAAAAAAGCAACAAACAAAAAGAGTGTGAAAGAAATGGAAAAATGGAAGTGTCTTTGCAATTTCCACTTAGTCTTTGGAAAGTTACTTTTGTCTCCTTTTTACACTACTTGCTTCTGCCAAGAAGAAAGGAAATAAGTAAAGGGATGCCCCATCAAGCACCCTGTGTGTAAAAATGTACTGTAAATTTCAGAGTTAGTGCCAATGAAAACACACACCTCAAAGAAAAGCAGAATTAATCAGTGCTTTTACTCTAACAATTATAATTCTTCATTTCCATCCAAAAACCCACAACTGCTAAGTGCTGATGCAGATTTATATTTGAAGTGATTTCCAATGTAATGTTTTCTGACGTGTTTAAGACTAGTACTATCTTAGGTGAGTAAATAATAACAGCTTTCAAAGGCAGTTAATATTTTAATTTAAGATCACCAGTCTGTGCTGTCTTGCATGGCAACAATTGCGTTTCTCCCCCTACAGACCCCATGCATGCAAGTGTGCCCAATATATTATCAGATTTTTGTCACAATTTGAAGAAAAGCCTGTTAATAGAGTGTATGGGTCACTGTGAAAATCTGGTGATACTATTTAATTGATCTGGCCCTGAGTCAGGAAAATTTTAAGTATGTTTTTAGTTTTTAACTGTGCTTAACCCTGCTGATTTCTGGTAGTTGCAAATTTATTTTTAGGTTGTTGTCTTGAATGAGGGTACTCCCAGATAGCAAATCACTCTATTACAGTATTTCCATCTTTATTGTGGTTATGATTATTTTGTTGTTAAAGTGGTTTGAAATTTGGTGCAAATTTTGAAGCATAATTTTAATATAGAATTAAAAAGATAAATTATAATTTTTTATAGAGAAAATGGCCTGTATGTTCATGTTGCAAAAGTGAATTTTCTGGTTTGCATAAGCACTTGAATTGTACTGGGAATTAACACATTCTGTTAGAAATTCTCAAAATTAACCACCATGCACTTGAACAGGACCTGTTCTACTACACTGAAAACGATACTTCATTTTAAGTAATTTGTTTTTACATTATCTACCTCTCTGTACCAAAAATCAACTTTTTTTACCTTGTGATATTTTTTAGGCATTTTACAGAGCCAAAATAGATTGAGAGCTGAAAGGCTTTCTGAGCAAGACAAGTAGAAAGAGTTTTAAAAGAAGAACAAACATATCTTATGTATCCTATTCTGTTGAATATAACTTCTTAAACATATTCCACCTCTGAACCTTATTTTGAAAGTCTGTCTTAGAAAAAAAAAGTCAATTAGAATAGCAGCTACAGCTGAAGTAAACAGTCATCAGGGATGCAATGCCACTATCTGTTCATCCAGCTTGAAAATATTGTTGTGTCTGCACTTCAGCATTTCAGTCTGATGCCTAATGACTTTTGTTCCCTTTTGTTTCAGGGCTTCTAAAATATCGCTGAAAGCTGAAATCTTTCCTTTGTTTGAACTGCTAATTAGTTTGTGTATATGGATTTTATGAAGTACTGGGTGTTTAAATCATATCTCAGGTTAAATCTACCTGGAAATGTTCTGCATTACAAAATAGATAAATAAAAGCAGCATCCTAACAAACTTAAATTTTGTGAATTACATGCTTCCTCATCCTACAGATAAAATGAACCTGCAAATCTTTTACCAAACAATTGCTGATTACCCCAGTCCTCTTGTTTTAATTGTATTTTCCTTGATTAAATCCTTTGTCCAACCATGAATGGAGTCTCAGTGCTCACCAAGAAATAATGAAAACAGCATGCAATGCCAGGGTTCCCCATTTCCCTGCCTGTTTCCCTGACAGAGAAAGGTTTGTACAAATCTCACACAGCTTCTGTCACCTGATATCTGAGTTCATTGTCTAAGAAAAGGAGAAAAATTATCTACTTAACAATAAAGGTTATATTTTCATCTTCCTTAGATTTTGTAGACACTGTCTTATTAGGAATCCAGTCTGTCAGGAAAAGCAAAGTCTATGCAAAGAAATTTTTATTGGTTCTGTGTTATGTTACAGTACTTTTATTAGACGGTGACATTCCTAAGACAGCACCTGCTGCGTGGATTTGGGCTGTTAGCCAGAAAAGAAATAAAAAAGAAATGTGTGGTTTAAATCCAAGTGGCAATGGGCTTGCACTACTGTAACAAATACCCACATGCCTGAACAGTTGGAAAGTTAGAGTGAATCACAGTTGTAAGCACTGGGGATAAATATATGTATAAGTGGCACAGTTATCACCATAACTTTCAGAGAAACAAAGATATAAAATGTCTCTTCTACATCTGTTCTCTTTTCCCCTGTGACTATAACTATTGAATGATATTTTCTACCCAATATGCATGGAAAGAGTGAACTTTTCCTTTCCTTTGTCTGTGGATTTGTTAGCACACTATGGCCCATTCTACTGCCAAAGCAATAGAATCTATAATGAGAAAAAAAATAAAATTCAATTTTTCCCTGTAAATCTGGAACAGGTCTAGATTTAATGCTGTATGAATATGTCTGGAGGCAGAATTATGTCTAGAAATATTTGTGGGCTTCCAGGGCTGCTAAAAGTCTTCCCCATGTATAAAAATTCACTTCCCAGAGCCAAACGAGATCACAAACCCAAAGCAAATGTAGTTCTCAGACATGATACAAAAGATCATTTCTCATTTTTGAGTTCTGCATTTGATATTCTGGAAGTGTGATCTGGATATATGATCAAATCTGAAAAGCTAGCAATATAAAATAAAAAAAGCTGAAGAAAAAAAGACACTTAACTAGAGGAGGGAATGCATTTTTTTCTGTTTTTATTTTCCCTATGTCATTTCTGGACGTAGAATTTTCTTTCTGAATTTATATTGTGTGTTGATACACCCCCAGTCTCCTGCAATATAGGGCAGATGAAGAATTCCTTTCCATTGATCACAATCAGGTTTTGCAAGGAACATTAGACTGATCTGGTCCCTCATGCAGAGAGAACGTCTGCTTTAGAAACTAATGTCTAGCAGCAACATTGTCATTGAAAAAGAGAGTTAGTAATGTTCTGTCATTTTCTGGCATTTATCACTTTCTCAAAAGAGCAATATTTTGGCCTTTCAGACATCTGTCTGTTTAAGTTCATGGGTGTTGATTTTATGGGATTAGTCCAGACGAGCATAACTTGCTCTGAAGCAAATACAAGTAATTCCTCAGACTTTTAATGGGAAATGGGTAAGATGCAGATCACATATTCTCTGTGTTATAGTCATACTCCTGTGGCAGATACAAGACAAAAGCAAAAATTTCATGGTTTGACTAATAGTACTTATCAGAAGCCTATTATTATTGATGCAATTAGTCTACCAGCTGTCTCAGTGGTTTGGTCCTGTGCCTGGGTCAGGGCAATCCCACACACAAGTACAGGCAGGGAGGAGATTGGATCAAAATTAGCCCTGGGATGAAAGACATGGTATTTGTGGATGAAAGACTCAATATGACTCAGTAATGGGGATTTGCAGCTCAGGAAGCCAGCCACATCCTGGGCTGTGTCCAAAGCAGCATGGCCAACAGGTTGAGAGATTAATTCTGCCCTTCTGCTCTGCTCTGGTGAGACCCTGCCTGAAGTGCTGCAAGCAGCTCTGGGGCCTCCAAGACAAGAAAGATGGAGACCTGTTGGATTGAGTGCAGAGGAGAGCCACCAACTTGGTCACAGGACTAAAACACCTCTCATATTAACACAGGATGAAAGAATTGGAGTGGTTGGGTTTTTTTTCCTTATTTGCCCACAGAGATTGTGAACTTCCTATTCCCATAAATTCCTATTCCTTGATTATTGTTTGATTTTTTCTTTTCTAGATGAATTACTATTATCATCATCATCATAATCATCATTATTATTATTATTATCAATATTAATATTAATATTATTTTACTATATAATATTATAAAATGTTGCTGGTAGTTTAAATTCATTTGTGAAAAATCCTGAAAAATGTTGCATTACTGATTCAAATACTTAAAATGTTGAAAGAAAGTTCTGCTGAACCATTGCTGATATGGCCTTTGTTATTGAGGTAATCTTGTTAGGATCAATTCTCTTGCTTAGAACAACACTTTGTTCTCATCGCTCAGTGTTGCTTGATGCATTTTCCTTGTCAACTGTAGGGGGATTGGAGCTAACTAGATGATCTTTATAGATCCTTTCCAACCCAAAAAAGCCTGCACCAATATGTAGTAATTCACCCACTTTTTGCCTCCATTTCCTCCCTAGGCTATTTTCTTTTTGACCACTTTACTGACAGGTATTTACATTTTTACAAGTTGCATCACCTGAAGACCTTACCTTCAGTCACCCTTTTTATCCCAATTCCAAATGAGAAGCAATATGTTCACCACTTTGGCAAAAGAGACTGCCACTGCATGTGCTCATAAGCATGTGCTTCTTTAAAAGGCAATACATTCACTGTAAACACGTATTTTTCCTGTTTGACGCATTCCCAGTCTTTATGCTTTTTAGTGCTGTATATTGTTAACCTCAAAAACAATGCATATTTATATGCAGATTGGAAGAAAATGAATGCTTGGAAATGTTGCATTCATCAACTCTCTTTGCATTTTGAGGCTTGTCTTTTGTTCTGGTCTTTAAGACAAATTCTGCGTGCAGTGTTAAGTCATAGATCTCAGGGTGCAGCTCCGATGGGTTAATTGTCATGAAAAGGTTGAGAAGTGGTACTGGAGGTCCTGGAGGCAAGGGCTGCTATGACTCCTGGGGAGAATATGCTCTCAGGGTAGAACATGAAGTGCTGTTATAAGTGCAAGCTCACAGCTGCTCTTAAACACCTCTAGAGAAACCAGAAAAGCATGATATTTAGACAACACACAGTATTGATAAAGGTTAATTTCCCAGAGGAGATCTGGGTCAAAAGAACCCCTGAGTCCTAGGAGAAGCAGAAAGAAATCTTGTTCAGTATAACACTATGGAGATATCAGCAATATATAAGCTCTTATGAATTAATTCTTCTGTAGTCATGCTCAACATTAACTAAATCTCATACCAGACCTTGACTGCTCTGAAATTTTGGGATTTTGAAGCATTTTTGAAGGCAGTATTCTAATCTTTCTTCAAGGAACATAACTTTAAAATAAAAATTCCATAGATGTGTGGCTTTAGATGTGGGCAGGGAGTGGAGACCTGATTTTTTGCTGTGAAGGGTACAGGAATTCTATTGTCTTCATAAAGAACAACAGTCACACAGCTTTTATAGAAATTAAAAAACTGTGAACAAGTATCATACATTCATTCTTGTTCTGTTTCTTATCTCTTGTCCCCCTACAGTAGTTTTTTCTTTTATGAAGATGTAAAAACTAAAGATTCAAAAGAGAGGATTGTTTTTCCTAAATCGTGTTTTTCTTAAATAAATGGTTCTTTTTCTCATTTTAAAAACTGCTCAGGATAAAATGTTGGATGTCAGTCATAAATTTTTTTTCTGCTGCAGATCAGGAGTAATTGAACTAATATTAATGAAAATGTCACTCTAGCAATAGAAAAATGCATCCTATGAAAGAAGTTTCTTATGTCACTTTTTCTCTGACTTCTCTCACAATCCTGTTCTGCAAAGAGGAGCAGGAGGGATCTGTGGAGAACATCTTCCAACAGCCATTATCCCTCCCTGTTCATCTCCAGTGATCTGTCACATGTCACATTTTCCATCCTTAAAGGCATATGGTGGGTATTAGAGATGATTGCTGCAGCATGCTGATCCTGGCCCTACATATCCTTGTTTGACACACTAGATTGTTGAATGACATTTACTTTGACAAAAAGAGTTGCATGTGCCTTTCATTTTCTGCCTTTTTTTTTTTTAACACATCAACCACTTTCCTAAATACAATAGAGAAAGGATTTCTCTTTGGTTTGTACAGATTTTCAAACTATTGAAGAATGAAATTAATACTGTCTTTAAGATAAATAGAAAAGGTTGGGCAGGTGTCATCAAAACAACTGAATGGATTGCTTTTCTGTAAAGAGAATATGATTTCATGTGACCTCTTTAGTCTAGAATATTTAATAAATCAGTAATTATATTTTGGGCACAGTGACTTATATTACAGTGAACCGTTTCTATGCAGAAGATAAGTACAGAGTAGGACAAAAATTAGGATAAACTGTACCACATGAACTGGGCAGAGAGGAATGAAATACGTGCATATGGGAGAACTTAATGTTTCAGATGAAGATCAGCTTTTATTTGGATTCAGTCTGTGTTCTGTTACTGGCTTGACACACACTCAAGGTCAGAAAAGGGGGTAAGGGCAGACATGATATAACAATTACTTATTTAAGATTCTGAGACTGATTTCTGTTTGGTTTTGCTTGCTATTTATTTATTCTATGTCTGTTAATAAACAATAAAATATCTGATAAATTTCTGTAATTAATAAAGCACCCACAAGATAATTAGGGCTGAAAAGCTGTAGTGCCTTGGTATTTCTCTCTGTATAGAGAGCTATATAGGTGTGTATGTATAAATATATACATAGATATATATGTGTATATATACACCTATATTCACCCTAGAAAGGGTCTTCTTCAATAACAAGGGCTAGTGGTAATCAGAATCAGAAAATTTATCTTGGATTACAAAGCCAAGTTCTGTCTCTCATGAATTTGTATAGAATATTTTTTCTTAATGTATTCAGTAATGTTTTTATCAGTCCAGTCCTAAATTGCATAAGCTATGGAGTTTTGTGAGTTTTGTTCCTTTTCTGGGTGTCATTAGAAAACCTTTTGCGCTGTTTCATCACTGAAAAACATGAATATTCTTTACTTCAGTTTGTTTCTCTTTTCTACTCTTTTTTCCTGTGTTAAACAAATTTGTACAGAACTTTAGGACAGACTGTACCTCTCAAATTTCTTGGCGTCCCTATAGTACTAAGTTTCATACTGCTGCATCATTCTTTTCTTAAAAAACCCAAAATGCTATTTATTATATTTTCCTTTACACGTTCCAAAAATGTATGGAAAAATGAATGTCAGTTTCAGTTAAAGGTATTCATTACTTACTCTTAAAATTTCCTCAATTCATTATTGAATCTTTGTCAAAGGAGAAAAAGAGGGCAAAACCCCCTAGACTGGGTTTCTACACTTGCACATGCGAATACCATTTACTCACACAATATTCCATTTATTTCAGTCATTTTGGTTGCATAATATAGGTCAGGTACAGCCTTTGATTTGTGTGCTTTATTTGAACGGTACTGATAGATATCATAAAAAAATTACTTGAGAATGTGTTTGTGCATGTGGGCAAAGTTCAGTTTCACATCCAGTACAATGTGGCCTGTACTGCCTTCCTCAGTGTTTGGAGTTTTGGCTCTTGCAGGTACATTCAGCTGACAGAACCCTGCAGGTGCCTGGAGGTGTCATTCATCTGTCTGGAGTTCCTGCTACTCAGTAAACAGAGTTCAAGTGAGGCCTACATCTGAGACAGTGAGTTTTGCAAGATTAATGTTCCCATATACTGACAAGGTTACTGGGTTTGCACAAAGCACTGTTGCCCACTTTTAAAAGTAACAGTGGAAATTTCTGATTTTATTACAATTTTTCCTCACTTTGACACTAGTATAAGAATAGAGTTGGTCTTGTCTTGATTAGAACTTCATAGATATTTTTCTTTTTTTTTTTTTTCACTAGAAGGGCATTTACCTCCTCCTTCTTTCCACCACATAACAAAGGAATCTTTGTAGGTGAATTTTTAAGTTTTAGACAACATGCAATTCTGTTGTGATAACTGCCTTGATACCTAATGACTTAATTAGATAATCACATAATTGCAATAGGTAAAAAAAAAACAACTGTGCAAAATGGAATAATTAATGGAAATTAATTTTTCCTGGTAAAGAAGGAGTAAATTTTAAATTTCATAGACTTAGCTTCTCAGTGACACTAATTAGACCTTGCATTTTAATAATCTTCCATTAAAAAGCTGCTGAGAATTCAACTAGATATGGTTTTTACTCTATAGAGCCATTGTGTATGAACAGAAACATAATAATTTGAGAGGTGAGCATAGATTTCTATTTTCAGTCCTATTTTTCATATCACAAGAGCTGACTTCTAAAACCTTTGCAGAGCCCTGATTATTCGACTGTTATATTTCAAATAGTCGATTTTGATGGCAAAATAGTTTTATGTTTGGCCCATGCAAGGCACATTTTAAATAGTTGCTTTGCCCCAAATTTTCATTATCCATGACATAACTAAGGGTACTATCTGATAGTTAGTTAAGCAATTTATTATTTAGGATTACTCAATAGGTTCATTGTTATCACTTCATTAAGCACCTGAGTCGTGGTTGTTGAGATGTATTTTTAATCTAATAATCTGATATATGTTTTTATGATATTTACTATGTCATTGAAATGATCAGAAGGAAAAAAGTATATGGGACTTAAAGGAATTTTGAATATCTGAGCGATCATTTATTTACTTGACATTGATTTCAAAAACTGCCTTTCTATAGTTCATCATGTACCCTAAATATATGATCACGCCTTTGAGTCATCTCATTGTTATAAATATCCGAGATGAAATAATGAATAACATAGATTTCTGAAGCTCTTCTCTGCCTTTGTTTGTCTTTTATTTTTCTGTATGGCCAACAGTGTTAGGTCTGCCTGCCTGCACTGGATTCCTCCAAACAATGTTGGAATTTCATAGATTCTGACAATTCAATCCAATCAAAACCTCTATATCCTCCAAGGGAAAAGCTAGTTTTCTATTGTTAAAATAGAAACCATCCTTCCCCAAGGCACCAACACTGCTTCAGATGTGTGTGAACTCGCAGGCTGGATTGTAGTTGTGGAAGCACTGAGCAGAGTCAGACTGTGAAATCTGTCTGGGAAAATGAATAAATATTAAGATGCTTAGTCAAGGCTGGTATCTGAGGTTATATTGATATCTACAATGACTGCCATGCCGTATGTCACACAATCTGGACTTAATTTCTTGCTTGCTTTCTTGTGAGGGTTACATCCATGCTCCTTTTGCTCTCATCCAAGAGCAGCAATATGCTAATAAGTAAAGAGACTTCTCTGGAAGCTATTATTAACAAGGAATATAATTTACAATATATGTTACATATTTAAACAGAAACTTACAATGGCCTTTACAGATGTGGATTTGCCAGCTCTACAGAAAGAAGCTGCTTTTTGAGGTCTTGTAGTGTAATGTTTATTTTCATGCTTACCAACATCTAAGAGCAGGTTTTTGAAAGGCTTAATTACACAAAAAAAAGGAAACTAAAAAAATCTCTCTTTAGTTATTATACTCAGTTATAATAAGCTCTAACTGGTCTTGAAGGGAGTTAGTACCTGTACACCTTTTTAAGAGGTATCTAGTCCTAGAAGAGAAAGCCTATGGTGATATATTTCAACTTTAATTTAATTTTTTTTTTTTTTGCTTTAACCCATCCCTCGCTGCTTCAGAAACACTAACAATAAAAAAAATGAAAATTTGATATCAAAGGAAATAGTAATTAACATTATTTTAAATGTATTTATTTAAACCCAGGCTTTACAGTCTCACTCACGATCCATGTGATTCAAGGATTCCAGCCTTTACTGTCTTGCTGAAGTACAGAAGGGAGTGCTGGAAGACAATAGAAAATGTTTCATCATTTGCCAAGCAAGTCTGCACACCCTCAAAACTAGTGGCAATAAATCTCCTGTATCTCACAGGACTATAATAACTGTAATAATACAGTTTCCCCATGAGTATCCTGGTTTCAGGATTGATACTTCCCCAGGGATGGAATGTCCTCATATTTATCAGGTACTTACAAATCACTCTAAACGTGAAGCTAAAATGAAGAACTCAAGTCTAGCTACTAGCCTATAATCAAATACTGTTTAAAATATACAAATTAAATAAAATAATAGTAAACATGTATTTTGCCCTTTGATTTAGTCTGAGAGATATCAGCTGCAGTTTATTGAAAATAAGACAGTGTACTGAAATAATGCAAAATGCACACAGAAATTACCACAGCAACAGTCAGAAGTGTTTTATAATACTGATTGCAGTGAAAATCAAAATCTGGTACTATGGGTTATGGTCTGCTTTAAATAAACTATAGCATAAATAAGTTTTACATATAGATGGACCTACAGTCTTTAAAATCAAGTATGTAATTTTGAAAAAAAATTATCTTTTTGGTTTTGTGCTTTAAGATTTAATATTCTGCAGAAATGAGCCACTGCTATTTTCAAGTAATAAGTCTGAGTCTACCTTAAGCTACTGTTTATTGCTCTTTTCTATTAATTGCTTAGTAAACAATGATTTTTTGTTATGAAATTTTTAATTTTTCTATGTCATTACTATTATAGAAAAAGCAAACCCATGTATTTGGCATGCATATACGTTTGTGGGTAGCACTAATAAGTAGTTACTTGTGAATCATCCAGTCTAGTGTCTTGCATTGTTTTATGCAACTTTTAAAATTTTTGCTGAATTGCCTTCATAATTAGATTCTATCACAAGAGATAAAGTCCATAAATTATTCTGGATTAAATCAATTTACTTAAAAATAAACATTTGATTTTTTTGTCTTTGCAGTAAATCAAATGACTAATTTTGAACAAAAAGCATTCCAAAGAAATCAAAATAACTATTCATATAGTTCAGACCCTAATTCTTAGTTTGGTCATACTCATTTTAGAAAGTAATGGATCACTTCAGCTTTCTCTATTACTGTTAATTGTCAACAAGTGTTGACAAAATATGAATATAAACACTTGCTCAGGACTTCAATATTTTTAGATTACAGTATGGTTATTTACACATATTTTCTTCTTCTATATTGTAAAATTCTTGCAAGGATTTTTTGGTGACTTTTAATTGGGAAAAGAAAAAAACCATGGTAATAATGGAAATATTTGTGCGTATTCAAAATTATTCAGAAAACTTTTACCCTTTTAAGTCCTCCTTGCAGATATAGTCTGACAGATAGGTAGACAGATGGACAAATAGAATTGGCAGATAGGGATCACAGTTTATTTTCCTAGTGAATAAGTTGATTACTTTAGGAAAGCTGACTATACAAACACAGGGAATGGAAGAAAACAGATGGTATGCGTTCCAATGCCTGGTGGCTGTTTGAGCATTAAACATTCGTCTGAACCAACTCCTTGTAAGTTAAGAATTTGTATTTTTTAATATCTTCCATTAAATAAAGGCCCAGAGAATGGGGAAATAATGAAAGAAGAACGGGTTTGTAATGACATTTTGAAGATTTAAGCATCCTTTATGCTTAAAACCCAGTAAACTGTTATTGAAAAGTCTTTGTTTATAATGAGGAAAATAAAAATACATACTAGTAGAAATGGAAAAGGTAAAACCCTTAAGAAAGTATGCAAAACCTCATTCAAAACAGTTTATTCTTTCACGAAGATATTTTACACCAGTCATTTCTAAGAAGATCTTCCATTCCTGGTGACTCGATAGAAACATTAGCTTGCAAGTCTGCTTGCAGATGAATGGTGGAGTGCAAGCTCCTAAGTTTTATATAACTGCTGTCCTAATAGCAGAATCAATGACATTACACAAACCTGGCTCACACCCATCACCTGCATTTACAATGAGTTGCTGTTCATTGCATGTGTGGTTGTTGTTTTTAAGTCACTGAGGATTAAGAAAGAGAGAAAAATGTACTACAGTCCAAAGTCATGAAGGGGAAAGTGTGTTAGAGCCACATACACTGTATATTTATTTACTTATGATGAGCCCCAGCCACGAGTCATCAGCTTACAGTTTCTCTTACAATCACCCTCATTGGCTATTCATGAACAGGTCATGAATAGCAGGATTATATCACTTTGTTTTTCCTTCCTTAATAGAAGCTATTAAAGAGTCACTTTTCAGATTGGTATTATTAACTGTTTGTTAGGCTATATTATATGAATAGTGCTTTCCTTATTCAGAAGAGGAGAACAGCATAGAGAACTGGAAATGGTTTGAGAAGTAATATGAACATCAAATTATTTGTAAGACAGGAAATAATTGGTATACATTGGCAAATGTAGTTTGAATAAAAGAGCTGAATACTGGCCTATTGAAGGAAATAGTTCAGACTGTTATTCTGAAGAGATCTGCCCCACTACCCTCCAAATTGCTTGTATTGCTTTTCAGATTGGTATATTTTAAGGCCAAAAAAGGGCATTTACATCTTAACCTAATGACTAACAGACTACAGGACAATCAATTTCACTAAGTGATCCAGAGAGACAACCACAATTTTATAACATAGAAAGAGGCAACCAAACATACCCAAACTTCATTTTAAGTGTTGAAGCCCCCTCATTCCATGGCATAAAGGATTTACTGCAGCTCTGTCTAAGATGTCCCAAAGGTTTAATACCTTCTTCATTAAACATGTGTAGTATGATCTCAGTCTGAATTTGTGTAGCTCTGTGTCATCACTTTTGGGGAGCATTTTAGTTAACTAAGGACTGTGAACAAGTAGAAAACCTTAAATAACATAAGGAAAAAATTCTTTTACTATGGTAAACATCATGTCTTATCTTGAAAATAAACAACAATTGAGGATTTTCTTACTCTCACTTGTTCAAGAACTGAATTTCAGAGCCTCTTATCCAGATATGTGTCGTTTGAGTGATAAAAAGTAAAATACATTGTTTATTTGTTGTTTAGGGTTCCAAATGTCAGCAACACATTTACAAAAGGTGCATAAGTAATATCAATAAATTTGTGCCAAGATGATTTTGCTAGAATATTCAGACCTTTTTACAAAGATCTTCAAACTCAAAATAATATTTCCATTTCTTTTCCATGTGATCTTTCTATGTAAAATACAAGAGTCACACATGCCAATTCAAAAAGAGAAATTTTAATCTTGTTTTTTTCTTCACAGTACAATTTTATTGGAATTTATAAATCATTTTTATCTTCTTCTGATTCAGAATACTAAATGCATTATTAAAATGTCAGCATTTCTTTTCAAGCTGAAGATCAGGTGTTAGCCACACATGTAGTACTCTTGAAATCTAAAATTTATCGCTACTGGGAGAAAGAAAAAATAAGAGCTACACAAGTGAAAAGTTTAGCAGAACATGATGGACTTCAGCAGTTATTGCATAAAAGGCCTAATACTTATTTTAATGCTTCATTTTAATTCAATATGAAAACAACATTCAAATCAAAATAAACAATACATCAATCAACCATTCTCCAGATTGTATCCAAGAAACCTCTCACAGAACAAATAGCATGGCTGTATGTCTGCCACAGAAAGCTAAAAGACAAGAGGAAGCATGCTAGGATTTTATTATAGATGTGGGGGTTTTTTGTGGTGGTTAACATTGATTTTAGCAAAAATCCTCAGCTATTCTGTTGTTCAGGTGTTTTTGAGTTTATATATGATCATGTTGTTCAAGCTTTGTGAAAATTAGAGAGGTTTACCTAAAGTTAAGAGATCAAAACTCTTTTGTCTTCTTTATTAATATATGCTTGAAATATCAACATCTAAGTCACATTCAGTAGTGATAACAAGATCTTGTGATAGATAGTAAATGCTGGGAGGGAGTTCAGCTGACCTCTAGGCCAAGCCCCTGCTCAAAGCAGTGGATATGAAATTAGCACTTGCATCAAGTTTGATCTTGAGAGCTTCCAAGCATAAATACTGCTTAACTTTAATGAATGATAGATACTTCCAACACTTGTTTGTCCTCACAAAGAAAAAAATACTCTTAGAGATAGTTTTAACCATTTTTGTTTCAATTTAGGCCTATTTTTCATCTTGCTGTCACATACCCTGATGGAGAGTCTGGTTCCATCTTCTCCATATCCTTCAAGTATTAAGTTCCCCCAAAGATGCCTCTTCTACAGACCGAATATGCCCTGGACACTCAGTCTCTCTTCACTAGATAAGTGCTCCTAACAAGCTCTTTCAGTCATCTTGGGAGGATTTGATGATCTTCTGTTTATTGACATCTTTCTCATAATGAGAGACTTCAGATTGGATAAAATATTTCTGGTGTTGCTCTTATCCTAGGAGCTGACAGGTAGAGGTGACCAGAAGGATGAATTATAAAAAATATGTGACAATGTTGTTTTGCCTTTTGGAGGGGGAACAGTGTCTGTATCTAAAGGCATTAAATATTTGTTAGCAAATATCTCTATGATATTATGGAGTGGGCACAAATGTGTTTGAAGGACTGTTATATGTATGTGTAATCAAATGGACTCTTAGGATTCTCCACAAAGCTTCCAGAATGTGGGTGGACATTCTTTTTCCATAAGATGCCATCACAGAAAAAGCTTCAATAAGGATGATGATTCTTCACCCCAGAGACTGGCAGCAGGAGGATTTGCACAGCATGATCAGTAAGGAAGTGATATATATCACTAAGTTCAAAATCTGCTCTTTAAAACCATTTTTAAAATGGTTTCTCTTTAAAACCATTGTTTTAAAAGTACAGAGTTATTTTTTAAACTTTTTTTCTTTTTTGCTATATTTTTGATTCCCTGAAGACAGCAGGGTGGTTGTATAAATATTTCACCATATTACAGAGGCAGGTACACATATGCACATATAAATCTATAACTATATTGTGTTTATATTTGCAATGTTATTGGTATGGTGACAATATGTCATGTTTCTATGAAAAAGAGGAATATGACAGGGAGGAAACACACCCACAATAGAGCAACACACTAGTGCAAAGATTATTGTATCTTTCCATGAAACTTTGCTTTCAAATCTGCACATTTTTTTAAAAATGTAGAATATCAGCACTGAATTCAACACTCTTAACTTGTTGAAGGATCTAAGACAATGTGTTTTCCCTTGTCTCTTTAATTCAGACTGATGTACAGATTTATATTGCCCACAGAAGTAGCCGCAAGGGCAGACTAACACAGTGACTGTTTCAAGAGAACAGAAATTGTGCCAGGGGATATTCATTCCAGGATTTTCTTGTGCACTTTGCCATTAGCATCTGCAGTTTGCATTTGTGAAATTGCTTCAATTATATGATATTTCTATCAGAAAACTGGTTACTAATTTCTCCACAATCTCCTATCAGAAGCACAATAGAAAGACTATCAATAAGAAGCTAAAAATGTCTTGTCCAATCAGTTGGAATCACCAACTCAGAACTGTACTTGCAGAGCTACAAGTTCAGAGATAAATACATATTACAGGAAAGAGGTTTTTTTTTTTCTTTTTTGTATTATTTTCCTTTTATTTTGGCTGTTTTAATAAAGAATAGGGCCTCAAATTTTAACTTGTACCTCCATCTATGAAATCTAGTCTTTTGAGATTTTGTTTTGGTGGGGGTTTTTTATAAAAAGTTGCCATACTCATACAAGCATGAAACTAGTGTCTTCTTAAGTATAAATTGAAGTAGACTTGTCACTGCTTATAAAGAAAGGACACAAGAACTTTTTGTTACAGATTTCATTGGTAGCATCAAAGCTAGGTTTTTCAACAATACTTAAGTTTCCATGTTCTTATTAATTATACCTGTTCTGTATGTCAATGACTATCAAATTTTCTTCTTTGAGAAGGCCTTCCAGCCATGTGGTGGCATGAAAATGTACCTGTCTTTTCAACTAATCTCTGCCAGTACCTTGTAAATTGATATCTGTTTTAATCGCCTTGGTGCAACAGTCTTTTGTGGTGAAGTTTTGCCTCCCCTCCTAACTCTAATGAATAGACTCATTGTTGAAAATGTGGTGGTTAAACATTTACTAATCTTGACTGTCTGCAGAGATGCAGAAACATGTTGGCTAGTCAGACGGGTGGCTCCTTTTCATGTGGCATTACAATACAGATAATTTTTATGTTCTTCTGTTTCTGCGCCAGACTCAGTACACACCCACCCCAGTCTTTTTCCTGTGTCTTAGGGCTCTATGTGTGTGCATGCCTAGAAGGCTGATTGCTGAGCAAGTTTAACATGATCTCAAGGGAAGAAAAAGCTGAATTTATTTAAAATAACTAGTGTGAAAGTATGGCAGAGTGGTTTTCTGCTTAATAAAAGCGCTAATTGTCAACTACAAAAATGTCCTTAATGAAGAAGTAAGGTCACCTGACCCAATAAGATCCAATATTTGCATTTGGAGGCTATAGAAAAAAAAGTTTTGAAGCAAGTGAACTTTTTATTAAACCTGAGAATTGGAAAAAAATTCAAGTCAGTAAGATCAACCCCAAATCACCATACCTTTTATTTTAGTGTGATTGTTTTGTTTCAGTTTTTCAAAACCTTTTCCTTTGTCTCTTTTCCCCTAATTGTTCTCGTCTCTAAAATAAATCTACTACTCTTGATATGGGTTCATGTTATGTGTGGGATGGTAGAACCTTTAACATTCTTTTATCCATGAAGTACAGGCCTGCGTAGAACCTGACAGCTTTTTAGCAGCACCCAGCAGCTTGTCACAGTAACCAGTGCAAGAAATTGTGAATCAAGCTAAGCATCTCTTGGATCGCTCTGAAAGAATTCACTTAGAGTACATGTGGGATGCATTCAGTGTTCTTCCAGTTTAAAAAATTTTCTCTATGAAAAACCATGTAAAATTTGTCTTTCTTCTGTGCTATTGTGTAACTGTTTTCTGCCACACCTACCTCTTCAGAGCTGTATTATGCTTCTGGTTAGTTTTAAGCTCCTTATGATAGGGAAGAGTATCTTTTTTTTCAACTACTTGGTAGGAATAAACAGGGCATTTCAGAAAAGCAGATTTCTAAGGTGATACCAGCTTTTTCTCAGGTGAGTGTTATGGTTTTTGGAACTCTCTGACCACTACCCACTTTCATTGAAGTCAATTAGTTTTGTAATACTTAACAGCCATTGATCTGACTTTTCATTCTGAGCTTGCTTGCATTTGAGTAAGTGGTGATGAACTGTAGAAAAGTCATTCCCAGACTGTGTGAATGATAGTACTACTCTAGAATTTGTTATATCTCTGCTTATATAGTATAGTATATAAAATATAGTGATGATCCATCCTGAAATATAAACAAATCCAGATTGAAGAGCAGAAGACCTGAGAAAGAAGGGCTTAAAATTATTTCTCATTCTGTCCTACCTGAATGCAACAAGGTCAGTGTAAATTTATCATTTTCACTTTCCGTCTGCAGCCTGAGATGTATTCTGTCCCTCCTGGAGTTACTGGGTTTGGGAACTGTTGGTACAAATGGTTTGTGGGTAGGCAGTAAAGAGGAAAACATCAATGATTTGTCTATAGAGTGGAAGCTAAATGTGTTACACAGCTGCTGTTTTCTCTGTAAGGTATAAGTAATCCTTAGAGGGTGAGACCTATGAAATACAACAGCCATGGTCTGAATGGCCTGGTGCCACCAGAGCAATTTCCTTCAAATGATTCTATTCAGTGTTAACCAATAGCACATGAATCATCAGGCCAAATTCATTTCAGATGTACAACTCTCTTCATTCTATGCATTTGATCACTGGCTGGGATTAGGTGAAACATGTAGAGTAGCAGTGTGCACTTCCCATAAAAAACTGCATATGGGCTTTTGCTGGAGTGAATGACTGTAAATATTCAAGAGCAAAGAGAAGCAATGGAAATTTTGTGGCTATGACTTTGAGTTGATAGTACAAAAAAAGATTTCATCATAAAGTGGAACAGTTCAGATATTCAGTTTTCCGACAAAATGACATACACCCCCTATTAAGAACAGTCACATGAAAAGAAAATAAATACTATTTTAATTGTGGTTCTTTCTGCATATGTTTTCTAAGAGATTGTTCTGAAATGGCATTTTTTTATGTAACAATCATGTCTTAAGTTTTCTTTTTTTTATCCTGTAGAAGTGAAATTGAATGATTACTTTTCAATCCCTCTGCCAGTTTTTACAAGGCCTTAATCTCATTCAAGAGATAATAGACTAAGGAATATATTGAATACACTGGGTAATTAACTGAAATTGAAGTCATTAAACAACTAGAATAAGTGGCAGTTCCTACAGGCAGAATTTGAAAAAAATAATAGCAGCATGGATGATAATAAAGAACTATTTCAGAAGCATGAACAGGAGAGACAGAAGATTAAGCATGTGCTGTGGCTTTTTCTAAGTTCTAATGAACATCTTTCCTGTGTGTATGTACCAGGTCTGCACATAAATATTTTTGCTAACATAAGGAAAACTCGATCAATTCTGTGCGTAGGTAACTAAATTCTACTCATAATTATCTATCTGTTAAAATGAAATTTTGTTTATATATGTTCCACTGTAAGTGGTTAAGTTTCCAAAGCTGTCAAAATGTTTTTAAAATTACTTCTATTTTGAGATTAGGAGCCTGAATTTTATATTTGGATGCTGAGCACTATACACTAGCCATCCCAAAAAACAAGAAAGCCAATAGTATCCTGTTTGACTTGTTGCTTGAATGGAAAAGGAATTTTCTGATTGTGTTTCTGTTACAGCCAGATACAGTTGCTGTTGAAGATCTAATGGTTTTCAACATGGTATCAACAAACATGGAAGGGATGTATGAGACCCTTTAATTTGAGGAGTTTGTCTATACAAACCTGTAAGTATATAACAGGAATTGGAAATCATAGCATCATAGAATAGTTTGGGTAGGCAGGGACATTAAAGATCATTTCATTCCGAACCCCCTTCCGTGGCCAGGGGCATTTCTCTCAACTTTTCTGGGCAACCTCCTCCAGTGCCTTACCACGTTGAAAATAAATAATTTCATGTTAATATCTAAAGAAACCCTGCCCTCCTTCAGTTTGAAGCCATTACCCATGTCCTATCAGTACATACCCTTATAAAAACTCCCCCTCTATCTTTCTTGTATGCCCCTTGAGGCACTGGAAGACTGCTACAAGGTCCCCTTGGAACCTTCTCTTCTGAACAACCAGGCTGAGCAACCCCAGCTCTCTCAGCCTGGCGTAATAGATGTGCTCCAGCCACCTGATCACATTTGTTGCCTCCTTTGGACTCATTTCAACAGTTCCTATTTTGGGGGCCCCAGAGCTGGATGCAATATGGGTTCTCATGAGAGCTGAGTAGACCATCAGAGTATCAAGATACATAAAATAGATGCATAGACTTTATTCCTCTTGGCAGAAAAAATATTACTATGCCAAATACTTTGCTCTTCTTGGTCAGGTCAGGTGAGGGGCAAACGCCAGGATCACATAGAAAGATCCCTTTGAAATAGCACTCCTGAAATTCTAAAAATCTACTTCAAAAGTACACGAAGACTGGAAAAGGACTTTTCCAGTTGTTTTTCTACTATAGTCAGATACATTTGCTGTTGAAAATCTTGTGGTTTCCATAACTGGGACCTTCTAGAGCATCCCATAGCTGAAGTCACTGTTCTTTCTGAAACAGTAGATGAAAGTGAATTTAAATGTGTCTAAATTTCTACCCACACCATATGAATTTGCATTGGTGTTGTGTCAGAGAACATTTTTCTCCTGCAGAATATGCACAGTGTTGTCTCAGTCTACCTCTAACAATGGTAAACTGTTATTACCCTTTCTAGTGGCTTGACTGAGGTTAGACATCAGAGGGCAAATCAGGAGGGAAGAGATGAAGATGTAGGAATTGAGACTGTAGCTGTAAAGAAAACCTTTAGGTACCCACATCACCAATTCACTGGAGCAAGAACTATGACCATGCATCACTATGAAGCTGAAATTTAATTCTTTCTCTGTCTGAGACTGGAGTTTGTATATATCTAAAGTGATCAAGCTGATTGCAAGTTGCACGTGTTTCAGATTTTAAGTAACGATGCTTATCACAAGACTAGAGTTGGATTTTAAAAAAAGGTCCTGCTTCCTATAAAACCCAGACTTTATAAACAATTACAGCAATACATAATTATATAGAGTAATTAAAATGGTGATTGCAATCTCTTATTTCCTCCCTACATTTTTCTTCTGTACATTTTTTTTTTTTAATAACCCTTTTAACAATGAGGAATCCTTTGAGAAAGATTTCTGGAGGATATGAATGGCAGTAATTCTATTTGCTAAGGTTGACTAATATAATAGACAGTATTTTAAAATTAACTGTGATGAGTACTTCTGTCTACAGCTGTTAATCCCTTCTTAGGAGATTAATGCAACTCTCATGGAAAAATCTCTAGGCAGGGATAGATTTGATTCCTAAATAAATTAAAGCTAAATCTAAATAGAACTAACACATGATTTGAATATGAACATTTGGTAAATTTCTCACCAGCAAGGTATTTTGTGTTTTGATATGGCTCAGACAATAAATTACTCTCTCTCTTTTGCTGCCTGATTGTTTTTTTTACATTGTGTGCTGGTGTGAACTTCTAGTAAAAATAAAAATAGCAGCTAATATTCTTAAAAAGGAGGGATGAGGATATGATGACAGGTTTCAAAAGGTACTTAGGTTAAAATATATACAGATATATTGTTAGCAGAATTTTTAAATGAAGTAATTAACAACTTTTAAAAAAATTACTGTTGTTCAGGGTCCAGAATAAAAGCTTAGTTTTCGAATACCTGAAATTGCAATTTGAAACTTTCTATGTTCAAATCCTTTTGTGAAGCAGAATGATTCTTTACAGATTTACAGCCAAGACAAGAATAGAACACTTTTTAAATCACTTGTAAATTTTTGAAGTATTACTAGAAAATATGGCACAGATACATACAGTGCTAAGTTTTATAAGATGGACCTGATTTTTATTTTTTTGTAAATAGAGGATTTGTATCATTTATGGAGGAAAGTACTGTGTGAGATTTCAGTTAAACATAGTTTAAGGTATTACCCGATCTTTATGAAGTAAATCTCCTTCCTAAGTGCAGTAGAGCAGAACTGGTTGGATCCATTACAGTAATTTGTTGCTTTCTCTAGAAGATACTAAACTTCATGAACTTTCCATAGATTACAGTAAGGAGAAATTCTCTCTGGACATAAAATGCACACTTAGCAACTGAGATAAGTTGAACATGGCTCCTGCTGGCTCAGTCAAAACGATATTCCTCTCGTAGAATTTTCAGTATTCCTCATGAACTGCCTTCGAAGTTTAATTCTTACTGAAGTTGAGGGGATTGCCCTCTTTTGTCCTATTAGTTCAACTATAAGACAGCTTTGTTATTTCAAAACCATGGGTGTCCATTACTATTTTTGCAGAACAAATATGATTATAGTAAGAACTTTCATATCTTCTAATACACAGATTGCTTTTTTCTTCAAGATCTTGTTTAACTGAAAAAAATTTAAATAAGATCTATAACTGCTGACATTGGAAAGTTATTCCCCACTCTCCCCACCCCGCCTCCCCCTTTTCCTTATATTGGTTTGGGAACTCATATTTCTCTTATTTCTTATGCATTTACACTAACTTTTCAGAAGAAACTCTGAAAGAAAATGGAAAATTAAATTTTCTTTGAAATTACTCAGTTTATAGTTGTTTAGAAATATGTCTGATCATGGTACTTATACTTTTCTGGCCCAGATTTAGCATGCAGTAAAACAGCTCTGAGAAATCAAGAGTGGCCAATAGTTTTTTATACTCTATTAATTATAATAAATTTTATTTAAAAAATAATTAGGAGACAGAAATTAGTAGGAATATTACCATAAACTATAATCATACTTTAAATAATGCCAAGATGAGCTGCATGATGCATATCCTGTTTGTTCCAGGTATGTATATTTACAGAGAATTTAATAAAATTATTTGCTTCTTCTAATCTCTGCTGGTTTTGGCTGTGGCAGAGTTCATTTTCTTCACAATGGCTGGTGTGGAGCAGTGTTTAGGATTTGTGCTGAGCACAAATAGGTTGATAACAGAGAAATGTTTTTGTTATTGCTGAGCAGGGCTAACATGCAGCCGAGGCCTTTGCTCCTTGGAAGCTGAAGCTACATGGGAGGTTGGGAAAAGACCCAGCTGGGACAGGTGACCCAAAATGACCAAAGGAATATTCCAGAACATGTGACCTCATGCTCAGCATATAGAGAGGAGGGAAGTAGGAGGAAAGAGAGAGGTATTTGGAGTGATGGAGTTTGTCTTCCCAAGTCACCGTTACATGTGATGGGGCTCTGCTCTTCTGGAGATAGGTGAACACCTGCCTGCCATGGGAAGCAAGGAATTAATTCCTGGTTTTGCTTTGCTTGTTAAGATGGCTTTTTCTTTCCCTATTAAATTGGTTTTATCTCAAACCATGAATTTTCTGGTTTTCATCCTTCTGACTCTGTCCATGATTCTGCTGGTAGGGGGTGAGTGAGTGGCTGTGTGAGGCATGGCTGGGGTTAAACCATTACATAGTCCAATATATTATTGGTCAGAAAAATCAGTGGTTCAGTGGGGAAACATAGCAGGAGGATTTCCTTTTTCACCCAAGAATTTTATTTCTACTTTCAACGTGCTCCTCTTCATCCTCCAAAAAAAAAAAAAAAAGCATTCTACTGCTCAGAATTCAGAAGGTGCAATACTAATCTCTGTGAAAAAAATCTCATCTGAAGATCTTCTAAGAAGGTTTGCTTTAACTCCAGCATCTAAAGAGCATATAATGAATGGCTGGTGACCTATTTTTTGCTCTTTAAAGCTTTATGAATTTTGCCCTAAATCTCAGAGTCATCTACGACATGCTTTCTAAGAGAATTTTAAAATTGGGATGAATTGGAATGGAGTCAAGACTGTAGTGTCACATCATTCAAAAAGAAAATATTGTATTTTTAAAATTTCTGGGATAATAGTAATATCTTTTCTTGGCTTTGAAATAAAGGGTCCAGTGAAGATTTAATATTCGAATGTCAAATGAGGAGTTTCTGAAATCCCCTAAGTCTCATCTCCACATTTTTATTTCATAGGCTGATGAAAAGTCATATGAAAACAGAAAAGGTTTTACAGATGATACAGAGATATTTTAACTCCAGACATAGCTACAGGCCATGAAGAGTAATGCAGTGTCCATGGTGTATCATGCACAGGGAAAGACAACAGAATATATTGAAAGTCTGAGTCTGTTTTATTAATTTCCTGATGGATTTTCAACAAACCAATGCGATTAACAGATTGAGATAGGCTTTCGTTATGCTTATCATCACTTTTAGCAGTACATCAGTTAGCTAACTCAACTTGACAAACAATCAAGTGCTGTTGTATTTAAGTAAGAAAAGTAAGAAAATGAAAGATTGTCTTTCTTTACAACTCTTTTCAACTGTCCAACTCTATCATTCAAAGCTTTTAAACCCACCCTGTCCTTCAAAATGCAAATGTAATAGGACTTCAACAACTACTTGCAAGTGAGGACATGGTTAGTTTTTCAGCACATAGACAGAATTTAAATACTTTACAGAAAGGGAGCTTGTTATGTAGCCATGTCACATCAGCCAGAGAACTATTGTAGAGCATTAAAGAGATAAGAAAAATTACAGCTAAATTAGATATTTTTAAAAAGTGATGAAATACATTATAAAACAACAGTAGGGTCGTTTTTTATCTATTTTAAGGAAAATGGTTAATTTAGCACTTGAATGTAAATATGCCTTCTCCATATGCCAAGAAATGTCAAATGAGTGTGGTATAATTACTCTGACACTATCCAAGTATTATTCTGTGCAATCTAAACACATATTGTGTTTTCACGAAATAGTGGTAGACAGAATTAAAAAAAAAAAATCTTCCTAGACTGAAATAGCCAATGTTGATAGGTATTGCGTTATTATAAATTGTGTTTGCCTCATGTGTAATTAAAATAAAAGAAAAAACACAACATTAGTAAAGAATGTAAGACTGACAGTTCAAAATGATAAATTCTCCCTTCTGGATCAGGTAGAAATTGAGGTTTAAGGGTGATTACATTCTTTATTGCATTTTATCCTCTGCTGTATCATTCCTCAGTTGTCCTAACATTATAGATCTACTTCAACATTAAGACTACTGTAAAGGAGAAAGAACATGAAAAGAAGTTAATTTTCCAAAAGTTGTTACATCCTCCATACTGAAGATATTAACAATGCAGGAAGTATGTATGATAGTGATAAAATCTGCAATGTAGGTAACTGCCACCTTCATCAACATGTTACATACCAAGTAAACAGGACCAAATAGTTCATATAGCCTCCAGATTCTCTTATGTATAGCTTTTTCAAATATAACTGGCATGAGATGGTTTGCTAGCTACATCTTTACATTAGTTATGCATTCCTCCCTAAAAATATGACTGAGCATTTTGGAAAGGCATGTTTGTTTCTCATGATAGTGAGTCAACATCAAAAGTAAAATATATGGGCTTTTCACATTAGTTTTCTTTATCTGAATACTATCAAGATAGTTTGCCATTAGGACACTCCTTAATATTTCTTCCTATCTTGTGTTCAGACATGAATTTAGAAAAAAGGAAATAAAAAAGTCTTAGATTGTCCTACCAAAGGTAGTCTGAAAACTGAGTGTACCAGTGCACACAAAATCATAGAATTGTAAAACGGTGTGGACTGGGAGGGATCTTAAAGATGCTTTGCTTCCACTTATCCTGCCATGAGTAGGGACACCTTTCACTAGATCAGGTTTCTTAAAGCCTCATCCAACCTAGCCTTGAAACTTTCAGGGATCTACCCCAACTTCTTCAGGTAACCTCTTCCTCATATGTCCACCAGCAAATGTATGTTATGAATAGAGACTAAGGTGTGAAATAAAAGGTACTAGATAGATATAAAACATGGTGGTGATGACAGCATCTTTGTTCATTTCAAAATTGTGATGGACATGTTTCTCATGCATTAAGATTTCTTATTTGATGGATGTGCCATTCTGCAAGTTGGTGGTTCAACATTAACTTTAATGGAAAGAGACAACACACTGTGCCTCACTTTCAAAATTACCATTGCTGCCTATATCAGCACTTAAATTGGACTGGAGGAAGTGCCATATCCATCCATCATTGCCAAATGATAGATTTTCATCAGTTCTTAACAAAATTGAATTGCTTGGACAGTCTGCTGAGATAAATTTAATGGTCTTTATGAAAAAGAATATTCTTGGCCTGGCCAGCTGAATATCAACAACTCAAGACGAGTTCATAGAACAGTAATACACTGCATAAGGAAAATCTTATACCAAATGACATTGTTCTATCCCTACAGGTTTTTAGTTGCTTATCATGTATCTCTTATATTAGCTAGGACTGTGTTATTTTCCCATGGGTTTAAATTTGATTTGATTGATTTTGTAAAATCAACCTTAAGAGAAAGTGTTAACAGGAAATTTTATCCTAGTTATCTTCTTAATGAATAGATGTGCATTCTTGAGTCTGAAATTAATATGGAAAGAATACCAAATAATAAATATAAATTTATGGTCTTAGAACCGAGTAGAGTGAGCAGGAAAATGAACAATGTTATGTCTCTGCTATGAATTTAATATAGTTAAATGAAAACCTACCTATACACATAAAACCAAGCTTGAACCAATTCCAAGACCTGAAATTAAGCACTGAATCCTCATGTAACTGTTGCAATAAACTGTTAAATATAGAAACAGAATTGTTTGGGATGGAAGGGATGACCTTAAAGATCATCTTGTTCCAACACCCCTGCCATCAGCAGGAAAACTTTTTACTAGACCTCAGAGCCCCATCCATTCTGGCCTTGAGCCCTTCCAGGGATGGGATATTCACAAGTTCTCTGGGCAGCCTGTTCCAGTGTCTCACATCCTCACATTAAAGAATTTCAACTTTAGTTGTCAACTTAAATGCATTTCATCCTTGTAAAAAGTCCCTCTCCAGCCCTCTAGGTGGCCCCTCCAGGTACTGGAAAGTCTCCCTGAAGCCTTCTCTTCTCCAGGATGAGCAACCCCAACTCTCAGCCTGTCTTAATAGGAGAGGTGCTCCAGCTCTTTAGTGGCTCCTCCTCATTTCAACATGTCTATGTCTTCCTAGTGTGCTTCCATATTTGAAATAATTATTGCAATTTAATGTTCCCCTTAGGTTTAAAGATGTTGTCCCAAATTAACACCAATCCTAGCAAGAAAAAGAACTAATGGTGTGTGGCATACCTGGCAAGGTAGATGGCCTATCTTTGGAACACCCAGAACAAGTTGTCAAGCTTAATTTATTCGATTATAACACTTTCTTAGACCAGGAGTTAACTCAGTGCTCAGACTCCAGGTAATGCAGAAGAGGGTATCCAGGATACAGTGGCATAAAGGAGGAATATCCTAAGAGTTTCATAATTAGCTGTAAATGTGAGGAAGGACAAAAATAGGGAAAGCATTTATTCTAAACATTTAAACATTAGATTATCCATCCAATGGAGCTGGGAAAGGAGGGTTTTCAAGAAAATATACCAAAAAGGGAAATAGTAATAGGTCTTTTGGTCAAAAGATCGGGGTTATTTTTCTACTTTGTTTTCAAAAATTGAAAAGCAAAATGCAATTTTTTTTAAAATAATATTTATTATATTACTATTGCCAGTTATTAACATCAATATCTTTTATATGTGTAAATATTATTGAAAAAAACAAAAAAGCCCTCAAATTAAATTAAAGCATGTGCAAGACAAGTCCCCTTCAAATACCAGAATTTATGCCAAAAAACTGTGCTTTATTAGATACTATCACTGAGATTTATTGGACAGATATGCAGAACTTCAGTATTTACACATGATAGTGTGACCTTGTTAATTTTAAAGCTGGAAAAGCTTTTCTAAAAAAAAATTCTTTTTAATTCCCTCTTCTTTTCTGGGAGGTACTTTTCTCCTGTTGTGTCGTATCCCACATTAAAGTCCTGGAAGGTTTAGAGACTTACAAAAGAAAAGTAATTTAGTATCATGAGCAAGATATATATATATATATATATATACAAGACAATTCAATGAGGAATAAGTTCTGAAAATGAATTTGAGTTATCTAAAATTGTCCTACTTTATTATTTCACATATGTTTTCTGATAAATCAAACTCATTTTCAGAACCCATTCTTCATTGAGAAATCTGTCTTCTCTAAAAGGCTTTGTCAAGAAAATCTTCCAAGCATGTTTCTTTATTGGAAAGTTTGCTAGTCTAAATTTCTGCATTAAAGGCAGTTATATTCCTGATGAAACTTGTCTGAATCAAGACTTCTTTCCAGTAAATATTGAGTATATCTTATTGAACATCAGTGGAAAAATAATGTTTCTACTGAAGTGCCAAATATATCAGGATTATCCTTAAAAAGTTCTGTCCTCATTAATTCCATACAAGTTACAGAAATTATTTTATTACTAAGTAAAATCATAAAGCATGCTAATTTCATATAGTCTAACCAATTGGGAACATTAATTCCCATGTCTTCCATTATTTCAGTTTAAATAAAAAGTATTATTAGTACCAGCAGTTGAATAAAGAAGCTTGTACCAAGCCTGTAATCTACTAGATTCATGTAATATAGAATATCCATAGCCAAATCCACCTCCTGATATAGGCATCTTTTGAAATGCATCTTCAATGCTACCAGGCATTACTAATGCTTCACTGAATGCTGGCAAATGTTATTGTAACAGTTAAGACATAAGGTGAACAAATAATTTAAGCAATAGCATGCAGTCAGATTTATAGCAGGCTTTTCCTGAAGTAAGAAATGCCTGTGAAGGCCAGTTGATAGGAATTTTTTTATTATTTCTACAGATTTTGCAGGAATGCAAAATTAAATGTCCTCAGGTAGATGATAGTGATGACATTAAAAATATATTATGTCAATATCAATTGAAAAAGCTTGCCAATTGACATCTGTACCAAAAGTGTCCAAAATGGTTTCAATTTTATGTCTGACTGTGGAGGAATTGGATAAGAACAACTAATTATCATAAATGTACACATTTTAGTAAACACCTCAGAGTTTTTGTTTCTCAGTGTTCTTATCTGCTAGCAAAATCGATTTACATCTTCAAATTACATCTATAAACTGTAATATATATAGATTTCAATATATATAGATTCAGATCAAGCATCTGCAAAGAGTAAGCAGTTTGCTCTTTGTTTATGATTATGGAAACTTTCATAATCCACTGATTATGGCATACATCAACTAAGGAGCAAACTGAACTTCCAAGCAGCACATTTGCTAGTATCCCCAAAAGCCAGGCAGCCTATAAACTGTAAGTCATGTGTGATGAGGCACTCTGCAACGCCACACCGCTGTGAGCAGCTGACTGTTTGTGAACACAGCGGCACAGCAACCAGCTCTATAGAGATTATATTACAGTAGCCAGGAGCTTCTTTCACAATGGGAGCTGAGTATGCAGAGTTGAAAAGTTCATGAGTGACCTATAGCAACAATAACACAAAAGGCCCTCAAAAATGGCCTGTGTGAGATAAGGAAATACCAGGAAGAAATTCAACATAAAATTAAAAAGTGATATTAAAAAATCTGATCTATTTTCTGTCCTAGGAAGGTTTTTTTTATATATTTTCATTCAAAATTATGATGAAAAGATTTATATTTTAAAAAAATTTTCCAATGGGCCCATTTAATAATATACTGTGAAAATATTAACAAAAGTTCTTTTTGAAACCCTTAAACATCATACATTTTGTGTTAAATGTTACATATTTCTTGTGAAATTTGTAAGATCATCTCTGTTCCCTCTTTTTCATCATTCAGAGTTTTCCTTTGGACCCGCTGATATATGTCATGAGAATGACAAGATATTGGGTTAAAATATTTAAATTTTTTTTTAAATATATACCTTCAATTAAAATATACATATTTTTTGCACAGATTTGCAACTTTCTGATTTTTATTGTAAAAATACAAAATATCTGCTGACTTACCTTACAGTTGTAACTATTATTAAAACAAGTGAGAGCAACCATTAATTTGATATTTCCTGCAATAAGTAGAGATTGAGGTCATTACAGGACAAGTTAACTGGTATTTTTAAAAATAATACGCATCTACAGTGTTTGAAATAAAGATGAAGCATCAAAGTTAATGTGATAGAAAATGACCAGTTTCTGTCACAAGCCAGAAATGCTTCAATTCACTTTACAGATATTTTTGTCCTTGCTGAAGTAATTCTGGTTTTTGTATTATTTGGCATAATGTCAGACTATCCCTTTTAAAACCTTCCAGGGCATTTTACTTCTTTTTCATTGGTTATGTAGACAGAGACATAAGAACTAATAAGCCAAGAAAACACCAGATACATGCTGCAACTTGCATGTGTGGCTGTAGGAGTGGAGTATAATTGAGAAAAAGCAGCATTTTTATTTAAATGAATCACCCATTCTTCATTTAAAGGGGAAAATATAAAATTTCTTTACCAAATGAACAAAGAATTTTTGTCCTGTAAAAAAGATCAAATCAGATTATGTGATTTCACATAGATAAAGACTGTAAGAGAAAACACACATACAAGTATTACACTCCTCTAACATACCTGATGCACTTAAAACCTCAGAAATAAAAAAGGGGTATTACTAGCTAAGAAATTAGAGATATAAAGACATGAAATACACTATCATCATTTATAGTAGACATAATAAGTTATGGTTTGCTGCTTCTTTCCTTTTGTCCTGCTGTTTCAACCATGCTAAAGTCAGTGTAAAAGCCAATAAACATCCAAAATAGAAATGCAAAAAGAATGCTACATATTTACATATATTTACATAGCACTCTTTAGGTTGTTTGTTCACTTTAGAGGCAGCACTTTTAATAAAAATAATAGAAATACAGAGACAAAACATCTATCTGTGACATCAGGTCATAGCTGACATTCAATAGTTGATGGTACTAACATTACATTTTCCATTAATTCCATTGGGCATTATATCACAAAATTAAAAATTGTATGTTTCTTTAATACTAATCACATGGATTTGTTTCTGTGATTCTTTCTGTACCTTTAATGATTTGACATCTTAGATGTCTTCAATATCTGACAAAGTGGTAGAATTTAGAAAAGGCATGAAATATAGGAGTGGATTTTAAAAATAAATGAGAACATTTACCTTGTTTTGAGATGACACTTTTGCATTACAAACAGCTTAGCTCATCTTATGTGTGAATCGGTGTGTGTCAAGCAGTGAGAATAGCAGTGAGTGGCAGAATTGCTTTAAATAAATGCATAACCTCTGAAGCTAAACCTGCTCCAGCATGTCTTTACAGTGTGAAGTCAGCTAAGTGTATACACCTATGTGTTTTTACAATCCAAACAAAATGTATGAATGCTTGTAAATAATTTACACAACTTTTTATTGAGAGAACAATTTCATGGAGAGTTTCACTGGAAATTCATTAGCAGGGCTGTGCTGATATTTAAGTGTCTTATCTCAATTGTGCAGAGAAAGATACAAGTATGCCAGAAAATAGAGAAACACCATGAAGTTAACAGTGGAATGCATAAATACAAATTGATGGTCATCTGCTCTAGCCAGTCTGTACATGCTGGGCCTCATATCTTCATTTTTATAACTCCATTTATAGGTGAAGGTAGGTAGTGTTTTATGTAATCACATTTTCCAGGTAAGAATAAAGACTGCATAATTGGTGCCAGATTAAAAATTTATGTGGGGAACATCTATCAGTTCCAGCAAGGGACAAAAATGTGTTTAAATTATATGCACAGGGACATATATATCTGACCCTTTTCCTGTTTTTTTCACCTGTTCTTCTTTTTTTAATATTTGAATTTTAACCACAGGCCTATTTAGGCATTTTGCTTACACAGTACAAATAAATAATACTTAAAATTCCTCCCCCATGCCATATGCATATACTTATATTTGCTTTGAGACTGACAGCCTTGGTAGATTTTGCACATATCTTCTACATTCTGAAACATGAGCCTTTCTTGGAAGAGAAATTATAAAATTTTTGACGTGGTTTAACTTTTCTGTGTGTTCCCTTCTCAAAGCAGTTTGCAGGGGCAACTGAAGCAACCTGAAATCAGGACACTCAGAAACTGCAGCCCATTGCCTCTATGGGGAATCCCACCTTTTCAAGAGCACTTCAGTTTCTGCTTTTCAACATTAAAGCTATTAAAGATATCACTTATGCAACAGGCGAGCTGAACCAACCCTCCTAATAAATCAATGCAGGATTTAATTTCATTTCAGCTCTAATCAACAGCTCTCAACAAGATCTTTCAATGTGAGGTACTACTTAGAGCACACCAATGAATTTCTCAAAACTCAACTTCATATAACTTCTAGGAATTGTTTTGGGTCTTTTTCAAGTAAGGAAAAAACAAACACAGGATGATCACATTCATAACACCAAGCTAAAACATTTACAAAAAGAGAGAAAATCAAAAAACCTGAACTATAGGTGATTTCAGAGTACCAAGAATGAGAAAAGAAAGGGAATTTAAAGAGACATCAAGATCCTGCAGTGCTACATATTCTGAAAAATACTAGAAGTGTCCAGAGGTTATACTGTGATAAACCTGGTAATTACAAGTCTCTGTCATCCAACCTCGTCAAAATCTTTTCTCCAAATTCTGTGATCAGCTCCTATTGAAAACAAAGTGGAGATAGGATTGGCACCTTATCATGTTATAGGATGTTCATAAGACTGAATCAAATAATGAGTCTTTCAACAAAGACAGGAATTTAATGATTTTCCATATATCATATGTGACTGGAGGAAAAATTTATAAAAGCATTTATATGTTAAAAGACTCAGAAAAGCAGGCATTTCAAAAACAGCTAAGCAGATGATATTCCATCTAGATTTCTGTATCTAAATGTCTTTCATTTTCTATTTGTATACTCTTCAGAATTACCCAGAATTTAGAAAAAAATATCAAGAATATAATGTAAATATTTGTCTTTCTGATTTTGGCTCTGCCTAAAATATTTCAGAGTGTGAGTGAAAGAGCAGGTCAGAGTGTAATGAACATTGCCCTTTGCTTTAACACTGCAATGAGTTCATTGTGTTCAGATTAGTTGCGTGTGGCTCCTGCTGAAACCTGTGAGAAATTACATTGTTCTTTTCTTCTGGGGACCCTTACTGGTTTTAGGTTACAAGGTCACTTAGTGCAAGCCAAGATGAGATGGTGGGTGGGCTTGTTTATGTTGTGGGTAGGGGTACCCTCCAGTGTCTAGTGAAGCACAGCATGCTGTTACATGCCTCTTTGTCTTTTTTTCTCTAAGCAAATGTGTCCAGGAGAAGGTTAATCATAAGCTTGAATAAAAATCCAGCATGAATCCAGAACTGTTCCTGGCCTTCTTTAATTGAGTAGCATAGGCATAGCCTGTTAGTTTTGTCTTCCCCTGCCATTCTTACCCCCTTAAATTGGAAACACAGATGGGAAAACAGTGAGTGTATAAAATATTTGCATCTCATTTGCCTATTACTAAATGATTAAGCAAAGCAGCATGTAGAAAGTTCTTTGGAAGAAGGAAAAAAGAGCCTAAAATGGAAGAGTGGAGCCAATGAAGCACCTGTTGTTGGACTGAAAATTTCTTTATGACCCCCAAAAAATGTCACATTTGTAAAATTATATCAGTACTTAACCTTTTAATCTTGAAGAGCAGAAGGGAGGGGAAAGAGGAGAAAAGAAGAAAGAAACAGTAACTTCTCTGAGCCTGTCAGTATTTTTCTGGGTCTTCCTTTTGCAAAGACTCTATGATACCACTTAAAAATGCAAACATCTCTCAGTGATGTATGTGCTGGGAAGGTGCAAGAGAAAATTGAGGCTGAAGAACAGATTCAGAACATTATAGGGAACACAGAGCAAATGAAATAAAAATATCAAGATTCTTCCAGGTGCCTCTAATACCATTAAAATTCAAATAGGGACTGAAATTCACTCTATCTGGAACCTGGTGCAATTTCCTGTGTCCTCTGTCCTATGATATATTCTGCTTTTTGACCCAAAAAGTTAGAGATTTGCAAGCTGGGGATAAGTTTATGAAGATATTTGTCAAGATTTGATAACTATACATCAATTGAGATCACTAGAGCATTGCAGACCAGAAAAGCTGGAATTGAATATCTTTATATTTCGAAAAAATATTATACATCAAATTTATATTGTATGAATATAAAAAATATTGTACTGGAGCTATTAATCTTCAAATTATTTAACTCGAGTTGTGATATTTCTAAACAAGACACTATTTGTAACAAGTAGGAAAAAGATACAAGACAATCTCAGGTCATGTGTTATGCAAGAGGACAGACTAAACACTGCCCTAAATTGCTACTGCCTTCTGGCTTTCAAATCTGTGAATCATCAATCTGAGATTCTTTTTAATTGACTCAGCTCATTGCAAGGGAGAACATGGGGGTTCAGTCTGTACTATCTGAACACTGACAGTGCAGAAGCTATCAATAATGCTCATAGTTTACACATTCACTATTGTGCTTCCTGCCTTAATTTAATAAACGCTGAGTTGCCATGGATTCAGAAGATAAACATACAGATTTTTCAATATAAACGGAAAATATAACATTCATATGGCACTGCTTGTAATACACAGAATGAAAATTTATGGTTTTTCAGCTAGACAAGGATTATCAGAGTCAGATGATCCCAGAAATCTAAGGTGTGGGCAGGTGGAATAGGAATTAAGAGGGGAGTTTCTGTGGTTCACCTATCTTCGCTCAGTCAAAATTTCTTTTTATGATTAAAATTCCATATAGAGTATATGAATGGCTGGAATATCAAACTTTAAATCACTTTCTAAAGAAACTAAAGAATTCAGTACTTAGACTGTAATTTGTAAAATTGTTATTCAATGTCTTTGGAGCAGAAACTAAGGAGGGTGTGTTTAGACTGATGTGTATGATTTTTCTTATCCACATATGGATAGGACTGCTAAGCATTTTATTTTACATTGAAATATCCCATCCCATATTATTTCTCAGGCAAGTCCAGTACTTTTATTCAGTAGAGAATAGGTCAGCATAGAGACTTACATATTTTTTTAGTAGCTTACTGTGGGTATATTTCATTACTTTTCAGGGAATATTTCTTGAAATGCCAGAGCAGGTGCCTTAAAATGCCTCATATTTTGTACAAAACCCCTCACCCATAAAAACCCTGCTATGCATGTTAAATCTTAATAGCTGGAATATATTATATTAACACACCACAAACTACATTGCAGTAACATTATGAAACTGAAACTTATACCTAGAAAAAGTCAGAGTATTCAGCCTAAGTGATTTAATTTGAGCTTCACATCTTTTTCACACTGAGTGACATGACAGTGTGAAATCAATTTGTAATGTTGAATATTTGAAGGCTGAGACCACAGTGTAAATGAAAGCAGGCAAAGAAAGCACAGGCATTTCCAACTGATTGCTAACTAGAAAGAATGCTGGGGAATTAAAAGCATGTCTTTTTCTAACTACCTTTATGGATGAAAATAAGCCAAATTAATTAAAGGGTTAAGATTGCCAGGAACAGGGAACACCTAGCATAATTCTCCTCTTCTATATATACTGCTGATAGTTTCCACTGACCCTGAAAGTACAGTTGCCTAGAGAGAGGAGGTTACTTATTTTCTTGGCATTAGTTTTATTCAAAGCTTTTATACTCTGGAGAAAACCAGTAAAGGGAATAAAATCCTTAATTGTTGAGACCGTGTGTGCTTGCAGGTGGTGAGCTAGGAGTCATCATTGACTATAAGAACAGTTATAAGAACAATTTAAAGAAGTGCAACTACAACACTTTAATTCAGTAAAGTTAATTAGTGAGACGTGTAGAAAGCTTTCCATGGAACTCCTTTTTTCTATCTCATCCTTCCTAACTCTTCATCACAGATAGAGTAAATGCCTCATAATTCTATATGTTGCTGAGATAAAATTGATGGATTGTGGGTTATTCAATAAAGGCGCATGCTTCCAGGATGTACATGTTTTAAGTAGGTCTATAATCACCACTTTAAGTAGTCTCCCTAGAATAGCAGCAGCAATTTCATCTGTTGAACAATATTCAAAAATATTTGTCAAAACTTTAAAGAATGATTAGTTGAGGAGCTTTCAGTGATATGGGCTAAGTCTTAGGTTCTCTCATGATTTTTAATGTGATTAGTGAATGCTTTTCAAGACTATTTATTTAAACTATCAGCTAAAATCTGAGTCTTGATTTAAATAATAAAGGCACAAGCACATGAGGCTGTCAAGAAATTTATACTTCTTGCTAAAAATAACTTTGCCCAATTACTTTGTCTTTTGGATAATCAGTTGAGATATATCCTCTTGCAATGTCTTAACAACATTTTCATGGTCCTTTTAAATCTATTTTTACATTGTACTTTTATTTTAATAATCCACCATTTTTACTCATTTCCAATCCCTTTCAGTCATCAGTACTTAAGACCTTGATGAGAGGTCTTCTAGAAATGCAAATACATGGATCCTTTCCTAATCACCACAGATTTCAGTATCCCAACTCCCTTTCTACAAGGAGGCTAGAATCAAATTCGAAGTCAAGAAAAAGAAAAGGGCATTGCAAATACCTGGAAGAGACTGGGTGTGTGACCTTCAACAGATGAAGACAACACACTATGCTTTGGATTAGCCCTTTTGCTTGCTTTCTCCATCCAAACTGTTTGCCCAATCATTCTTTAAAGTGAGTTCAGCTAAACTATTTAACTGAATCAGGATCTGCTTCTAGTAGTGATTTATGTTTCAGCACCATGTGGTTTTTTATGACTGAGTTATTGCCTCTGATGGGAATAGAGCAGGTTTTTACAATGGAAATAGTGACAGACAGACCCTTAGCTATTGTAATGTTAGCAATGAGACTGTGCAAATACAAAGGAGTTCTTGAGGAAATTGCAATTACATTTTATATATATATATATATATATAAATATATATATATATATATATATGTATTTATTCATTTATTTATTCATTTATTTATTTATTTTCCTGATTAAAACCTGCCATCAGTGTTTTAATGGGAAAGCCTGGGAACATATAAATCCTTTTGCCAAGAGGCTTATAAATAGTCAGAATTATTGAGACCGATCCTGATACTCATGGCGGAAGATGCCTCAAATGTTAATATAAATTGGGTTTTTGTAGTAATGCACTATTGACTGAAAAACGGGCAAATGGCTGGGTCCAGAACCAAATGTAAAAATCAATTAAAGTTTAAAGAAAGAATGGCCAAAATTGCGTCAAGTTTCAAAGATTTCAAAAATGAGGCCTGCATCTCAAGACAAAGCCTGTTTTCATGTTAGAAATAATAACAAATTCAGGATTCAGAACTAAGAAACTCAGATTTCTATGGATCTAATTAATTATATTATTAACCTAATTAATATAGATAATTCTTACTGATTTAAAATTAGATAGCACGATGACCCTGACTTCTAGAAACTTCAAAAGTTATCTGAATTCAGGTGACTAGATGCATTTTTGTAAGAGGACCCTAAAGAATAACTAATATTCCTGGTTCAGACTATAAGCTACAAAATTTTTGGAACTTTTAGATAAAGTTTAAAGAGACAATAATAGAAACCATTATAAAAACTGGAATAATGTTCATTCAGACATAGGAATATTGAGGAATGTATTATTTCTTGTAGGTATCAGAGGAAGCCTGTAAGATTTCTATAAGAATATAAAAATCCTTAGTTATTTAGTCACTTTCTTATAGATAGACTTAGTATATGTGTTAGAACTCCCAACTAATGCACTTTTTCCTTCCAAAGTAGGCAGTGAGGGTAGTGGAGCTGGAGAAAGTTACCTGTGCTCTGATACATCTGGGTCCTGCCACAGGAATTCCATCTCCTGGTGCAGGCTGTTCTGTACTTTTCAGCCAATACTTCTGCACAACTGCAGAATACAAATGCCTTCTTTCAAGTCACACATAGAAATTTTATTCTCAGTTTTCAAGGGCCTTAGAACACTCATAGAACCTGCCTGCCTTGACTAGCCTCACAGGATCCTTACCCATGCACACCTTCTACCCTGGAGCTGGGTCTCCATGTCAGCTCGGGCCTGGACACCCAGGGCAGCCTGAGCAGTGTCATAGGTCAGCTTGAGCCCAGTCCTATTTCTGCTGCTGTAGGTTACTGATGGGCTTTCCTGGATGGACTCTGAGCCTACGTACTAGCTTGATTGTCTGTAGTTCCACCTATCCTGCAGTGATCCTTGGTCCTTTCCCTGTCTTGACTTATGGAACAGCCACCCTCTTACTCCTCTGCAACAGCAGCTTTCATTTTCTTTCCTTTTTCCCCTCTTCTTTTTTTTCATATTTATATCATGGTTGATCCAGCTTGGAGTGGAGCACTTATTTTTCACTTAACAATGTGAAGTCTTCAGGCTACAGTTTAATGGGAGGCCAAAGGGCTGCTAATAATACTTGAAGTCAGTAGTTCAGAAGTCAAGTGTTTTTAGGCTGCCATCTGGGTTTCAGAGAGTAAGAAAATTCAAGAAATTCTACCTACTTTCTCTCTTCACTTTTACAGGTCAGCCTGCAATGTTATAATAATAGTACTACTTACTTTTAACCTAAGCTCCTTCAGCTGAGGGATATAACTTAGTTCATTTCTCTAGAGAGGCTTAGATTTGAAGTTGATTTGCTTAAAGTCATAGATCAACAGAACTGAAAAGGAAGTTGTTATGCTCAGTACAGCCCACATTATGTAACCCCCAGTTTGGGCTCAAACTTCCAACTATTGTCCAGTGTTCATTCAGAACATCAGACTGGAATTCTTTTGTCTTTCCTGCTCAGCCTTCATCTATACTTGAGAAAAAGAATAAAATTCTTTCCGAGGACAGGTCTGGGGGGCTCAGATTTCTTACTTCTGGCAAAATATGAAACATTTGATCTCAGAAACATTAAAGCTGTAAATTCTAGAACGCTCCTCTGTAATCAGGAGTATGAGACCTATACAGTCTACTTTGTCATGTAGCACAGAAAGGGGTTTTAGAATTACTCCTCATGAAGGGAGGAGTGCACGGCAGTCAGGGGACAGCCTTGAGACCTGTTCATTAATGTTTGTGTTATCCTTGGAGAAAAGGCTGCAAAGGCAGAGATGCTACTACTCTGACTATCTCTAATTGACAAAGGTTCAGCTGGGGGAAAATATTAGCAAAATGAAAGGAAGAGGCAAAATAAAATAGGTCTTTCCACTTCTTCCTCTTTCTGCTGTGAGGTCTCAAATAGCAAGATGAACAGAATTCATTGGATTAGTTTCAGTAATTCTTGAGATTATTTATTTTTAATCTCAAAATAATAATTAATTTCAAATACTTTCTTTGCAAAGGAAGTATGCACTGAAATTAAACATGGAGACCAACATTTGTGCCCAGCATGGGAAGAGAGGGATTGGTTCATGGATTGAATGACAGATTCTATTTATAGATTTCTCTCATTGTCTTGCCCTGAAGTCTTGAATCATAATTGTATAATTGTTTAGGTCAGAAATGGCCCTTAAATTCATCAACCATTAACCCAACACTGCCAAACCCACCACTAAACCATGTCCCCACGTGCTATGTCTGTATGTCTTGCATGGGAAACATCACCTTCAGGGATGGTGGCCCCACCACTACAGGGAAATCCTTTCCAATGCCTGACAACCCTTACAGTGAAGAAATTTTTCCCAACATAAAATCTAAATGTCCTCAAATTCAACTTTGATATCTTTTCCTTATTACTTGTTTTCTAGGAAAAGAAACTGACCCCCATATCATTAAAACCTCCTTTCAGATAGCTGTAGAGAGCTGTAAGTTCTCTCCTAAGACTTCTTCCAGCTAAACTCCAGCTCCCTCAGATGTTAATTACAAGACTTGTTCTTTGGACTCCTCACTAGCTTCATTGCCCATCCTGGACACAGTCCAGCACCTCAATGTCTTCCTTGTAAGGAGAACCCCCAAAATGGACATTTATTCAAGGTGTGACCTCACCAATGCTGAGTTCAGGGGGTCAATCACTCTTGCTGACCACATAATTTCTGATACAAACAGAAGACTGTTGGCCTTCTTGGCTACTTGGACACACTTTTCCAGCTTGGAGTCAGGTGATCCAGCTGTTGAAAGGAATCATACAATTTGCAGTGCTACCATACACTTTTCTGCTAAAACTGTAAATTCAGGGTAAATATTAAAATAAACCCTAAATATATTGAAGTAGATTAATTTCTAACTTTTGAATGTCAAATTTGAAAAGAGGGAAGGAAAAAACTAGAGCAGGGTGGCAGCAGGGCTCTTTCCATTCTTTTTATGCTCAAAAGTTAACAGGCTTAAAATCTTCCTTTGCAGATACGAGACCTGCTTGACATGCTGTTATTATAAAAAATTTGTAGCTGAAGAGACTGTTACCTAGGGAAATTTACATATGTAAATTAGCATAAGTTGAACATGTCATTGATGGAGTTGTCTGCTTTCTTTGGTAGTTATTCAGTGTAACAGTTATCTGTGTAGCAATTTACACACTATTCTCTGTGGTTCTCATTTTATGAAGCTTTCTTAATTTACTAACGAGTCACTCTGAGTCCCATGGTACTTTAACTATATGGAGTTGACTAGATACCACTAACTATTATGCCTATAATTTTAGTTTTAAGTAGAGCTCTTATTTAAAATATCTGAAGACTAAATTAAAAGTCAGGTTTATATTTTCTGTTTGGGGAAGATTATGTAGTTGTGACATACAAAGCATTTAAAAATTATTATAAAATGAAATTAAATTAAATTCATTTGAATTAATTAAATAAATCAGTTTCGCAAAGGTACTATGCAGGCATGTTGTTTTAATGATCCCATATATTTCTCTACAAGTTAGTTTGGGTTTTTTTTTTAATTCTTGGGGGATTTTTTTTTTAGCTTAGTTTAGTTCTGTTTGGTTTTGTTGTGCTTTATTTGTTTTGGGGGGTTGTTTGCTTGGTTTTAATTTTATTTTTGTTGTTGTTTTTGGTTTTGGTGGTTTTTTTTTGTTTTTTTTTTTTTAATCTCTAACAACTAATATAAGAATGGAAATTCTTCTAGATTTTTACCAGAGTTTAAATCAAAGGCAGTATAGATAAGGTAAAGCAAGAAGCCAATCTTGGATTAAGATGGGAATTGTCTTTTTTCCAGGTATAAATAAGTCATGTCTTGCTGTGTGTGTTTCTTCATTCTTTCAGAGATTGAAGCATTCTCAGTCAGGGATTTTCTCATCCCACTAAAACCACCTCAGGACATGTGAAAGACAGCATCAATAAACATCCTATGGAGTCAGACTATGAACCACATTGGTAACTGTGGTAGGAATTTTAGAGTCTGACTTGAACAAATGACAAGAGAAATTGTTCTTTGGTCCAAATGATCTTTTAGTGAAAAGGAAATAAATCACAGGAGTGAAATTCAGAGCAGGAAAGCTTTAATAGCTGTTTCAGGAGCTAACCACAATTTGAACAACTCATTCTATTGAATTTATCTCCCTGGTCATCAACATGTGCTCATAAGCAAAACATTATTGTGCTGCATGAACTTCACTGTGGCGAAGAATCAGGAGCTATCCCACATGATATAAAGCAATGTGTGTATACTGGAGCAATAGGGACATTCTCAAAGGATTTCCAGCATTGCTGTATGCCACATGCAATTCCCTCTACAATGAAAGTTCTTAAGATATAATTTCTTCCTGACAACAATGAATTCAGTGTGCATGGAAGGTAAATTCAAATCATTGCCCAGTGAATTGTTTGAAATTGTCTGCTGAATATTGTGCAGTTGTTACCACATGTGAACATATATTGCTAAATTCTAACGTGGTCAAAGTCCTTCCGTTTCACAATGTTTTTTTATGAGAATATTATAATAATGATAGAAAAAGTGTGATAAAATTGAGTTAATTCCTGCCCTCCCATTGAAAGTAAAAGCAAAACTTTGAAAATGAGTAAACTGGTCTTAAACAGCTAGGGAAGAGGATTGCCTAGAAGAAGACGACTTCCTTTCACATCCCATGGCACCAAAAGGCTACATTAGTTTCACATTGAAGCCATTTGAGTCAATTGCATTTCCAGACGTTAACATCCCATGGAATTGCCTTGTCATTGTGACAACCAAGAGAAAATAGGATAGGAAAAGGGAGGAAATTGCAAAGCTGAGAGGAAATTAGATCAACTTTGCTTGTCAGAACTATAACTCGTTGCACCCTGGATCAATTACCAACATTAACTGGGGTTACTTCTCAGCAGATTAAGCTGGATTCTTTGGAGGTGAAGCAGGAGTTGGAAACCAGGGCTACATTGACTGATCCAGTTCCCAAACTATCAAGTCCTTCTTTCTGTCTTTCTGTTATTCAGTGAATACTTTACAGAATAATAATAAAAAAATAAGTCTTCTTGAAGGGAAACAGAGAGACTTATGCATTGGGACAGATAATAATCAGGAGATGTGCGCAGAGCTCTGAGAGATGAGAGATACATTCAATAGAAAATGCCATTTTTGAGTATCATTCTTATATCTTGTTCAATGTTCTGTATGCTTGACTACTGGCAGCAAAAAATTTCTTTCTTCCTGGAGTTTTTGAGTCCATCAGAGAAAACCTGTCATGTATGCCTTCCAAGTTAAGCTTCCTGAAAGTACTCAGTAAACCTAAAGATATCTTCATTGAAATAGTCTTTTCCAAAATGCCTGATAAGTCTGGTGCTGAATTGCTTAGGCTTATAAAGACTTAGGTAATTTAAACATAGCAGTGATTAGAAATGTAAACTCCTAGGAGGGAACCTTATAAGGTTATTTGGTAATTGAGTGGGGGATTTCAAGCATTTCTTCAATCTAAATATGGACTTAGTTGCTTAAGAGGTGGTTAGGACCTCTTTGTCCATCTAATCTTTTCTCACTGCTGCACTGACATCAATAAGACACATTCACAACAGTTACTCAATATAACTGTCCTTAATTTCACTAATGTGAAGTGAAGGAATTAAGCATTTTCAATTAGAGGAACACTCTCAAGCATTATTGTGACATTTGCAGTGCAAATGCACTGTGTAGTTAAAAATACTCTGAAAGCAACTGGAGAGGGTGGTTTTGAGATTTTGGCTTGATTTATATTCTTATGTTGTTACTTTACATGAATTTCTCCTCCAAGCAAGTAATATTTTGCTGTTTTCTCTAATTTCAATAAATTCTAATTTCATTTATGTAATTTCAGTGGTGTTTCGAGTCTTTTCTGTATACTTATTCTAATAAACACATTAGAAGACTGATATTTTCCAAAATATTTGATGTATATTATTCAAAATAGAATTTACTCCTGTTATGCTCCCTAACTTTTTCCATTTAATTTATACAGACTTTCTTGAGAACAAGTTGTAGCTATTTTAATTATGAAGAGAATGATTTCTAGTATTTCACGTATGAATATTGATGAAAATAACTTTTAATTAAACATAGAAATGGTTCCTTTAGAAAGGCATACACCATTATTTAATCATACCTACAAAAAAAAACAAACCAAAACACCATGTGATTTATACATCCCATGAAGATTAGCTAGCAAAGATTGAATGTAAACACATAAAAGTGTTGCTTAATGATTGAAAATATATGACACAAAGTAGCTCAGTAATGACAACTGTAAAAATGTCAATAAAATTTCTGATTTTTAATTCTTTAATGAGAAAAAATGCAAATGTCTTTAGATCACCAGTATTTTTCACATTTTTTTGCTATTATATGATGTATTTTTGTCTGGCAACAGATGTGTAAGATGATGCTTTTTTAGTGTTAAAAAACCAAGTGAAATCATCTTTAATTTTTGCCTAACATGTCATTGACGACAATATAGTTTTTAGTAAAAGCTTGTGTTGTTTTTCCTTATAGTTCTGTTTTTATTGTGTGCTTTCCAAAACTCCAGCAATGGGCTTACTCTGCTTCCTGTAGAACTATGTCAGACCAGATTAAGAGCACCAGAAAGATTAGATTTAGATATTTCCTTCTCAGTTGCCATCCTGTTGTTCTCCAGCGAACAGGGTCAAAACTGATTCTGCAAAAATGATGGGAAAGTTCAAACATATTTTCAGAAAGCACTTAGGGCAGCCAACTCCATTGACAGATTTTCACTGGATATCATATAAATAGTCTCCTGCAATCAGAACAATACTTGGCTGTTAGTTCTACTGCAGCAAAAAAAAAAGAAAAAGCAACTAATGTCATAAAATGTCAGAGAAAGTAAATGACAGATCAAAGCTGAGAATTTTTTAATCTGATAAAACAGCTGCCCAAATGAATGGGAGGAAATATATGTACTGTTATTCATTTTCAAACAGAAAATAAAGTTCTAGTGATACCAGTTGTATGTTAACTTGACATTTTACAACAGTAGATATTTGCTTAAGTAGATTTTATTAGTTGCCACTAAAAATTTAAGATTTTTTTTTTTTTTTTAATTTAAGTGTGGTCCGGATAATACAGAGTACAGAAGGAAAAAAAAAAAAACACTTAAAACTTGGGACTGTGAGCCAGTACTAGCTTTCATTTTCTTAATTTGTTTTTTCTTGGTTTTCTCCCAGATTGCAGATTGCTTATACTGAAGAATAAGTCATGGGCTTGCATGATATCCTTCAGCATCTCTCCAGGTGCTCACAAACAATTACATACAGATCAACACTCTTTATTTCTTGTTGCCCTAATAGCAATAGTAATTATAATAATGACATTAAGCCAAAGAGTGAGGCACATGATGTTAGTTTTTGATAGATGGTATCCTCCATGTGATCATCCAGAGATCTTACTAACTTATTTCAATTAGCAAGTCAAGCATAAATTTGAAATATTGCCAAGACAGGGAATGGGAAAATGCAAAACCAAAGTTTTCTTTCTTAGGTGGGATTAGATTGAGACGATAATGAAGCTGCCAAAGTAATCTGAGTGCTGCAGTCAGAAGAGGTGATGCCCTTCCTGGCTGACTGATTTTCTATTGGTGGCCTGTCATAATTTATAAAACATAATCCATACAGCTATGAGAACAAAAGAAGGTCTGGAAGGGCCAAAATAGATAAGAGAACACAGGAAGACCTCTGCTAAGTATGAATACTGTTGTGGGGTCGTTCAACACCACTGGGTTTTGGATGTCTCAAATTCTTTCATAACTTAAGCAAGTCTGATCTATTTAAGGAGGAAGCAGGGGACTTATAAGGTTGTAGTAACAACAATGGTTAAGTATTGTTAGTTATATCTAGAAATGCTGCATCTTCTGAAAAACTATAGAACAAGTGTAATTTTTTTTTTTTCTGATAAAATAGTCAAGAAAAAAAAATAGATTTTTGTCTGATCTTTTATCCTGGTTTTCTCATACACATTAGCACTGTTCTGTCCTGGGGATTTAAGGTGAAGTAAATAAGTGGAGTGAGATGCTCTCATCTTTTCTTTCTAAGTACATATGTGATAGTGCATATAATACTATGAGAGATGACTTTTCTTTTAGAAATTTTTGGTCATGTTAATGGTTTGTGTTTTACATGGGTAGTAAAAATACCATAGGGGAAAAAAATACAAATACAAATAGGTTTTATTCTTAGATGCACTGTAAATTTTCTCTAATGCTAGAGAAATTTTTGTGATGTCAGCTGAAATCAGTGAAGCTGAAAGCACAATTTCCCTTGTACTCAGCTACACTACCACTAACCTGGCAAGCCTGAATTGCAACCTAGTCCTCATGTGACTCATATTTTCTGTTTTTATACATGGTTTTATATGGTTGGCAGAGAAACGTGTTGCTGAATAGATAACAAATAATCAATATTGTGACTTTGCTTTTCTCTGTGGAAGAAATCAGTTTCTAGGAGGAGAGGAGGGGAAAATTTTGTTATAATTTTTTGTCTCTATTAATTTTATATATTCCAGACATTTTGCTATGCAAAGGCAGAATAACACATTAAAAAAATCTATAAAACTTATGTTCCTGGAGTTTTTTTCCTATAGTCTTAGATTTATGTCTGATTTGCTCTATATTTATCATCAAATTCATAATATTTAAAGCAGTAAAATATTGAAAGATGAGATAATGTACAATGGGTCTTTTTAATATAGTTCTTTGGGTTAGAACTATATTAAAACCATAACTTACAGTTACCAGCAAGACTCTCTTCAGGAAAAGTTCTTAACCCAAGTAATATATGGATTTTTACTTCATAGAATCTAACTGTTTGGGTTTTTTGTATGTGTGTTTTTTGGTGGTTTTTTTTTGTTCGTTTGTTTTGTTTTGTTTTGTTCTTTTGTTTTTTGGAGGTTTTTTTTTTTTCAATTAATATCTCTTATGACCTAAAATTAAGCCATAAGTAATTCTCAATCTGGACATTCAACCGTTGTTAAAAAATGTGTGCTTATTGCACACCTGTCAGAGAAGCTGTCATCTAGAACCTGCTAAATTTATAATAAAATATTGATGTTCTATACCTCAGTCTGATATTAATAGACTGTGAAATCTTAGACAAATCCCTTCACTATTTGTACTTTGTTTTCACAGCAAACCTTTGCCTTTGGTCTCTAATTGGAGAAGATTTCTGATATGGGGATGGCCAACTACTTCCTTTCTACAGAACCTAGCAAACCCAAAGATATGAGAAAGAATTATCTGGGTGTACTTTTAGAAAGCATCTCATTTCTAAACAGATGTATTTTTGGCCATATTTGGTCATGTGCACATTGGATATATGTTTTATCTTGATTGTTCTCAAAAGTTTACAAGACAGTTATTACTGCTATTTCAGCTTTATTCTGCCCCATGATTTACAGAGAAGTAAATAACCAATCTTGTAGAGCTTTTTCAATGCTGCTAGATGGTGAGAAGATAGGTGTCGACTGAACATCTCCTTAACTGTTTGCTTTTTAGATATTTTATCTGGATATTGACACATGCACACTGAAAGGGTCATCTGAGAAACAAGAACAGTATAAAAAGGCACATTGTTTAGAAGGATATAGGAACAAAAATTGGTATACACCTATTTATATAGTTCTCCAGCCTTTAACTGGACATCTCAGCATAGTGAAGGAATTCCAGGCTGTCCACATGAAAATATGGAACTTGCTAAAAGAGACCTGTCAGTTGTAGAAAACCTATCAATTATCCATTAAAATCAGCTTGAGTCTACTGTACCAAATAAAACAAACTTTCTCTTTGTGTTCCTCAGCTTTTTTTGAAATTCAAGTTCACAGAGGCATGTCAGGAGTGAACATTGAAAACAGCAATAATAAATTAAACCCAAGTAGTTTATAGAAGGTTTACATCTTACATGTACATTTGGGAGACAGGAAAAAGCTAAGCCAAGGATTTGCTTCGATCAGGAAGAGTTCGAAGGAAACCATTGATCAGTGACTGTGTCATAGAAGAAAAATGTAGATGTGTACAGAGTATTTTCAAGACTGTCATACTAAGTTGAATTATATTTTTTAATGAATTTTTTTTCCAAAGAAAGTGACAAATTGGACACTTTGCTTCTTTCCATAGAAGTTTGGAAATCTTTGCACAAGACGAAGTGCAAAGATGTGGACTCATGCTTCCAAGAAACATTTGAGTCTTCCTTGCCTACAAATACATGAGAGAGAAACTGACATCCATTTTCTTTGTGTTTTCTATTCAGTTCCATCATAATGAGAAACAAAGGCTTCATAATGCCCTGTCATAAAGAAATATAGAACTTGGAAAGATTTTTTGGCTTTACCACAACTTTGTCTAAGGATGAGTACAAAGAGTGGAGAGGCTGGTGGCACCAGAACACCATCTAATTCAGTGATAATATTCTCTTTTCACATTGTTTTCTTTCCCATGTTGTCAAGGTAAGACTTTACTAGGAGATTTTTTTTACTCAGTCATTTATCTCTTGTATGCAGCAAGACAGTTGAGTGACAGCATTATTTAGACGTGTGACAAGATGGCATGTGGTATTACCAGTGTCTTGCTAACACAGAAGCAGTCCATAATGTCTTGCAATTTCTTCCACCAGGCTGTGCAGTGCACTGAGTAAGAAGAATATGAAGAAAAAGGAAAACAGAAAGTTTCATTTGGCTCCAGAAAGGCAAGTTTTTAAGCGGAGAAAAAGTTCCTTAAATTCTCAGGAAAAAAAAGTAGAAAAACACTCACTCTCACTAAGACTGCAGTCAAATTTATATTTGAGACAGTAGATAGAACTTAATACATATTTTGATTTTAGTGTAAACTAAACTATCTCTTCATTAACACAGCTACCTGTATAACACATACGTATGCATCTGTGGTCGTGCATACACACTTATTGGCTCTTTATTTTTATATTCCTTCCTATTAGAGAGGACTGGCACTGCAGGAATTTGCTCAATAAAATGTTAAGAATAGTAGATATAAGCACTGCAAGCTCTTTCCTGGCTCTTCTCAAAATTTAAGTATTGTCTTTGTAGTATCTTCTTCATTATATTTAACTTCACCTGTTATTTAATACTCAGCTTTGATGTTTCACCTCAGTATTAAAGGTGCTTTTTTCAGCAAAAATTACAGTTAGTGAAAAAATCTCAGCAGAAAACTTTTTTTTACATTTTACATTTTTCGGTAATGATTTGATAAAATCTTTTGTCCTTTTTTTAAAACTTTCTATAGGTCTTTCTGGACGATGATCCCCCTTTTTGCTGGATATGCCACTTGCAGAGCTTCTATCTGCAAAAAAAAAAAAGTCTAAATGATAAGATATTTTCCCTCTATAAGCTTTGATTGGCAGACCTGGTAGGTTCCCTCTGTTTATCTTAAGAGCTCAAACGGGAACATGTGCTTCTCATTTGCAATAACATAGAGTAGTAAGAGTGCTCATTTCTACAAAGAAAAGGCAAAAATAAAAAGTATTTAGATCTGGGACACTGAAAATTCAAATCGTTGTAGGAGGTTTACTGAATCACAAAGGAGGGAAAAGATGTAACAGAGGATTTAGAATTGGATCAATTGATTAAATATATGGCAAACAGGATTTTGCTGTGAAGAAATGTTGACTTGTTAATCTCTCTTGCTATCAGAATGTTGAGAAGGCTGAGAAAAGGCCAGGTGTGCTTTAATTCCCAGCCTCCTCAGGGAAATGCTCTCAATGTGTTTATTAAGCTGTGTGGGTAACAGCATTTAATAAACTGTTTTCAAACATTAAAGCTGTTTGCTTATTCTGACTGAAAGGGGGAGAGATAAGTAGTCTTTCTTCTCATTTTAATGACTTTATGAAAGGAAATTACTTATGATAGGGGATGGAACAGGGAGACTGCTGAAATGTGCCACTGTTCATCAAACCCAGGTTGGAGTCTATGGGCTGTGGTTACCACACTGTCACAGTTCTGGAATATTGTTGCAAGAGTTAGGAACAAATTTTATTTCACAGAAAGTATGGGACAGGGTAAGCTGTCTATGTCTTATTACTTCAAACGTGCCCATTTCACGTGCAGCCTTTGGTCTCTGTGCCAGGACTTCCAATGAGGTGCTACTTATGCTTTCTGGTTTTCTAGTGTATTTCTCGTGTGATGTAGCACTGGCTTGCTGGTAGCTGGGATGAGCAGCTGTGGCATTCATTTATTTCCTGCAAACTAACAAATAGTTACTAACAGCTAGCTGGCACCATCTGGACTGACTTTAGATCAATGCTATAAAGAAGGTTACCTATTCTACAGTGACATTTCCAAATGATTCAGGATAAGGAAGAGGTCAGGACAGAAAGTTAAAAATTATCAGATGCTGTGCAATAAGTAAGTAGTAACATAACACCACTCACTTGTGATGATGATATTAATATGGGGATTCAGTATTTGAGCTGAGTTTTAGTATTACGTGAAAACTCATTTGGCCACTGGGATAAGTTGTCACAGCTGCACTGAGATCACTGGAGGTTTGAAGCCGGCAGCAAAAGCGAATCTGCTTCTTTTCTTCTGTGACTTTGGTCTTAGGTCATAACACATGCTTTCTAAAACTAATAACATCTGGCAGACTAAGCATGCTAATGGCCAGAGTTTTGGTGGAGTTCTTGTGCATACAATTAGCTAAATAGTTGCTCAGCTGAATATGGACATGGGAACATCACAGGCACACCAGGATCAGCTAAGCTGAGCAGATTTGCATGCCCAAGTATTTGCATTATAGTTCTCCTAATGTCCATCTACCCAAATCCCTCAGGAGATTCAGCAAAAGAGGGAAGCCTATTTGCACAGCTGAAGGTATTTACTTTGCTTGGGGAAACAACTCTTTTGTTTTTCCCTTCACTGCTAAAGGAAGATCTTCTATGCAGTTTAAAATAATTTCAAGAAGAGAACCAGATTTTTTAATTACTCCTTTTTTAGTGTATCAGACTATCTGGTTTAAACTAAATTCAATCCTACATCATTCACAATTTGTTTATCTCTATTGTAAGTACCATCTCAAAGAGACTCTGGACAGCTAGCATTTGACATGAATATGATTTGATGGGTTGATATAAATATTGAAAGGCTTGTAAGCCCAAATGGGCCATATGTTTCACATATTGGACTCCATACCCAGACCTCATACGTGAGTGTGCCATGGGCAAGTGAAAATTCTGTCCTGCTCTGATGAGAACAGCTCCAGGTAAATATATTAAGGTCTGTATCTGTATTTTTCTGAAATATTAAAGCATCTTGTTCATAAATTAGAAAAAAAAATCCATGAGAAAAGCAGAAGGAATAAAAATAATTTATTAATTCTCCTATAGTCACTTCACTATGACACAAAAGCTTGCCATCACATTTAATTAATACATGGATAGGAATTCCACATTCTTTCTGTGCTTGCAGTAAATGCAAACTTGAGTAGATTTCTTTCAGAATTGATTTTTAGTTGAACACTGTAAGGAAGACAATCGCATAAATCCATTAAAGCCTCAGGCTACACTCCACGTTTGATCACACTGGATGCTTCTAAACTGAAGATTATTCCCTTTTGACAAGAGAAATACAGCCATTGTCAATAAACATTGTTTCCTGCTGTCTTGAAAATATTCTTATTTGTGTCTGCTTGATGTCTGAGTATTTATGAAGAAATTTACCATAATCTGCCATGTGTCATTTTTAATATTGACACATGAATTTCTCATATGAAATATATCTGTGCTATCTTCCATCAACTATTTAGAAGAGAAGTGCTTTGTCTGAACTAATAGAATAGAGTCTACATCCTCAGGTGCTGATTCATTCTAGTTAGTATAGGCAAGAGTTGAAGTGGACAAAATATATTTTAGGTTATGTATTGCTCACTTTTCTCTAGTTCTATGTTTAATAATTTTAAATCAAGTTGAAGTAGTATTAAGGGGTTCCTCACAGATCTTGTGAATCAACCGTGGTAGGCAACTAAACCCAACAAAGCATCTTGTTCAATCTTGTTTTACTCTTCTGATAACCCCTAGATGGATGGAGGAGAGTATCAGAAGAGCAAAAGGGAAAAATATATATTAAGAAAAATTATTTTGAAACTGTCAAGTGGAAAGTTTCAAATTTTGAGATTTTTTTTTTTATTCTGCGTACTTAAGTCAAAATCAAAACTTTGCATTTGATTCAGATACTTGTAGCAAA